>OY804594.1:35370565-35721957 GCA_963680895.1 Fragum sueziense | reverse complement strand
GGACAACTTGGGGGGGGGGGGACTAAGCCCACCTAGTCCCCCCTGTTCCTACGGGTCTGAGCAATAACAGTTTTAAAAGATCATCATGCTAACCCGAAATAAAGCGGTTTTAAATTATGAACATGTAAACTATACTAAAGGAAAAAAGAAACGCAACAAAAAAATTAATTTGAATATAAATTTTGTTTTTGTTTTTCTCAAAATCACCCCCCATTCGAGTACTTTTTTCAATACATAGTAAAACTTCACTATTTGACCTTCTAGTGTCAAAATTTCATCAATGTCACAGGTTCTACGTTTCACCATAATGCGTTTAAATTAGAGCTGTTTGGCGTCAACGTTTAAATGCGTTCACGCACGCAATCCAAACTGAGGTTCACGATTCCTGGCTGAAATTTTATTGCTGAACTGTCCATGAATAGCATCAACAGATTTTCTCGATAAGAGAATTCGTTTCCGTTGTTAAAATGAGCTAACGTTGTGGTCCTGACGTCGTGACGTTAGACATTGACGACTGCTTTTCCGACGACTGGCAGTTGTTCAGTTTGTTCTAAGACGTTATCTCAGGCAATACTTTGTCAACCGATATACACCAAAGTCAGCAGCAATCGCGGGTTGAGATGTTCCATTCGTAAACACCTCAATTTGCTACCGGACGACGTCTTTAAATGAATCACATAATGAAAGGAGGGATAAAATCCAAACGATTTTTTTGCCTTTTGTCGAGTCGACGTGCATCTACACAAATCAAAAGAGTTTTATGTAAAGTTTGGATATTTAAAGGTTTGCATGTGAGAAACGTGTAAACGTCTATTTTGACATTATCTCACACGTAAGACATGATCTAACGTAAACACAAAGATCAATATCAAGATAAAGTTCCAAGTAATAACCAGTAACAACTTTGACTCAATAACATAAAAGAATTAAGAGAAATAACAAAAAATAGTTGTTGCGTTTCTTCTTTCCTCTAGTATATATTGTGACAATTTGGACATGTTCGTTTCTATAAGTCTGATTAGCTCAGTGGTAGAGCGTCCGACTTGGGTTCCAGAGGTTCAGGGTTAGAATCCCACTTAGGGTATATATTGTTTTCCTAATAGATATATTTATTTTACATTTTTTCAACTAAACTATTATAGACAACATAAAAGTAATCATTGGTAATTGTGCTTTTATTGTGTTTTTGCAATCTCTTGAACCATTTGGTATAAAAATGTAAAGATTAAAGAAGAAAGAAAAAAATATATTGGGGAACAAAAAGATATGTCCGAACAGGGATTCGAACCATGGTTCCCTGGATTCCCGGTCGGACGCTCTACCACTGAGTTAATCAGACAATTGGTATAAGAAAATTGTAAATTACCAGAATATAGTTTATATGTTCATGATTTAAAATCGCTTTATTTCGGGTTAGCGTGATTGTCGTTTAAAACTGTTACTGCTAGTGTAAAAAATACACCGAATCTATCTACTCTTCTAATGACCCTTCTCTGCTCGCAAAATTAAAGGACTTTGTTCTTTACCTTTTTACAAATATTACCCCAGTGGGCGCCGCCATTGTTGGTGTATGCCTGACCCAATAACGCAGTATTAGGGACAGGTAAGCCAGACTACAAGAGAAGCTGAAATATCAAAAGTCAATTTGTTCTAAAATGCACATGTACGGTAGTTGTATTTTACAATTCGTTATTTTCATATTGGCATTTTGAACAATAAATAAATTAAATGGGTGGATAAATTTCTTTAATGTTATATTGGACGTCGCTTTTCAACGAAAACCTCGCAACTGCAGCTTTTTTCGCTGCAGTTATGAGGGGTTTTTTTTGTGTGTGTGGTAAAGCAGTGATATGATATAAAGGGACTAATTCTTGCATTTTTTCGCATGTCGCATATCATCGAAGTTTTCATATAGCATACAGCCACTGTAGCCTACAAGTTACAAGGTCAATATCAAAATGATTGTCTCCCTTCCACTACCAACATATCAAATTTCAATGCACACTTGCGAAATAAAAAAAATCTGTATGTAATTTATTAATAGGATCTAGTAAAGTAAAATGCCTCGTAATCCTTTCCCAAACAATGATATTTTTATACGCAAATAAGTGCTGGAGTAACATGGTTCAAGTGAGAGAGAAAAAATGCATGGCCAAAATGTTCTCCTTTTCCATAATTTTCTCTATGTTTTACACGGTGGAGATTGTGCATCATGGGATGGATACCAACTACAGACAAAAAATCTAGATTCTGATCAAATATTTTTCAATAGCTGTTTTATTTCTGCATCAATTTTCAAACGGTTTGTTGCATTCACTCCGCCTTACTGAGCTCTTTTCTCATACATGAATTAGGCCTTTTTGTGGAATCCTCTTACTTTTCCCAAACAATTAACCCAAATTGACCAGAAAACGAAATGATAAAAACTTCGCCAAATAACACGGGGTATAACCTGACGTTCGTAACTGCAGTTACGCACGTCCAATATGGCGACTTCAAAATTAGAGGAATATTTCTCAAGCTTTATTTGTATAACTGGATGTGTTATCGGATTTCTTCACCAATACGATGTTTGTTTATATCAAAAGGAGTTTGAATCGAACATTAATTGTTTAGGTCTGTATAAAAGCTGTAATAAAGCTTTCAAAAATCACGATGACGTGCGTAACTGTTGCTTGAAAATACGACAAGAAGTTGGTAACTGGGTGAATATGACGTTAGTAACTGTATAAAAGCGTATCGACGGAAGGGTTCTAGCAGATTAGTGGTTTTGGAAGCGGACAAATCGGATGGAGTATTTGATACCAATATATGACCACAAGCAAATATGTTAACCCTTTCCCAAACAAGAACTAGTTTTGAGGTCCCTAATACAAAAGGTTTGGGAATACATTGAGACAAAAGAAGAAACTGCTGATAACCAACAGTTTCTCCTTTTGTCTCAATATTTTCTCAGCTATATTGTACACAAATCCAAGCTTGATCATCATCCACTTTGTCATCTGCAGCAGCTTTTCGAATATGACCACCCTAAAATTGTCTCACGCAGGTCTTGTACAAAAGAATGCATCTGTTAGAAAAATGGAACATTCTTTTCAATAAATAACCAGACTAACAGGTGAAAGGGTTGAAACCATCCTAAAATTGATGTTTCAAATCCAAACCATGTGTTGTAGGTACTCATTTGAATGTCTCCATGAGATTCTTCCAATGAGTAGCCAACCCACAACATGGATTTTGATGAGCAGCTTATGAAATATTGCATATTGAAAATCCATTGCCCATCTTGTCTGTAGCTCTGAATAAAGTGAGCCATTTGGGTTTCTGGAGGTGTAAATCCAGAGGGTCAACATATTCTTCTTTTCTCTTAATGTTTTCCAAAACTCTTAAGTGCATGAAAAGTGGGCCTTATCCCTTTCCCAAACAAGACCTGGTTTTGACGTCCCTAACAGAATCAGCTTGGGAAAACATTGAGACAAAAGAAACTGCTGATAACCAGCAGTTTCTCCTTTTGCCTGAATATTTTCTGCGCTATATTATATACAAATTCTATCTTAAACAAGGTCCATTTGTCGTCTGCAACAGCTTTTGAAATGGAAATTTTGAAAATTTGCTGTTTGGGAAAGGATATTTTGAGGAAACATTACATGTAACCCTTTCCAAAAAGCTAAACGTTAAAGTAGTACCCATAATGTGGCCATTTTGAGATTCAGAAAATATCGGATAATTTCAAGCGACATCCATACGTATCTGAAGCCATTCGGACTCAGTCGAAAACATTCGGCGGTGAAAAGTTCTATTGCCAAATGTTTGCAACGTCACCCGCATAACTCTGATGACGTGCAAATCGCATTAGGGGTGGACTACCTTAAGTTCATCCAAATTTGAAAGGAGTTACAGCAACAAGAAATATTGACATGAACAATGTAAACTTCTAATGTTTCACAAAATATTGAAAAACTGATAGTAAAGGAGAACTTGCTGATCACAAGCACTGTCTTCTTTTCTCTCAATGTTTCAAAAAACTATTTTCTACCCAGGTTGTCAAAATCAGCTCATTTTTTGGGAAAGTATTGGAATTTAAATAACCAGAGCAACAGAAAAGAGGGGTGAAACCATTCTTAATTTGTTATAATTTCAAATCCAAACCAAATGTTGTGGTTACTAATTTGAACTGCCTCAAAGAGATGATTCTATTGAATACCAACAGCATGGGTTTCTGATGAACAAATTATGAAATATTGCATATGTAAACCCATAAACCATCTTATCTGTTGCTCTGAATAACAAAACAAAACATTCATATTCAGGTAATTTATTTCAAAGTACAATGTATAGTCAATCTTGTATCAATAGACCACACTTGGGAAACTCTCAATGTTCCTTTGTTCTTTAGGACTTCACTGTTTTGATATTTTTCACTGCAATAAACTGGAGTGGTCACCTGCAAAGAGATAAAAACACATAATTCAGTTGAAAACGGTTTAGCATTCAAGTACTATAATACCATTCTAAATTAACCAAATTATAGAAATGTGTCATTACAAAGGAGATGCATTTCAAAATCTGTATTTTTCAGCTGCTGTAAGCATGCATAAATTAATCAATCATTCATCAGGCATCAAAATTTTAGACTGGTCCAAATACAAAGATGGTGAAGAAAACAGTTTAAGGTGGCCTTTCTGGGTAGAAAATATTGTGAATAATGAAGAGAAGAAATTGTTTTTAACAACCATTTCTTTTCTTTTTTTCTCAATGCTTTTCAAAACCTTTACCTTGTGCATCATAAAGAAAGGTACAATTATGTTGAAATGACAGTCATATGCCTTGCAACAAATAAACCCCAATCATAGTTGATTTGTTTTGATGGGGTTTTACATTGTTTTCAACTGCTATGGTCATATTGCAACAGCTGGAGCACCTAACCATGGGTTTCTAGTATTTCTCTCTGCAGTACCACCGCAATATCCAAACCAAGCCTTCGGCTGCTGTCTCACATAGATGATTCACATCCATTCAGGAGAGACAAATGACTTTTGTCACATGTCAGAATGGATACTGGCCCAGTCGGGGTTTGAACCCCTGGATTGACAGACCCGATGTTACCGACTGAGCTGTCGGGTCTCAGCCCAATCACAGTTGAAGCTCAAAACAATCGACTTTGCATTGAGAGAGGGATTTTGGCTCCCACCAAATCACCTTTTCTCACAAGTCATAATGTGCATGATACAAGCAAGACTAGATCAAACAAGATGTGTTTGTGAAACAAAAATGCCCCTGAAATGGCCAATGTTTTCGGATGGACAGACTAATTGACAGACAGATTGATGAACAAACAGACAGACACAAGTGACAATTTCAATACAGGGACATAAAAATGACATTATCGCTCAATATTTCAAAATTGAAATGCGTATTTCATAGAATCAGTCGGGATGACGTCATAGCCTCACTTTCATTTTTTCATCGAGGGTACAACCTCGGTCTTTATCGTTACGGGATACCAACTTTGAGGCAGATTATTTCAAAAATCCATCGTTAAAATTCATAAACAAAACTCTTTCTTTAAAGAATGTGATTTAAACTTTCTAACTACCAACGCATTTTTAATAATCAGGCGTAGTCGTCGAGATATTAATGCTGAAAGTTGGTTATGCTTCAACGAAAAAGACCGAAGCTTTCACCTCCACCGAATAAGTGCAGGTCCGCTGACGACGTTTTTGATTGGCTGAAAGAATTGTGCCGACCGGGTCAATAAAGAAAAATATTGAAAGTTCAATTGAAGCCATGAATGCCCTTTTCAATGTGTAAATGTTATAAACTTGATTGGTGCAGGTGATACAAGAAGCAGAAAACATAAATTGGCTAAAAATCAAGGCTAGAATTTAATTTCCCTAAAAATTTGACTAGATCTAGCAAAATTTTGCAAGTGGTTTTTGAAACCACTTATTTAGCACAAAGATTAACTAACACGCAAGAAAACTGTCAAACATGATTGTGCTCCTATGTCACTTTAAAATTTGATTTAGCAATAATTTACAAGTAGCTTTTTTCCTCAAAAGCTCAAAAACAATACACTGTCATATTTACCTCTGGACAGTATTAACAGAATCCATATTTCAATGATGTTTTCATTTCTGAAAAGAAATTCATTAAAAACATAAGTTCAATCCATATTTACATATTGTCGCTACTCAACGAAAACCTCATAATTGAAAATTGTTTTAATCTGCAGTTACGAGGTTTTCATTGAAAAGCAGTAATACATGTATCTTGCTTCTTTTGCTATATTTTCCCAAGCAAAGCCAAGAAATCTAGATGGTTAAAATTTGATTTTTTCATATAGTTGCAGATTAGAAAGTAATCACACTTTAAGGATGAGAATTCTCTTTGACATGTTGGAAAGACTTAAGTATTGAGGAAAATGGAGAATATGCAGATAAGCTGAACTGCAGCAGCATTTTCTTCTTTTAAATATTTTCCAAAACTTAATTTATGAAATGTTGTGACAAACAATAACACAAACAAACAATCAACAATAAACTGAATAATTGGGTCGTTTTATTTACTTGCTGATCAAAACCAAATTTTATGCTTTATCGCCCAATCCCAAACAAGGCTTTATTTTGATGTCCCATTTAGATTTGATTTATTTGGATTTATCGCCGTTTCAAAAGCTATGGCCATATTGTGGTGGCTGGAGCACCTAACCATGTATACCAGGTATTTCTTATACCGGCACTATCACAATTTCCAAACTGAGCCTTCAGCTGCTCTCTGACATAAAAGATTCCGACCCATTCATTGGTGTGAGACAAATGACTTTAGTGACTGTCAAATGACAGAATGGATAATCATTCAGAGCTGGGGTTTGAAATCTTGACCCCTGGATTGACACAGACTCCGACGATACTGCCTGAGCTATCCGGGCTCAGCGCATCCTAATTAGAAATGCTTTGGAAAAATATTAAGGCAAAAGAACAAAATACTGATAAACATTTTACTCTTTTTCCTATATCATTTTCTGTGCTGTATTGTACACACAAATCCTAATTGTATCAAAATCCAATATGTAATGATGATAATCTGTAGTGCTAAGCTTTCAAATTGGACTGATTAGCTCTGTCTGTAATATTGGCGTCTAACATGTTGCAACCCAGGGGACACACGTTCAAGCCCCGGCTCAGCCAATATAATTTCTGACATTTGACAAAAGTTGATTGACTCTATAGATTAACCAGAGCAACAAGTATGAGGGGGTGAAGACATTCTAAATTCTTTATCCTTAATTCAAACCCTATGTTGTGGGTACTCATTTGTATCATGTCAACGAGACCATTCTAATGAGTACCCACCACACTTATATCTCGTGCAAATTTGTGGGTTTTGGCGCAGTTTTAACTCAAATGACCCTCTAAAAATTATCAGCAGGGACATGAAGAAACAATGTGAATAGGCATGACCCCCCGAGGCCCGCAATTTGAAGACAATGGGGACATAATTGACCCCCTCTAGCAAAAGTCAAGGGTACTGAATAAATAATAAGATTGTACATAATCATATGGTACAAAATATGATACGAAATGGCCAAACCATACAACGAAAGTTAACTATGGTAGCGATATCAAAGGAAATTTAATTTTGTATAATCAATCAGATTATCTGGTTTGGTTGCTATCTATGGTATAGTCTATGGTACGAAATGGTTTGGGTACGAAGAGTTAAATCCTTTTATCAGACAACTTTTCGCTTACATAGAAAGAATAATATGTCATTCAGCAGCCTTTAAACGATTTAATGAACAATCAATAAGAATATACACGAAACAATATATTTGCCTACCCGAAAAGGTAATCCAAGTTTTCTCTGATCAGATTCGAGATAGGCAGGACAAACAATTTTGATGCACCTAGTATTTTTCCTTTTCACACAATGTTTTGTCTTCCGTGTCTTTTTTTTTTTCACTTTCTCTCTTATCATAACTCAAATACAGTTATACAGTTAATACAGTTCTAGAAGCCAGATGCGATCGTCTGATCACATAAGCATTTCTATGCTTCTTCGGCCCTTTTTTATACGTTTTCCCCGTTGATAAGTGTTTATGTTTGAGGACTTCCGGTTTCACTTTTGGTCAATAGTTCCTCACAAGTTTATCGCACAATATCATACACGTGTATCCACTATATCTTCACTTCACATTGCTTACACTTTTCGCACAACACTCTTCATTACTTTTACTTAATTTTTCATTGCACACTAACTTGTACAATTATTTTTGTAAGCATTTTCTTCAATTCTTTATGCTTAGTATTGACTCAATTTTACTTACTATTTACATTTTTTAACTTTAATTTGGTAAAAAAAATGGTTTTTATTTTAAAAGATAGAAACTTGCATTTTGTACAATAAAAGATATGAACTTTTAAAAACATTTGGTGTTTACCAATAATGGTAATCATTTACTATATGCCCTGTTTTTTGCCCTATGCTTTCGAATATTACTTAGGCAAATATTGACTGGCTTGAGTTTAGTGACGTTTTATTATAATCATTTATGCCTATAGTAATAATAACAACTGTAACTTTTCTCTTATTTATTCTTGTATGTATGTAAATACAGAATTACTTTTATTATTATTACTATTTTCTTTAATATTTTATTGCTGTAATTTTATATTTGAGTGGTTTGGCTCAGGAAATATGGCAGTCCATCGCTTTCCTGTCCTCCCCATTATTTTCATCAAATTGTCAGGATCATGATTATGTAGTAATAGTTATGGTGAAATGCTACTTATGCTTTATATGTTTCGTGTTATACTGCTCTGTCTTGTAGTCATTTTACTTAGTTACTTTTATAGCATTTGGCTTCAAATTTATTGATTGGTTTCCATAGCTTATTAAGCCTAGCTTTAAATGCATTGATTGAGGGTGCCTGTACCACCTCATTTGGAAGATCATTCCAATTTTTTGTTGCCCTAACACTGAAAGCATTTTTCCTACAGTCTGTTCTAGGCCTTGTTTGGAATAGTTTTAAATTGTTTCCCCTAGTGAAACTTTCTTTTCTTAGTGTTATGATGCTTTTGTTTGTTTTATCAATTTTGTTAATAAGACGATAGATCTGGATTAGGTCTGCTCTTTCTCTCCTATATTCTAGAGTAGGGAGTCCAAGTATTCGAAGCCTTTCAGTATACGATTTGTTTTTCAGTTCTTTGACCATTCTTGTTGCCCGTCTTTGGACATTTTCTATTGCAATAGCATCCTTTTTGTATCTGGGACTCCAAATTACTGAGCCATACTCTAAGTGTGGACGTACCATTGACTTGTATAATTGCAAAAACATCTTCTTATCCATATAAGTGAAGGATTTCATTATAATTCCCATATTCCTGTTTGCAACATTTACTTTGGTATTAACGTGACTCTGGAAGGTAAGTTTGGAGTCGAAAATGACACCCAGATCTTTTTCTTGGTCAACATTTTGAATCTCATTAATGGAACCGTCTGTGCTTTTTATGAAGTATTGGTTTTCGCTTTCCTTTCCAAAATGTAGGGTTTTGCATTTATTAGTATTGAACGACATTTCCCATGTTTTTGCCCAGTCACATGCATTAAAAATGTTGTCTTGTAGAAGGATTTCGTCATTTTGTTGGCTGATCGACATGTATAGCTTTGTGTCATCTGCAAAGAGTTTGCTAGGGCTCTGTAGTGCATCAGGTAGGTCATTAATATAGATTAAAAAAAGGATCGGCCCTAACACACTACCTTGAGGTACTCCACTTGTTACTTGTCTCCAGTCAGACACTTCTCCATTTGTTGTGACCCTCTGTTGTCGTTCTGTCAAAAAGTCTGTTACCCATTTGTGTATATTTCCCCTGATACCTATATTCCATAATTTCTTCAGCAATTTTTTATGCGGGACCTTATCAAATGCGGCCTTAAAGTCTAAGTACACCACATCTACATCCTCGTTTTGGTCTAACTTCGTGGTCCACTCCTCTATACACTCCAGTAGTTGGGTTACGCATGATCTTCCTTTACGGAAACCGTGTTGCTGTTCTTTAATCAGTTTTTGGTCTTCCAGAAATTTTACTATTTCATCCCTTATAATTTTTTCCATAATGCGACAACATATTGGGGTTACACTAATAGGCCTGTAGTTGGCAGGGTTTGTTTTTTGGCCTGATTTGTGTATTGGCGTAACATTTGCTCTTTTCCATTGTTTTGGTAGGGTTCCATTTTCAATTGACGTTCTGTAGATTCTTGTTAATGGTATACAGACTGTTTCTTTACATTCATGAATAAATCTTGGATGAATCTCATCTGGGCCTTGTGATTTGGCTGGATTTATTTCTTTGATTGCTTTAGAGACTTTTTCATTGTTTATATCTATCATATTTAGTTCCTCTTCTACCCTAACTGCTGGCTCGGGCACATCATCTGATTCTTTTGTAAAAACCGAGACAAAGTATTTATTGAATATTTCGGCAATTTCTTTGGCGTTTGTTGTGGTCACACCCTCATATTCCAATGTATTAATTACTGTGTTTGTTTGTAGTTTCTTTCTAACGTGTTTCCAGAACATTTTTGGGTTATCTTTCACCTTCTCAGCTATGCTCTTTTCATAGTCGTATTTGCATTTCCTAAGGGTTTGTGTTGCTATATTTCTTGCTTGTTTATATGTATTGTAGGTTCCAATGTTTGGACAATTTTTATATTTTGTCCATTTACTTCTCTTAACATGTAGTGCTTGAATTGCATCTCTGGTGATGTGGAGGTCCTTTCTTCCTGCTTGTGATTTCTTAGACTTTGGAATGTATTTTTCTTTAATATTTGATAAGTTTTTTTCAAAATCATCCCAAGAGGAATGGACATCCACGTCATAGTCTGTCTGTTGCAGCACCGTTTCTAATCTGGCATTTATTTCTTTCCAGTCAGCTTTGTGGTAATTATAAGATGTTTGGTTGGTGTTTAACTGTTGTTTAAGATTACAAATGACTGAGAAGCTTAAAAGTATATGGTCACTTTTACCCAGACCTGGTAGGTATTCTAGCTTGTCTACTATGTTTGCGTTATTGCTCATGATGAGGTCAAGTATATTTGGGGTTTCTTGGTTTCTGTACCTTGTGGGTTGTTTAACGTGCTGAGTTAAAAAGAGATCTCTTATACATTCTATGAAATGATAGGACATCTGTTCTTCGTTAGCTGTGGTGGTTATATCCTCCCAGTTGATATTTTTGATATTGAAGTCTCCAAGTATGATGGTGTTTGTGCTGTTTGGTGGTACCATATCTCTCAGCATTTTGTACATGTTGTTGGTATTTTCCTTGTTACTGTTTGGACTTCTGTATATACACCCTAAGGTTAGTTTGTCTTCCTCATTCAACTGTATCTGTAACCAAAGCATCTCTTCAAATTCTATTCTACTTTTAATCTGCTTTGCTTTGATACCTTTCCTCACATATACAAAATGAGTTTATCGATAATGCTCAGGCTTTGTTGACATTTTTCCTAATATTTCATAATGGCGGCAGTTTTATAAAGGGAAAGAACTTTCCCAGGATCGAAGCATCAAGGGAGATAACCGCTGGAGACAAAGAATCACCGATAGCCTACGTAGCTTTTGGTAAACTAAAACACCCTTTTTCAGGTTTATAGGGGACCCAATTGATATGCGTCAGTGAATCAGTAGTGATCGACACAGTGCAGACCCAAATAGCGGACATTATTAGCTCATATCACAATCGCCTGGAAAGGTCATAAACTGTAGGAAGTGGCTAGAGATACGGGCCCGTATCTCTAGCCTATGGGGGCTAGAGATACGGACCCGTATCACTAGCAAAACCCCCCATGTTTCACTAGAGATACGGGCCCGTATCCCTAGTGAAAACGAGGGGTTTTTGCTAGGGATACGGGTCAAACGACTTCCGGTCTAACTTACGGGCTATAACTAATCGCGTCAATTATGAAAAATCGATAATATTGATCCTTTCCCAAACTGCGAAATTTAGACTACGTTTTGAAATTAGTTTCAGACGACACATTAAATAGTCTTCAGGCAAATGTCTCACTTACAAAATATTGCAGGGGAAATTGCTGAAACTATTTCTTCTTGTTTGATAAAGGTTTAAAATGGAAATTATTTATTTCATAGATATCTTATCTTGTTATTCATACACTTTATGCTGTGTGTATTAACCCCTTTGTTTGTTAACCCATTACCAGACAACAAAATTTTGGAGTTGTCCAAATTCAAAGATGCTGCAGACGGAAATATGAATTGAATGAAATTTCGCATTCTTTGATCTTTCTTTGTAGAAAAAAATGTGGGAAATGAAGAAATTACTTGTTACAAGCAGTTTCTTCATTTTCCACAATGTTTTTCAAAGTCATTATCTTGAAGGGATTTAAAAAGAGTCATTGTGTGGTAATGGGTTAATATCATTCTTGTTACTCTTGATACTGTAAATGTGAATAAGGCGGATCCAGGGGGCTTCGGGGGGCTCAGACGGCCGATTCTTTCACTTTTATGCAGAAATTCAGCCAAAATTGTGTGATACTAGGAAAACAAACTCGGGCTATGTGTACATTCGAATCCCCTGAGCCTCACCGAAACTCTGGATCCGCGGTAGTCAGAAATATGATACAGTTGATCATAATTATACAGATCTGTATAAGCCTACCCGCCTCCAAATCTATGAGAAAATTAACCGACTGTATCATTGATACTGATCAGTAAAAATATCTCAAAACCTGCGAGAATCGTCTAAAATGGGCACACAAGTTTGTACTTTGAAAATCGCAAGAATAGAGACACGAGGTTTACATCGACGACATTTTCTCTTTTTGGATAGTATTTTTTCATTTCAAAATAGATGTAATTGTGAGCTAATGACATTACTGTATTGAATGAACATTGTACATATGTATTGTAATCTGATTAAGTCACATCTTATTTCATACAGTAACATCTGAGACTGATCAGTTGGAGGTCATCTTCACTGACCCCGGGATTTCCGAAATATCTATTTTCATCTGTCTAGTCAAAATTCTTGTTGTTGATGGTTGAAACCTAGCACGTGCAAATGCGTAGTTCTGCACTAAACTAACGTTTTCAGAATCAAATTGGAAGCGTTTTTATTGGTCAGAGGGAAAGGTCATTGAAAATGACCCCTTATGATTGGGTCTCAGATACTACTTAAAAGTAAATATCAAGTTTTAATCAGATTGCATGTATTTCTAATGTAAAACTTCTATAAATGGTCAAATGTGCATGTATTGTGAAATTTATACATTTATGTTTACATGCAACATTCTGTAAGCGAAAATTTATATTGCGAATAATTCAAAAACTGCGCTTTTGAAGCAGTCCGGATGATTGTACAGTTCATTAACTATATTCACGGTGACCTTTTTACACAGGCAATCGCTTGTTATATGATGTACATTTGACCATCATTTCCATGTAAACCCTTTCCCAAAACAGCAAAATTTTAGGGTGGTTCTACTCAAAAGCTTCTGAAAATAACAAAATAGATGTTAATACAAGCAGAATTTGAGTATAATCTAGCTCAGAAAATATTGAGGCAAAAGGAGAAACTGCTGGTTATCAGCAGTTTCTTCTTTTGTCTCAATATTTTCCTAAGCCATTTCTATTAGGGACGTCAAAACCAGGTTTTGTTTGGGAAAGGGTTAAAAACAGCTAACTATTTCCCAAACAGTGCATTGTTCGTTCCAACTTAATTGCTTCTGGGGGTATTTCACCGCTGAAGACATTCGCACGAGGTTGGACTTTTTATGAGTTGTCGTTAACATTCGATATGAAGGCCTATCCAGATTTATTCGGGCGACGTCTAAACGCCGACCGAATGTTTACAACGTCGCCTTAATAATTCCGAAGTCGCGAGAATCTCATTAGGAGTTGGCTCATGGTTGATATTGTGCATGATGGGATGGGTTAATCTACGAACAAATTTGCCTCGCTTCAGGAAAGACATTTTACAATAAATTTCTTATTTCTGCGTCAATTTTCAAGCGGTTTGTTGCATGTACCTCGCCTTACTGAGCCCTTTCCACCGATGAATGACTTACTAGAAACATTCTTGTACTCTTTGCAAAAAAAAAAAAAAAAAAAAAAAAAAAAAGATCCCAACCGACCAGAAAAAACGACAAAAATGGTGTTTTAAAAAAGATAGTAATACATCTGAGCAAAGAGCTTAAGGTCGGGTAGGCTACATGCAACAAACCGCTTGAAAATTTACTCTAAAAGAATGGTTATTTAAAAAATTCTTACCTGAAGCGTGGCTAATTTGGCCGAAGTTGTTATCAATTCGTTTTCTGGTCGGTTGGGATCAAATTGTGAAAAAGGTAAAAGGATTTCCACAAATAATCCATATATCTGATGAAAAGGCTTAGTAAGGCGGCGCACATGCAACAATCCTTTTGAGAATTGACGCAGAAAAAAAGGTTATAGCAAAATATTTGACCAGAATCGAGATTATAATTTCGCCCGTAGTCGTTATCCATCCCATGAAGCACAATCTCCATCGCGTGACTGCATTCAGACCATAAATTGGATGATAAATTTCACACGGTGGGGATTGTGTATGATGGGATGGATAACGAATACGGACAAATCTGCCTCGCTTCAGGTAAGAAATTGTGCAATAATTTTCTTGTTTCTGCGTCAATTTTCAAGCGGTTTGTTGCATGTACCCCGCATTACTAAGCTCTTTCCTCAGATATATGACTTGTTTGTAGAATCTTTGTACTTTGTCCAAAAAATGATCCCAACCGATCAGAAAAACGACAAAAAATCCAGGTCATTTTTCTAGTCGGTTGGGATCGATTTTTGAGAAAAGTACAAGGAGTATCCCGATAAGTAATACATCTGAGAAAAGGGCTCAGTAAGACGGAGCACATGCAACAAACTGCATGAAAATTGACGCTAAAATAAGAAAGTTATTGTACAAATGCTTACCTGAAGCGTGGTTAATTTTACCGTAGTCGTTACCATTTCCCTTTCTGGTCGGTTGGAACAATATTTTGGAAAAATTGCCACGAGTTATCTAATATGTCATACATCCGATGAAAGAGCTCGGAGGCGCGGTACATGCAACAAACCTTTTGAAAATTGACGCACAAATAAGAAAGTTATTGCAAAAATCGTACCAGAATCGAGATTATTTTGTCCGTATTCGTTATCCATCCCATCATGCACAATCCCCACCGTGTATCATGGTGGGGATTGTGCATGCTGGGATGGGTAAATCTACGGACAAATTTGCCTCGCTTCAGGTAAGACATTTTGCAATTACTTCCTTATTTCTGTGTCAATTCAAAAACGGTTTGCTGCATGTACCCCGCCGTACTGAGCTCTTTCCTCCGATGTATGCTTTACACGAAACCTTTTTGTACTTTTTGCGAAAAGTGATCCCAACCGACAAGAAAAACGACAAAAAATCTGATCGTTTTTCAGGTCAGTTGGGATCAATTTTTGGGAAAGATATGCGGAGTTTTGAAATAAGTAATACACCTGAGGAAAGCGCTTAGTAAGGCGGGGTACATGCAACAAACCGCTTGAAAAATGACACAGAAATAAGAAAAGTATTGCACAATTTCCTACCTGAAGCGTGGCTTATTTTGCCGTAGTCGTTATCATTTCGTTTTCAGGTCAGTTGGGATCAATTTTTGGAAAAATTAAAAGGATACCACAAATAATCCATGTATCCAAGGAAAGAGATTTTCAAGGCGGGGTACATGCAACAGACCTTTTGAAAATCGACAAAGAAATAAAGGAGTTATTTCAAAATACATGTATTTGACAAGATTCGAGATTATTTTTGTCCGTATTCGTTATCCATCCCAGCATGCACAATCCCCACCGTGAATATGAGGTGTGTGTAATTTTGCGGATCCAAAATGTTAAAGCATGGGGAAAATGGTGGTTTTCATCACTTTCTCCATGAATCTCCTTCATCTCAATATTTTCCAACGATTTCAGTTCTAACAAAGTTTAAATCGAGACACGTTCGGGGAAGAGGTATGTGTATTTACCGCTTCCAATTAAATGACTTTGATACAGACGTTTTCTTTTAGTCCACCAATGGTGGTAATCTTACGAAGAGAGTCATGGGCGACAAAAAGGGTTCTCAAAATAATGAAATATATAGACGATACTGTTGATGGAAAAGGAAAAAAGTAACTTTACTATTTTTATCTTTTCCCTCAACAGTTTACCATTTCGACCTTTCCCAAATATTAAGACAATTGACTAGTCCTAAGTTGTCCAATTGCAAAATTTTGCGTTGCATGCCACATACAAAATACTTTGATTAGGAAACTCGCATCCAACATGAACAGCATCAAGCTGAGATAAGAACATGATTAATTTCATCAATCTATTTAAATTTTAATCACTCATAACGTACGTAAAAAACATTGTTTGTTCTAGGAATTGGATAATCTAACAAATAGGTTTTAACGCTGCGTTCAAAATATTATCGGTTACATTTCGACTGCTTGTGCACCTAACCAATTGTTCCTACCAGTATTTATCCAAAACAGTAGGCATACACACAATATATGCTTATGATCGAAGCTGTCCATTCGGCGTAGGTGAATCGTTATACAAAAATTTCACTGCATTATTGAGAGACGAATAGCATAACTTCTGTCAAACGTCATGAAGAATATTTGCCAAGCAACGGATAGAACCAATGATCCCAGGATAATGTCCGATGTTATCGGCTCAAGTAGCCTATCACCACATTAATTTGGAATGTGTAAAAAGAAGTATGAGAAGTCGGTAAAAAAGCGAAAATTGTTCGCGGTAGGGTAAATATAGAGTTATTATTATGTAATAAAGACAAGTTTGGGTGTTGATCATGGACAGATTTCAATTAGCCTAGTCCTGGTGATTCATGAAGGGATGATATAAACAGCTGAAAAGGGGGACACAAAACAACAAAAAATAACATAGGTTACGTGTAATAACATGACATTTAATGAACTCGTTTCTCGTGATGATACACAAATGATAAAAGGCAAGGGGCAGCGAACTGGGTATGCTATTCGTCGAGAAATTAAGGCAATAGACTATACTTTCTTGACGCAAACCTTACGGTTTCTTGCCAAACAAGAATAGCCCATAGGCTATAATCGATTCACTATTAAACGAGAATAATTACAGTTGAATTGCTTTATCAAAACAACTGAAATTATTCTCGTTTAATTGTGAATCTATTATAATATTAAAACAAACAAAAGGGTTAATAGGCCCTGCACATGTCACATGTGTGAAACCATTGCCATTGATAAATTTGCTAATAGTTAGCACCTTCTTGTCAAAAGATAATAAAAATAACATGAGATAAATCTAATAGACTATTGATTTAATATAAAGTTTCAATTTTAATACATTCCTTTCAGCAATTTCTCCATTCCTCCGACATTTCCCCTGTAATAGGCCTATCGCCCGTAATTTCAAAATGTATTATATAGTCTAAATTTCGCAGTTTGGGAAAGGATCAATATTATCGATTTTTCATAATTGAAGCGATAAGTTAGCCCGTATGTAAGACCGGAAGTCGTTTGACCCGTATCCCTAGCAAAAACCCCTTGTTTTCACTAGAGATACGGACCCGTATCTCTAGTGAAACATGGGGGGTTTTGCTAGAGATACGGGTCCGTATCTCTAGCCCCCATAGGCTAGAGATACGGGCCCGTATCTCTAGCCACTTCCTAAACTGTAAGACTGTGTGAATAATTTCGTAACCAACGTATCTTTACACCAAAGATAAGACATTTTAGCAAAACTTCCGTATATTTAAGATAAACAAAATATTTTCCCAATAATTAAACCCTTTACTCAAGATTACCGATAATGGACTGGAGGCATGTAGGCCTATAGAATTTATAATAAGTTACGCACGTCATTTAAGAAATGCAATGACACAGTTACTAACTTCATGTATTACAGTTACGCACTTCATACGATTTTTTCGAGCTCTGATATTGGCCTACTAAATAAATATGTCAGAATAAAGAGAGTGTGACATTATTAACATGGTTATTATTGATCAAGTTCGTCAAAAAATATATCAAATGCATTGACATAGTGCCTGAAATCGATGCTTGTAAAACTCGCCTTTTTGTCCCTCCGCCATATTGGACGTGCGTAACTGCAGTTACGAACGTCAGGTTATACCCCGTGATAATAAGTTACGCACGTCATTTAAGAAATGCAATGACACAGTTACTAACTTCATGTATTACAGTTACGCACTTCATACGATTTTTTCGAGCTCTGATATTGGCCTACTAAATAAATATGTCAGAATAAAGAGAGTGTGACATTATTAACATGGTTATTATTGATCAAGTTCGTCAAAAAATATATCAAATGCATTGACATAGTGCCTGAAATCGATGCTTGTAAAACTCGCCTTTTTGTCCCTCCGCCATATTGGACGTGCGTAACTGCAGTTACGAACGTCAGGTTATACCCCGTGAAATAAGTGCGATTCAATAAATTCAAGAGATTTGATCAGTTAGAGTAAATATAGCCGATTTCGGTTTTCCAAGTTCATAGAAGATGAGCCTTTGTTGGTGCCTGTTTGATGTTGCTGTCAGGCAAGACCGTAGGTGCGTTCTTTAGAGCGAGATTTTTTAATATTTCTTAAGACGTTTTTGATACAGCGTTTTTGAGACCGAGATTTTAAGCAAGGTGTTCCGAATGATCCATACTTCATACAAATGACGTCATGATGACGTCATTTGTATGAAGTATGGAGCATTCGGAACTCCGCGGTTTATGAATCATTGAGCATTTTGAACAACTCGGTCAATTTTCTCCCATATAGATTCTACAGAATTTACCGAGGAGTTCCGAAAGAAGCATAGAGCTATGGCGGCTCCCAGTGATCGTCTTAAAAATCTTGCTCAAAAGAGCGCTTTGTCCGAAAACATCTTAAGAAATCTCAAGATATCTCAAGAAATCTCGCTCTGAAGAACGCGGCTCGTGTTTCATATTTACTAATTTCCTCGAGGCTGCGGCCTTCGAGCAGTTGGAAACGCATCTGCCTCTCACTCGAGAGGTCCCAGGTTCGATACCCGGCTGCGGCAAATATCCTTTCTGACAAAATGGTCTCCTACCAATAGGGGTCAAGTTTATCAATTAAAGAGTGACCTAAGTAATTTCGGACAAACAAATAGTGTTTCGTGGGCATTGTTATAAAATCTCGTAACTACGGCTTGATTCAAGACGTAGTTACGAGATTTTATAACAACACAGACGGTTTATCAAAACGTAACGGAAAACCCCGATCTATTTGTAGCACAAAATTCATTGCTATGGTTTGATATCGTTAACCTATGTGGGCTACTCTCTCTTAGAACGCCGTTCAAACGTTTATATAATCTCTTATGAACAGAGCACATTATCTCTACATCAAGTTCCATTTCGATAAAATGAGCTCTGTTCTCGCGGGGTCATTTCACGTCTAATCTCGGGGCCTTGGCGGGATTTCAGTATCCAATCGTTGGCGATACACACCAAAACAATTTAAAAAGTTGATACAAGCTTTCATTGGCTGACGCTTCAAATTACCGGCTTCAGCCAAAAATAGAAGCGACGTAATGTATACGTAATCAAACCAGATCAAACTGAAAGATTTTGATTCGATAATTCAAATGTTACCGGCTTCAGCCAAAAATAGAAGCGACGTAATGTATACGTAATGATCATGCAAGATAAAACTGAATGATTTTGATTCGATAATTCAAATGGTGTGCTATAATTAGATTTCAATGCCGACCAAATAGGCTGTTGGTGTACCGAAAATTGCAGAGGTCATATTTGATGGTTTAATCAATAAGCCTCGGCAATGGAGAGTAACGTTTACAGTACACATGTACTAAACGATAATGAATCATGACCCCTGCTTGGAGGGTAATGTGGGCTAGCAGCTAAGCTGGAGGCTCAGTCAGGGTGTTGTGGTAGGCCTAAAACTGGTATGAGAAACAACAGGAATCCATGGTCGCCGAAATCAGGGTAAGGGAATATTTGTTTTCCGAAGGCCTTATTATAAATAAGCTAATCATTATACTGTTTTTGTGTTGTGATGTCTTTATAAGTTATAATACGTTCAAAGTTAAACGAGAATCGATACAAATATTTTGGTTTATTTTGGGTAGGACAGCTGTATAGAAAATCTATTTATAGAAACAACTTACATACTTCGATAGTCACGTTTACCTATCCGATTCCCCTATATCTGATTATGGGTATGGCCTCTCATTAGTAAAAGATTTTGAATCGTTTATACCTTCGATAAATAAAGATGTTATTATTATTATTGTTATATGACCATGGCAGTTGAAAACGGCGTAAACCCCCAATAAACAAACAAACTAATTTCCTCGGAAGGTCCTTTTTTCATGAAGAGTCATATGTGTATTTCTATCGACGATCGATTTTATGTCATTCAATTATTTGGCCATTTACACGGGTGGTAAACAGAGAAACTAGCCCCAAAAAGAGTCAACGGTATTTTGTTTCCTCGTGATATCCGGCCTTTTCCGAGGTAGTTGCATAGAGCGAAAATCTGTAAACAAAGGTAGGTCACAAACACATTTTTCTACAATTATTTCTTTTACAACGAGTTATTGAAAAATCCGGCGATGCTGTAATATGAAGAAATGGTCTAAGTTTGTTATGCACGAGAATATACGGTGTTAGTAAGCAGAGTTTAAATACAATCGTTGAAAAACATTTCAAAATCGAAAATTCAGAAGTTTTTACTTTCGATTTTGAAATGTTTTTCAACGATTGTATTCAAACCCTGCTACTAATACCGTATTTTCTTGTGCACAACAAACTTCGACCATTTCTTCATATTACAGCATCGCTGGATTTCTCAAAAACTCGCTTTAAAAGAAATAATTTTAGAAAATGTGTTCGTGACCTACAAATTTTCGCTCTATGCAACTACCTCTTTTTGGAGCTAGTTTCTCTGTTTACCACCCGTGATTTACTTGATACGCGTTTTCCTCAATTTTTGCTCATACCTGAGACGTGTCAGTTAAAGTAGGGACTTCGTAAATAGGGAACGATTTTCTTATGTAAACAATGACGAAGATTCGGACAAACACAATGATAACATTTTATGAGTGTAGGCTATATACCGACCTATTTTTAGCGCAATATATTCACAATATCGAACACTATTGCGAAAAGTTTAGAGCCTTATCAGCATTCCCTATAGGCATACTGTCGTGGTGTCCTGTGTCAACACTTCTCTTGGATTTTGGTCATTATGCTCATTTTCGACTTCCCTAACGACAAATTTCAGGACCGTTTTCCAACGTGATACAGACGAAATCTTGTAGCTTTGGATCTATTGAGGAAAAGAGAGAAACGTATTTTCATCTGCCTCCAGTGCTTCCAAAGATGTTTGCAAATGCAGATGTCAAAATCAGGAATTAATTCGGTCAAAGCTAGGGCTTAGGCCTATATAATATAGGCTACCTAATAGCTCCTATGTAGTTTTGAGAAAACTACATCTTCATTTTTTACGGGATCCTTTTTACATGCTGTACACGTTGCATGTTTTGAACGATATATAGTAATTAACGGTATAGATAGGACCCATAATGTGCATTCATCCGTTCCTCATGGGATTTCCATATAAGGCAAAACAGGAAAATAAACCAGTTTGCTGTCATGCGCATCGGGAAGATATATCATAAGTAAAGCGCATTTCAATTCACTTCACGGCAGAAATTTGAGAGGCAAGGATCAAACTCGACCAATCTTATTTACCGAAAATGTGTGACGAAGATGTAGCCGCTTTAGTTATTGATAATGGATCTGGAATGTGTAAAGCTGGATTTGCAGGAGACGATGCTCCCCGAGCTGTGTTTCCATCGATTGTTGGAAGACCAAGACATCAGGTAAGAATTTTGATTGATTCCTTCTTCCATGTCTTCTTTGAACTTGTTCTAAGGCACTTTGCTAAACCATTACCTCACGACAAAATTGAACTTGTCCATATTCAAAAATGTCGCAGACGACATTATGAAGTAAATTGTTAATTTCATTATTTTTTTGTCTCTCTGGATAGAAAAAAATGTGGGAAATGAAGAAATTGATTGTCAATGTGTGGGAATGAGTGAAAGACACTAGTGTCATCCCATTCGTTAGTTCCGCCACAGGTCTTACTCTAGTCATCTTATCGTCGGCGTTATTGCAAAACTCGTAACTACTTCTTGATTGATTAAAGCTGTAGTTACGAGGTTTTGGAACAACACCGATGGTATTACTTTTCTAAAAGCCAGTCCCACGTCGGCAGCTCATTCATCTGTCTCAGTAAGAGTGTGTGGCCAGCGTCCAGTCTACGTATTTCGTCTCGTACGAGGTCTTGCTCTACACATAAAAGGGGGGGGGGATTCGGACAAAAAATATTGAAATTCAATCAATGACCTTTCTTGACTAATAACTTAATAAGGTTTGCAATATTTAGGTAAAAGGAGAAACTCTTCTTATTGTCAGAATCCTCGTTGTTTCTCATATTTTCAAAAGCGGCATTTTTTTTACAGAAACAAATTCAGAACGTTATCAGATTTCAGAACGTTCATATCAATGCTAATTTTTAAGAAATACCGGGGCAAAATTGGACAATACTAAGAAACATCTTATTCTTTTGCATAAATATTTTGTGACTTGTCCGATCAACACCATATTTGGCATCTGCATCGGCTTTTAAATTAGAGCTGTCGAAATTTGACTGTTTAGGAAAACACGGTGGAGATTGTGCATCATGGGATGGATAACGAATACGGACAAAATAATCTCGATTCTGATAAGATATTTTGCAATAACCTCCTTATCAGAGCTCCAGATAGGATGCGTATTTGCGTAAAATACGCATTGATTTGGTCTGAATACGCATTAACTTTTATAAAAATGCGTACAAATACGCATTCAAAATAATGAAAACGCATTTGATAATTGCCAGTAAGCGTATCCAGATCGGAAAATGTCGAGAAAAAACATATACTAGGAAATTCCAACAATTAACACAAACTTTTTGTCTGTAAAAAAAAAGGTTACGGCAGTCAGCTATCCGATATCTATAACGACTTTAATCAGCCAATCACAGCCTTGAATAATTGGGGAATACCAATTACGTCACCACTGTGACCAGCCGAGCGACAATCGGCTATTCCGTAGATCTACCGAATGATGGCGAGTGTTGCATTTGTGTGAATTTTAATCAATCGGTTATCTCCGTGAAAGCAAATCGTTACCCGATTTAACAGACATCAATCTGTAAATCGGAAATGACAACTCGAAGGTGTTTGTTTTCTTTTCAAACCGCAAACGAGTAAATCCACTGCTGAGCAGATCGTAACTTTAGGCGATTTTTGCCGATATTCTTTCTGAAGTGGCCCTACAGGCAAAGATAGCACACAATGGTAATCTTGCTCAGAAAAAAACTCGATGGTTGGAAACACACCGCGGTCAGATGTCCTCGAACCAAAAAATGAAAGTGGGTCGTTCCGGTCGGGTGTTCCTGTTTATTTTAGTCCTTTCCCGAACAAGACGGTAAATACGCCCTGCCTCAAAAAATTATCTGGAAATACGCATTGAAAAAAATTCTGAGGGGTAAATACCCCTTGCCTCAAAAAATTATCTGGAGCTCTGCTCCTTATTTGTGGCGCCAATCTTCAAAAGGTTTGCTGCATGTACCCCGCTTTACCAAGCCTTTTCATCGGATGTTTGACATATTAGATAACTCATGTTACTTTTTCCGAAATATTGTCCCAACCGACCGGAAAGCGAAATGGTAACGACTATGGCCAAATTGACCACGCTTCAGATAAGAATTTGTGAAATAACTTTCTTATTTCTGTGTCAATTTTCATGCGGTTTGTTGCATGTACTCCGCCTTACTGAACCCTTTACTCAGATGTATTACTTATCTGGAAACTCCTTTTACTTTTCTCGAAAACCGATCCAAACCGACTAGAAAAAATGACTGAATTTTTGTCGTTTTTTCTGGTCGGTTTGGATAAATTTTTGGACAAAGTACAAAGATTCTACAAACAAGTTATATATCTGAGGAAAGAGCTCAGTAATGCAGGGTACATGCAACAAGCCGCTTAAAAATTGACGCAGAAATAAGAAAATTATTGCATAATTTCTTACCTGAAGCGAGGCAAATTTGTCCGTATTCGTTATCCACCCCATCATGCACAATCTCCACCGTGGAAAAGCTTACGTTGTTTGCTTTAACAATCAAAGTGCTGAAGGTACTGTGAGTCGATTTCGTTCTATTGGCCACAAAGGTCCTTTTGTCTAAAGATAATTGGTATTTAGATTTTTCCATGATCAGGTGACCGAAATAAAAATGTCTTTCAGATCTGGATTGGCAGATAATGAAGACATGTGATCTCAATTTTGCTGAAAAAAAAATCGATGATCAACTGTTCTTATTTTTTTTATCTCTCCTCTCTTTTCAGGGTGTGATGGTCGGTATGGGACAGAAAGACTCCTACGTCGGAGATGAAGCCCAGAGCAAGAGAGGTATCCTCACACTGAAATACCCCATTGAACACGGTATTGTCACCAACTGGGACGACATGGAGAAAATCTGGCATCACACATTCTACAATGAACTTCGTGTGGCCCCTGAAGAACATCCAGTCTTGCTCACTGAGGCTCCACTCAACCCCAAGGCCAACAGAGAAAAGATGACCCAGATCATGTTTGAAACCTTCAACTCCCCGGCTATGTACGTCGCCATCCAAGCTGTGTTGTCACTGTACGCTTCTGGTAGAACAACTGGAATCGTTTTTGATGCCGGTGATGGTGTGTCTCACACTGTCCCCATTTATGAAGGATACGCCCTCCCCCACGCTATTCTTCGATTAGATTTGGCTGGTAGAGATCTAACAGATTATCTAATGAAGATCCTTACAGAACGAGGTTATTCCTTTACCACAACAGCTGAAAGAGAAATCGTCAGAGACATTAAAGAAAAGTTGTGCTATGTTGCCCTTGACTTTGAACAAGAAATGCAAACAGCTGCTTCATCAAGTTCACTTGAGAAAAGTTATGAACTCCCCGACGGTCAAGTAATCACCATTGGTAACGAAAGATTCAGGTGCCCAGAAGCATTATTCCAGCCATCATTCTTGGGAATGGAATCCGCTGGTATCCATGAAACCACATACAACAGTATCATGAAATGTGACGTAGATATCCGTAAAGACTTGTATGCCAACACTGTGTTGTCCGGTGGTTCCACTATGTTCCCAGGTATCGCTGACAGAATGCAGAAAGAAATCACTGCATTGGCACCTCCAACCATGAAAATCAAGATCATTGCTCCCCCAGAGAGAAAATACTCCGTCTGGATCGGAGGCTCCATCTTGGCATCTTTGTCCACTTTCCAACAGATGTGGATCAGCAAACAAGAATACGATGAATCTGGTCCATCCATTGTCCACAGAAAATGTTTCTAAACTATGTTCTACCAGTATAATTCATTGTTATAGCCGTCTTGTATACGTTCTAATTTAAAATTCCTTTCGGTAACGTTATTAAAATCTCGTTATTGCTCAAAATGTGATAGAAACGAAAAATAAAAACAACAATACAATATTTGAAGAATTTATTTTTGAATGACCCTTTACCGAGAGATCGAGATATATTTTTTTATCTTTGTACGCCTGTCTGTGCTTCTGTATGATTTGAAAGATTTATGATTTGCCTATAACTTTTCTATTCTCACCATTTATGAAAACGGACCCCTGTCACACTCAAAGGGTCCGTTTTTCATCCCCGTTATTAATTTAATTGCTTATCTGGGAGATAGCCATATTAGCCTAGAGATGGAAAAGGCTCTTTATTGCATTTGAGAACAACATGGGTCCAGATAAGTATGTGCTTACGCACAGTCTGATCTAGTTCCACGTTGTTCTCTAATAGCTTTTTCAATACCTGTGACCTTGGCCATTACGCAGTGGGTAGTGCATCAGGCTCGAACTAATGAGGTCCCGAGTTAGATCCCCGGTCGCTGCACATATACTTTCCTTTCAGACGAAATTGTCTTCCACAAATGGTTTGATAATCGTTAACCTATGTGGGAGAGGACCTAGAAGTTCGTTCAGGATGTTGTGCTAATACGACAGGATTTCATGGTTAGGTGCTCCAGCCGCTGCGATATGACCATAGCAGTTGTAAGAGGCGTTTAACCACAATCAATCAATCTTCATGACATATACTAAGTAAAAGATCATCAACGATTTTATGATTATTCTTTTGAATAATTTCTGCGTAACAACAATCCTGATTGGTCCGATCTGATTTCTCGTCCAATCAGATGTTTTGTTGCACAGTTTACACTAAAACATGGTCGTAAGATCGTTGATAATACGGGGCCCCAGATTTTCACTTGGACTTAAGCAGAAATTCGACTTGTCCGATGTCGAGATAACAAGTTTGACGTGTATTTGAGATATAGAATGGGGAAAATAACCTCTTTGGCATCTGGAACCAAAATGTTTCCCAAAGCTTTTACCAAATACCTCTCAACAATGTATTGTTTGAGGGAAATGGTTTAAAACTTCTCTTCCCAATACATAATAAAACATATTTTATAAATCACAAAAAATAAAGTCAATTTTGAATAATCATATGCAGTCATACCGTTTGAGGTTTATTAAAACGTTCATGTTACGGCAATAAGAATTTAATTAGATATTGAAACTTCTCACCCTTTACCTTCCGTATCGATAAGTGACTTATTTAGGGGGAACTTCAGTCTTGTGAAACAACTTATATACGCCACTATCTATACTGAACCTCAGAAATAACGCACCAAAACCACAACCCGAACTGCTATCAATTTATTCGTTTCTGGTCAAAAAATTGTTTCGCTACCTTAAAGCAATCAAGCGTGACAAACGCGCAAACTTGACTACCCTCTAAAGTAAAAGTCACAAAATCAGTAGGGTAAGGAGGGGCAAAACGCCCCCCTTAAGGAAAGAGCGTTGTAGCACAAAACAAACAAAGTATAATGTAAATGTTTCAACGTGAAATTAAACTTTGCCCTTTAACCCAAATGTCTATACACAAAACAGCTTTGTCATTTGACTTAAAAAATGACTGTCGTTAAAACAATTTTTCTCGAAATTTGGCCTTTTTGCCCCACCCTCGGGGCAAAACGCCTTTGGGGGTGGGGCATGAAGCCCACCACTGGGCTTTATGTCCCATATGAAAAATAAAAAATATATTTTGAAAATATCTTGGGGAAAATAGGAATATAATTAGTTTGTAATTAATATACTAGGAAAAATATATTTTGGATGGGTTTTATCATATTTTCAACATTGTTTATCAAGCGTAAAGGCTAGATTTGGGCATAATTTACTTGTCTATAAAAGTGGTTACGTGTTACTGTCCTGTGTCTGCAGCATCTTCAAATCAGTCAAATTAAAACATACTGCTGTTATGTTATTTATAAGGCCCCTTTAAAGTAGATGAAATTGTCTTATTGTCTCATTTTATCCCAAAATCGACGTTTCATGGGCGTTTTGCCCCACATGGATCCATCAAGTGACATAAAAGTTTGATATATTCGCGAAAAGTCGGTCTTTTTTTGCCAGTTTTTATTTTGTAAATGGATTTCGTCATATGTACCAACCTTAGTCATTCTTCGAGTTTAAAGGAAAATTTGAGTACTTCTGAATACCTACTTATCCATACAAGGGGCAAAACGCCCACTATTTAGCCCTTGGAAGGGGCAAAACGCCCAGTGTGGGCGTTTTGCCCCAAAGCAGCATAGGCGTTTTGCCCCAAAGGGGGTGGATGATTTAATTTGGCCAAAGAAAAAAATGTGTTGATATTTTTTTCTTTTTATCTTTATGTGTAGGCGACCAATTGGACATAGAAATATAAAATGCATTTTGGTTGATTGAATACTCGGACTGAAATAAGATACACAAGAAAACCCATTACCCAAATATTAGATCAAACATATGCAAAATAAACAATTATTCGCATACTGATAATTGAATGACGTTTAGATGTAAAAATTTCACGGGCATCTTTCTAAAAGAATACTTCAAGTGTAAAATCAAGACAAATATCAATTGACATAATGAGTGACGAAATAATAGGGGTGGGCGTTTGACCCCACCTGGGCGTTTTGCCCCTCCTTACCCTACTACGTGAGACCACTTTGCAGAGCAATATAGCCTGTGCTCCGTCGAAGCATGGAACTGATAACATTTTGGATTCTGTCATTTGGAATGACTTCTATCCCTGTATCACTTTGCACTTAAATCTGTGTACCTGTTTGAGCTGCAGTTGGGACCTTTGGCGCACCCCTTCCCGGGCAGTTCAGCAGTGCACACTTTTGTTGGAAACGTTCTCTAAGCTTGCCAATACACCCAAATACACTTCCAAATTTTTAACCGTGACCTGCGCATGAAGAGAGCAAACAAAAGGTCACGTGGTCATTTTACTATATAATTCATTGTGCGAGTCGTTATTTTCGCGCGAGCATTTTTCATTTATTCTGCCTAAGTATTAAGAATATTTTATACAGTCATTTGCGTTAATTATTAGAGTGTTCAGTTACAGGAATATTTTTGCAACTTTGATTGAAAAAAAGAGATTTTTTGGCTTGTAATCATTCGTACCCTGTCTCCATCGCCCATTACCACCATGCAAGTTCAGGATGAGCTACTGCTTTTGAAAACCATATAAAAAGAATTTTGCAGGAGCAAGTGAGCTCCTTAGTACTGTCCAAGTGTGAGTGGTAATATTTTGCATGTGTTTGTGCTCTAGATTAGAGCCAATAATGGACAGGTCACAGGATGGATTCCCAGCCGCGGAGCGTGGACAATTATAAATTAACTTATTGCTGAAATATTGGTGAGAGGCGTCAAATTAAAAAAAAAAAAAAAAAAACAATTGAAAAGAAAAATGTTTTAAACTTTTACCAAACAAGAAATTTTAATGTTTTGACTGTCAAGGGCGGATCCAGGATTTTTTTTCAAGGGGTGGGGGTGGCGTCTAGCCTATAAGATGGCTTTGAATTTGTGAATTTTGTAATGTTAGATACCATACTAACGCTGTGTAGTCAAAATTCGATTTTCGACATATTCAAGGCGGGGTCCGGACCCCCGACCCCCTTTTAGATCCGTCTTTGTCTGTCTTACAGAGATTATTTCAAAAATCATTTCAAGGGGCAAAATAATTAAATATACTCCTCACAAAAAGTTAAGCAACAAAAGTAATTCTCTCAATATCCCTTTTATACACGCGGAAATTTTTGCACAGATTTGTTATTCGGACAGCCATATCCATGCTTAAACACACTTTAAAGAATACTGAATGTTATCGTCTCCAAAAACAGCTATCACGTGATTAGAACACACTCACCCCCAAAACATGCATGCAAAATGTGTCGCATATACGGATTTCAAACTTGGCATTAGCTCCGTATGTGCTTAAAACGCGTCAATTTGACAACTTTGATGCCATCAACATTTGAATCATGCCAATACGTCAATTGACTCCGATTGAAGTGACTCAAATTGTGGGAATACTACAGGGTGGGGCAACCAAGACTGCTGCTGCAATTCACTTTAAATTTCATCGCAGTATTGACTGAAGAGCAATGACCCGATACAATCAAACTGGACAGATGTCAGAGAGACCACGTTCAGGTCGTCTAAGAGTAACAACACCTTGTGAAGACCGTTATGTTGCAACCTTAGTCCGTAGGAGCTGTCTTACAATGGCCAGATCGCTGGAAAACGACCTTCAGAGGGTGTCAGGAAACAGACTTTCCATCCAAACCGTGAGGAACATGTTTCACACAGAAGGTCTAAGGTCCAGGATACCACTTCAACGGATCCAACTTCCCCCAAAACATCGACGACAAAGATTGATATTGGAGCAACAACATCAAAAATGAGGGTCACTCGTTGGCGTCACAAACTCTTAACTGACTCGTCAAGATTTTGCCTTGATTCTAATGATGGCATGACACGTGTGTGGAGAAACGGTAATGAACGGTTTGCCGACTGTAACATCGCTGAACACGACCAATATGAACGTGGGAGTTTGATGGTCTGGAGAGGTATCAGAATTTGCCACAGAACAGAGCTGGTTGTCATCAGACGAGGTTCAATGACTGGTGTAAGTTGCATTTACGAGATTATCACGCCTGTTATCGTCACCTTAGAATAGAAAGGTTCTATCTAACATTTTGGTCGAAATTGAGATTTTTACATTTTTAAAGATGGTATCAACCAATGCAGCTACTGTGTAAAAATCAGATCAATCTGAACATAAATGATGAAGATATTCAACAAAATGTAAAGGTTCTATCTACCTATCTCAGTATGTGTTGGAGGAGAAAGGTTCTAAGTGTATACCAATTTGTAGAGAAAGGACCTATTTGACACATGGGTCCTTTCTATTCCAACAAATTATGTTCAATGTTAGGATATTATGACAGTGAAAGGTTCTATATGACAAATAGAACCTTTCATTGCTATTGATATAGTCTTTTCATGAAACATATGCCCTCTTATCAGTGATAAAAAATATTTACTGGCTAAAATTTCACACCTTGTGGGAAAACAATTAACAGGTTACAGTCAACACACATAATTACTTAGTTTTATAGACATGGAGAAAACTTGTGAAAGTGAATAAAGATGGAAATTGCTTTTTCGCTGCAGTTGCTGCATGTATTGAGGATTATACATTTGGTGACTTGACAGAGTTCAGACAATCTTTATGTAATTCCAAATCTCCAGAAAAATGAAAACTATCCAGTTTATGGTTTTTGATTCAGACAGTTGTAATCAACGAGAACTCTTCATAAAAGAAGTGCATTATTTGCGACAACGTGGATAATGGAACACTTATTTGGCAGATTGTTTGCCCTTAGCAATTGCTAATAAATTTGAATAGAATAGTGCGAATCTACTCAAGCTCTGTCAGTTCTACTATCATAAATATTAAGCCAAGTTCCCAGTCTGAGAGCGAATTATTAACTTATTGAAGTGGCGCATTTATAACTATAAGCCAATAAGAACATTATAAGGGCAGTAAATCTATGACACAAAAGATTCAAACAAATTCCTACATAAACAGACAAAAAAGTTTCTCATCACCGGGAAAGAATAATGGTACAAATACCCACAGAAACCCCAATTATAACCCCACCCAAAAGGGCGGACTATGAAACTCCAATTAAGAAATTATCCAGGAAAGAGTACGGAATGAGCGTAAGTGGAAGTCTTGCGTAAGCGAAACAAAAATGAGTGAAAATCGTATGTGTGACAATCTGCCAAGATAGTAAAGGAAAAGGTACAACCACGGAATTGTCAAAAATGCAGATTCAAATGCAGCCAGCACGTGAGCGAGATTGAAAGGAAGAAGATATTTGATGTGTAGTATTCACTCCTGAACTTTGAAAGGCAGCGGTGCTTCATATGCAACGTTGTTACCCAAAGTACTCCGATACGTATGATAACTGGTAAGAAGCAAAAGTCTCTACAATATCATTTACCATTTAACAATGAAAATGTAAGAGTATGTGCTAACTTTTTAGAAAGACTCTCGACATGCACGATTTACATGGAACATGTTAAGGCGAGGATAGAATGGGAAGAAACCGGCCTGGCAATAAAATTGATGAAGAAACAATTGATTTTGTGAGTAAGTACATTTACAGTTTCCCAAGTATGGAGTCGCATTATTCAATGAGTGAGGTACAAAGAAAGAATATTTGGCCCACGATCTAAACATAAAGATGTGGGAACTTTACAGAGATTGGGGTAGACACAAAGGAATAGCCCCTGTTTAGGAGGACAAATACAGATCTGTGAGAAGTTCAATATTTTTTTAAACCCAAGAAAGATCACTATTCTACATGCGCAAAGTATCAACGCCATCACATGAAATGGATGACATACAGAATGAAAACCCAGGTCCGAGAAGAAAAGGAAAAGAAATAAACGAAAAGCAAAACTTAATTTGAAATATTGTGTTGCTACTTTTGATTTACAGGCGTTTTGACAACACCCTGTTCCCTAGTTAGTGGACTATACCATATATTATGTTGCTATAATCTTACAGTGTACAACTCGTATGACAAACAGGCATTTCATCATTAATTTTGTGGGAGGAAACACATGGAAAAAGAGGTTCGTGTGAGATAGCCACTTGCCTTTTGAAGAATTCTCAATCATTTTGTCAGTCAGGGGGTGTTGAAGAAACAAATATGTAGCTGCATCATACATGTACTATGTATGTTTCTTAATTACCTTAGTTAAAGGCAATAAACCATAAGTTTTTTTCGATCTGGTTTTAGTCAGATGGAATGCGACTTTGTCCATTCTACAATCGAACAAGCAAAGTAATTAACATCCATCTGTGTCCCTTCACACTGGAGTATATTCATCAAAATGGCTAGGAGGAAAAGTCCATACATTGCAGTCCCATCAAAAGTTGACCATGTAAGCCTCTTGTTATAAAACATCATCTTAATCTACACACTACAATTGAGGGTTGTAGAATAAATTGGGTGAATATCAAATTGATTAGCATTAAAAGAGAAGAACCGAAAAAACTGTTTGATCAATTATGCCTTTTATGAAAATAGTTTCACGAAAGTGTATACTGTGCAAAGAGAAAGGCCAAGTCAACACATGGCCGATAAATGACTCAGAAAAAGGACAAGTGCTATCTCACGCGCCTACCAGTTTCAGAACAAAAGAAACAATATGTGTTTGAGAAACACGAATGCCCCTGAAAGTGTAATTTCTTTTAAAATGTTAAGTTTTCATGTATATGGTTGGTAAGGGTTAACGTATGACATTGAGAAAGTTCATATTGCATGTAACAGATAGATATCATTGAAAGAAAGTTACATACCAAATTTGAGGTTTGTATGTCAAATACTTAGGAGAAAAGGCAAATGTTAAGTTTTCGTACAGACAGACAGACGGACGGACAGACGGACAGGAGTAAAACAATATGCCCCCGATCTTTTGATACTGGGGCATAAAAAGACTTAGTTAATTTGTATAAAAATGAAATCATACCAACCGACTTCCATTCATATTATAATAATCTTCCAACTGCTAGAAATTGCTAAGACAAAATACCAAGTTGCTCGAAGGATGAAGACTCGGATACATTATTATCGTACAATGAGCTTCTTTCCTATGAAAGTAAGAATATCAAATATGTGTATAGACCATGAACTAACCACGGTTGATCAATATGTAATGATGCTTTAATGTTTGCGCAAAAATGTCAATTTTGAACCTCAGTTTGTGAAAATACAGCCATATAAAATGTTTTATATATAATGTATTTACTTAATCTGTTGGTATCAAAAGGATCTATTTGTCACATATAACCCAAAACCAGCATTTATCAGCAAAGTGAGTTCAAATAAAAATGTTTTATGTGACACATAGAACCTTTCTATTTATACCAAAGTGTCCTTGCTATTACAAACTTAGTTGGAATTGAAAGGGCCTATCTACATTATTGATCATATTGATCAAAGTATTGATTCTAATCAATTAGAACATATATAAAATTAAACATTAAATACAAATACATAATCAGTGTAAATTTTGTTTTTGTGCATTAATTTCCTGATTTATACTAGAACTTTAAACCTTTAAACGCGAGTTTCTCAAAACTATCAAAATGTTACATAGAACCTTTCTATTCTAAGGTGACGTTATCATCCTTCTGGCACAGTAAACAGATCCAAATGTTATGTTAATGGATGGTATACCCGTACCTATCGTTCTGGAATTGTGACTGAAGTTCTGTGGACCAACAACATCAGACATAAAGACTGGCCTGCTACGTTTCTAGACCTTAATTTGATAGAACATAAACTCAGCAAAAGTTCTAATCGGTCACCTTATACTTTGCGTCATAAAATCAATAAACAAACAATTCCAAACATTTCATTCTGGAACACTGTTTAAGAAATCATTGTCCAACATGACTGTTGCAATTCGATTATTTTAAGACTTTTTAGTGAGATCTAACAACAGTTCTTAAACAGGTACCCTCGATTTCAAAATTCACAAAACAAAAAGAGCAGTGTTAGTAACGTGTAGAGCCACCGCTAGCTTCAATAACAGCTACACACTAGCTTGTCGAGGAAAGGCTAATGTTAAGAAAGTCAATCACAATCAAATTCTGTCACTCTGAAACCCACCACGACAGCGATAAATGAGCACACGTCCGTCAACAAACTGATGCAAAGTTGCGGTCTAATTTGTTTAGAAAACGTTGGCCAATGCAGCTCGGGTAAAGAGAAGGTAACGTCGCGCCAAAGCTAGACGGACATTTCGATGACGTCTACAGATAACAACACCTGAGTGGCTGCTTTCAGCGAATTCCAACACTTTACAGTCTACTGTGCACAGTCTGGGGTGTAATGTTGCGTTCATGTCGACCCCGCAGTCACTCTGAAGTGATTGAAAACGGGAGGAATGTGTTCTTTCATATGATAAAGTAAACTACTGGTGCTGGCGTTTCATAGTAACTCGTCATCTCCGTCTCCGATGGCGTACTGCAGCACTTCCGGTGGCCTGAAATTCCATGTGTAAGGCCTTTATGGTTAGCATATGCATACGTAAACGTACTGGCGACTTGAAAACGGGTGGAAACAAATTATCAAAACTGCAAAAAGGAAAACACGCCTCAATTGCCACCTACTTCCGGTTTTCTCTGCAACTTAATTTTACCAGTCGTAAACAAATACCCCGTTGCAGCATTCCGATGGCCCTGCCTCGCACTTCGTGTATCATTCTGATCATGTTATGTGTTTTTCTGACTATACAGTCGATAGAGACTTCACTTGCGTAAACTGGGCCATATCCTTTGTTTTCAAAATTTTTCAGGTGCAAATCGGGAAAAACGAAGTACACGGACATCTTTACCACCCCTCAATGTTTCAGCGCTCTCAAAAATTCACGTAGTCAATGCTTTGGGCAAAAAATAACACATGTAAAATTTAACACTGATTGGTTGATAAACAATCGAGATATTGCAATTTTAAAAGTGACCGATTAGAACTTTTGTTAAGTATACATAGGACATTCTTTAAGGGCGTGTCTATGGTCAGCATGTTCGCCCACAGACTCTGGATGAACTGCAACAGGTCTTGCAGACAGAAAGGAGGATCAATGCACAACGGACATTAGGCAGACAAATCTGCTTGATGCCAAGGTGTGTTCGGGCGTGTGTTGAGCATCGTATGGGTCATACCAGGTACTTGATGCTCCATCATGGCCTGAAGTGGCCGGAAAACAACTTTTTACACATTCTCAACTGCTAGCGAGTGACGTTTTGCACCATTGTTTCGTCTGGATGGTTTTCGAGGATCTGTAACTTTGTTATTGTTTGATGATTTTCCCAATCATTTAACGTAATTTGTGTAATAAGACCCCAACTTTGTATTGTATAATACATAGATCATTAGATGTGATAAAACACATTTGAGAAAGAAAAGAATCTTTGTTGCTTAACTTTTTGTGAGGAGTATACTTTTAATCAGCATTTTCTCCTTTTGCCTCAAGGTTTTCGTTACTATATTACTATATTTTTCATGGGGGTCCAAGATCAATTGCCAGGGCGGGGGGGGGGGGGGTCCACGCCCAAATGATGACTTAAATGTGTCAAATTATATATAACGTTAGGCCTATATTGACGCTAAATGAATAATTATATAGATCTAGTCAACATTCAATTTTCGGCTGATTCCAGGGGGGGGGGGGGATGCGGACATCCCGACCCCCCCCCCCCACTCTAGATCCGCCCTTGCACAAAAAACTACTTTCATGATACCCATTCTGTTATCTGCAAGAGCATCCAAATTGAATCAGGTGCCGTTTAGGAAAGGGTTAAGCCGCTGTCAAACTTGAAAAGTCTAAATAATTTGTCGTTTGGGAAATGGGCTTTAACAGCTAGCCTATGTTTTTATTAAATTGATCAAATTGATCTACCATAATGAATTATCTTTCTTCATAAACCTTTCGGTACTGACATAATCATCTTCACACTGAAAATGGCATGTTTCGTTCTATTTTTTGTTGGGGAAGGGGGTTTACGTGAATATGAGAGTTTAACCTTGCGGCTAGGTCCTCAAAAGATCCGAGGATACTACTTTTTTGGAGGGTCAAAAATGACTTAAAAGCCGATAAAGGCCATAAATGGAAGTCAGTCAATGATATCCCGTCGAGATTCACAGAGGAATCATCACTAAACGGAGTGTGAAGCATCTTAAACTTCTTCTCTCCTCCGTTCATTTCCATTGAACGTTGGATGCTTTACTCACATTTGGGTCAGAGCCTCGATCTGGCATCAAAAAGTGTTACTATTTTTAGTAACAAATTGGAAGTGTATTTGAGTGTATAGTGTTGTAATGAAATTTCATCGTGTGTGCAATAGCGCGTGACGTCATCACTGCCTGCAACATCCCAATAGCACGATTACGTTCACCAGTGGAAAGTCTTGGAATTGTTTAAAGCATAATAAATTTCCGATTGATTAAATGTTATAAGGGTGTTTTCTTTCTTTCACCGACTACATGTACCACATAAACCGATAAGCTGGTTTGTGCACCAGGTCAATACTGCGGCACGTGCAGAAAACCTGTTTACCAAGTTTGGACGGCTAGCGTCACGGATGAATAGGTTTTGTGCTTATAACAATAATAATAATAATAATAATAATAATAATAATAATAATAATAATAATAATAATAATAATAATAATAATAATAATAATAATAATAATAATAATAATAATAATAATAATAATAATAAATAATAATAATAATAATAATAATAATATCTTTATTTAACGAAGGTGACTTATTAAGACATCACTACAATACACAATATCATAATGATTAACTTATTTACAATAAGGCCTTCAAACAACATTCATACAAAAGTCAGTATTGACAATCACACAAAATTATCAATAATAATAGTCAGTTATCTGACAGATACTTAAGAGTGTGCTGTGTGCATACCTAGTGTCGGGCGGATACCGAATAATACTGTGTCAACAAAATGAATAACTTTGTTGAAAAGATATGAAACAAGAAAAAGTGGTGCGTTATTACTGAGGTTCAGTATATTAGCATACAACCATTATGGGACCGATTGCATAAAACGAGTACGACCCTTTCTCAAACAAAGTCCCGTTTTACGCCCCCAAAAGAGTAGGTGTGAGAAAACGTGACAAAAGAAGGAAATGGTGATAATCAGCATTTTCTCCTTTTGTCTTTACACTATATAGTATTAACCGCGCAATGTCGCACATGAATTCTATCCTCATCAATAACAATTTTGTCGTCTACAGTCACTGGTGGTGAACTAAAACAATTTTCGCTACAACAAGGTATAGATATTTTGCGTTTAAATGTGAGTTTATAGACTTTTTTTCTTATGACTGTGAACTTGTTCTAAAAACAGACCGAGTTTACCGTTTTGTATTGACAAAATGTCGGTGTTGTTATAAAATCTCTTAACTACGGCTTCGATAAAACCGTAGTTACGATATCTTATAACAACACCGACGGAATAAACGGAATGATCGCGAAAAAACGTCCCTCGCTGTGGCCGAGTTCACCAACAGTGACTGTGGCTTTCAAATATTGGATAGGTCTAACCCTAAAACAAAATTGTTTGAGAAGAGTACACGGACTTTCTTTCAATTTTATAACTTAAATGTACCGCATTTCAATAAAGATTATTTATATGTCTGCAATCAAAGGCATATTGAGTCGTTTGCATAAAACGAACTTTATCCTTTCACAAAGCCAAGTCTTGAGGTCCCCAAGAGACAAAAAGTATACTGTGCACAAAAAGTTTAGTACACTTGGAAAATGTCCTTTCCTAGTCAAAAACTATTCCAAAATCCATAAAAATAAAACTCTAATGTGTTTGAAAATTCAATTTCTAGCGCTTCCTGAAAATTTTGCTTCAAAATTCTTATGCGTTAGTTAGGTATCTTACGTTAAAGTGCACAGGGGTCAGATATCGAAAGTCAAGCAAATTTCAATGACGCGGATGTCCAGCATAAGCAGCTAGGACCGCCATTCAATGTCTTCCCATGTTGCAGACAAGCTTCCTGACCACAGCGAAAGGAATTTTGCCCATTCATACTGCTGATGACGCTCATTGCCAATGACGTTACAGACGCCATTACTATCTCTAGCCTGACGTCCAACAATGTTTTTTGTGTTTTCTTTTGCTGGTGATTAAGCAGTTCAGGCGTATATATCATTCTGTATGTTCCTTGGAGTTGGATGACAGGTTGGATAATTTCATTGCAGTACCCTTGCACCGTTTGGTTGCCATTAACTGAAATGAGGTCTGTTTAACTGTTTTCATCTATTCCTGCCTAAAATGACACTGCATTCGACGTAACAGTCTCAATGATGACGTTATTGGTATCAAGCCTTACGCATCTTCTCCAACCACAAATCATGCCGTCAGTTAATGACACGTACAATGAGATTTGTCCGGACATCAGTCCAATGTCTCCTGAATCAATATCGATGTGTCAATACCCAATGACGCCTTGCCTGTCGATGCTTAACGTCATTGGCGTAAGATCGGAGGACCCTGATGCAAGTTGTGTGGAGCCTGTTCCGGACAGTCTGGTCACTAACGGTATACCTTGTGACGTCCTGGAGGAGTAGCACTAAACTCTTACTAGACAGGAATTCGAAACGTCGTCAAGACGTCGCTGTGAAACGATCCTCCATGAACGTCGTTTTACACGGTCTACACGGTCACGGTCGGTCGTTGGTGGCTAAAGTTGCATAAACCAAGTGCCATAGGCGCGTAATTGTCAATTGGAGACAATTAAATGCATTTGCTTTAGCGACATCTCTAACAGACATACCTGCTTGGAGCATGCAAATCTTGAGCTCTCTGACGTCGAACTTACGTCATCATTTCTCGCCTTCCCATAACCAATTTCAAAGAATTTGTAACAGTTAAATTGATTCTGCTAACAGATCTGTGTAATCGTGTGTTTTTGGACAAGCTAGACATTATCGATGTCACTGCACACGTGCCGCACGTGACTTTTGCTTGTCTGGACTTTGTCCAATACACTGAATGTTCACTCTACACATGCACTGTATGCGTAATGGTTGTCGATCGGGACAACTGAACATCACAAAGCAATGTTCATTTAATTATCATAAACTGAAAAAAATAATGTGTTAAAAAACGTGCTAAACTTTTTTTGCTCAGTATATAAGAAAACATTGAGATAAGAGAAGAAAATCATTTTCTTCTTTCGTCTCAATATTTTCTGTCATCTGTTGTATGTCAATCCTATCTGAACCAGCATCCGTTTTGCAGTCTGTAGCAGTTTCATTTTGGAAGTCTTAATTTTGCTGTTTGGGAAAGGGTTAAACTTTTTGTATTGTATTGTATTGTATTAAAGGAATGACCGTCTATCCCCGGGCTTTGATTTAAACCCGTTGCATGCATCTGGATTGGACGGAGTTTTAAGTCCCACTCAACAGCTAAGGTCATATGGAGACGGGACCTCGGCTTAAAGTCTCATCCGAAAGACTGGAGAGGCGGGGGATCGAACCAGCGATCCCTGTGTTTCAAGGCCAGTGCGTTACCACTTCACCACCCCCGCCCATTCATGCATCTGGTCCATGCAGGTTATACGAAACGGCGAGTCAATGTCCGTCCGAACAGTAGACCTTCAAAGTCGGTAACCGACCAAAACATTGCAATAAAAACCCTATTCAACTGATAGTTACATTTTGATTGCCATCCAACGATAAATATACTAGGACAAAAAGATACGCAACCCCAATTTTTCATGATATCTTCGACAAAATATGTTTTTAAAGGCTGTTGAGTACATTTTTAATATACCTGCATCCATACACATAAATACAGTGCAATTTTCTTCAGATGTCGTACATTCATCACGTGATACATGGTAAATTATTAAAAACTGTTTATCCCCTGCCGTGTTTTCTAGATGACTACTATCAAAACAAATTTTCATCAAACACAAGCCAAAATATAGACAAAGAAGACACCAAAGCGTTCACACACTTTTCACTACGCTACGCATAGCAATGCTAGGCCAAAACCAGCGCCTAACAGCAGTACAGATGTTGTTGGTGGAAAAGGTTCAAAATGTTGTCGTGAGACATTGATGGGGCAAAAAATCGACACATTTTTGACTGTATACGTTGTTGGTTCTCAATTGGATCACAACCAATTGAGCACGAAGCGGACGTGCAAGAGATATGACGTCAAGGCAGGACGGAATAATCACGTTAACCCCACCTACGGAATAGGATTAAGACTGCAACGGAGACCGCTAATAACTCGTATGGACTTCACAACATTCGAATATCGGACCAAATTTAACGAAACAGATTGTTTTTTTCGACCTCCGTCCAATTTTTTTGTCGTATTGTGTTGACGCTCGGTTTAAAATGGGTGTTTTCTTACTAATGATATTGACTACCAACAAGATTTTGTGAACTTTTACAAGGTGAAATGTTATTGCTTTAAATCTATTATGTTTTGTTTAAATCTGATTTGATGTCTTTGCGTAAGAAGGAATTGAAAATGAAGTTGCGTTTCTTTTTTTGTTTCAGTATATATAGGTTCACTTACATGTAGGTTATATAAAATAACTTCATGTGGCATGACATGTGGAAATGACGCTTAATGCTTTCAAAAGGGAACGAGTATATCCAGTTAACAATGATGTATTTTCGGACAAACAATAATGGTCTTTCGTAGGTGTATAGTTATAAAATCTCGTCAAGTTCTACGGCATGATTTAAGCCGCAGTTAGGAGATTATATACTAATGGAAAAAAGTAACTGTGCATGCTTATTTTCTTATTTATTATGTAAATATACCACCTATTGACAAGAAACATCTCTCGCAATTGTCCATAAGACACGCTTGTTAACGAAATGTCGAATGCCACCGACTGCACATGCACGGACGTTCGACGTTTACGTCCTTTATGTTTGAGTGTTTTGTTGCACTGCGTTATTCCTAAGTGACTTTGAACTTGGTTTTCATGGCGAAACTGTCGTTAATCTGCTTGTTGTTCAGAAAAAAAACATGTAAATTTGTTTAATTGAACAGACAACAAAGCGATACGTAACTCCAAAGACGCACGTTAATGCATGCTTTAGACAGTAGCCCACTAATGGTTTTTGGTTTGCATAGAAACATCATATAGGCACTTTTTAGACAGTTTCAACAATTTAGAAACACACGCAACTTGCCACATTCGATACGTCGACGCGTGACGTCATTCCGACAAGTCAATCATAATAGGAACAACCACAATTGAAATCGATTGTTGTCGGCAAAAGTTACAGCTAGGTTGATTCCAGAGTTGAGTTCTATCAGCAAAAGGCCTGTTAGAGATCGGTTAATGGAGCGCTACATCCGTCATAGACGTCCTGCAACACATCTAGTCTTGCTACGACGTCGTCGATGATATTATTTACAGTGGCTTAGACAACATCTACCCTTTCGTAAAGTCAATCTGAACAGTGTATTGCGTATTGGCACGTCTCGATTACATATGTTCAGTCCGATGTTCGAACTCGCATTCATAAAGGCGTTGGAGAACGTCATATAAATTCATGCTTTATTCAGAGCCAGCGCTTGACTAGTGGGCTCCGTTATTGTCCACATCTCAAGAAGAACCTTTCAAGAGCCGGTTGTGACAGTTTATCTGTCTCGTTACTGCAGAATATTATCGGTGTCAATAGTGTTCACAGTCAAAAAATGGCTTGTGAACTTGAATTTTACCCATACCCACTTCCCACGATTGTTACGGCAATAACGAGTAGGGTAGCAAACTGACACTCATTGAGATATAAAGGGTAAACATTCTTTTTCCAAAATTGTAACAGGCCCGTAGGAACAGGGGGGGGGGGGCTAATATTCAGGACAATGGCGTTAGCCCCCCCCCCCCAATATGAAATTGCTTCCTACGGGCCTGTGTAAAATTTGATTCATCTACATGTAACTTATGTATTCAAAATGTTATATAGAAAGGAAATGTGCACACTAAAGTTACTTTTTTCCGTTAGTATATGACAACACCGACGGTTTATCAAAACAGCGGTAAACCAAGTCTATTTTAGAACAGAATTCATTGCTATCATGACATCAGTTTCCTAGCAATTTACGCATATACAGAGTGTCCCAAAAAAAAACGGAACCCATTTTTGAAAGTACATTTCTCGTGTATCAAGTGATACTTCTCCACCAAATTTACATATGCAATAGCTTTGACAGTTTTCTATTAGCAGTAAAAATTTGGTTGAAAAATAATTATTAGTTTTGAAAATATCGACATTCAAATGAATATACCCGGAAATCCATTTTAACACGATATCGATCTTTTCGTTTTGCAGCGCGCACCTACACCCATTGAATAAATTGACGCAATACAATTTGTTAATATATTCAATACAATACAAAAATGATTTTGAAACATTGTTTTTATAATAGTGCATTTTCATTTCATATTTTTTGCTAATAAATAAACTGTTAATGCTGCGTGCTGCGATGTAACTAAAATGAATACAAACAAAATATCTAAGTGCATCACAGACTCATGAATAATAATCATAGGCACTTATTTTATTTCTGACCAACATGCCGGTCACCGCTCTATTCAAAAGTTTTAGGGGTTTCATTTGACCTGACACTGACCTTTATGCAGAACACAAATAACACAAAATTCACCAAAAAGAATTAAATCATAGTCCAAAGAAATGTATACTGTGCAAGAAAATTAAGACTGGGCTGATTTTAGGAAACATATCAAGCTTGTAATTTATGAAAATAAAAGTTAAAACTGCGCCATGTGAAATGAATCACATAATAATTTGAAATTAATTCAAACAACCACCCTATGGAATCAATTTGAAGGTACAGAACGTGTACATATTAAATTTTGAGACAATCGGTACATACATGTACAACGGTACAGAATTCAACAGCTGACCGTAAGTGTGCTTTCACGAACAAACAAGACGAAAAAATCAATATCATGTCAGATCGGTTTTTAGCGTCATTATTAATTTGCTTATAACTTTTGAACCGATGCATATTTTTAAGTGAAATTTGGAACACAAATGCAAAAATGATATACCTTCAGTACTGCAAATTCTAAAATTAGATTTTTTGCTTACGCTCTTCAATATTTGACTTTGAATTAGGGTTCCGTTTTTTTTTGGGACACTCTGTATAGGCCTACTGTCTAATCATCACCGACGCTGCCCTGTTGTAGTCCTCTGCAGGTGTTAAAAGGTTGAAAAGGAACGACATAGATTCGGATCGGATTGTAGACCTATTTAAAAAACGCAGTTGAATGTGACTCCGTGTTCGTCCTAAATGCCATAACGACCGTGCTGGTCTCATGGGCCAAATGGTCCATTTTTCTATATTCAAACGTAATAATATAATGTATATAAATTGCTGTCATTTATCAAATGTTTTATACATATTTGACTAGTTGCAGAAAAATGGGGGCTTTGGGAATTTTAGAAATAAACAATTTGCTAGGGAAACCACTGCATATTGACACAGCAAAGTACTTTCTGTGTAGATTTTTACAATAATATTATATGGTAAATTGACCATTCGACATGTAGACAAGAAAGCGAGTGGTTTCGATCCATATCAGCCTGCGCGAAAGTTGCAGGCTGATCATGACCGCTACTTTTCGCAAATAAGGCCGCCACAAGACCGTTTGTTGTTTGACGAAATACGTTCAATGATATCTATTATAAAAAAGATACATAGTGTCCAAAAAGACCTAAATGAAGACTGTAAATACCTTACTTACGATATTATGAACCTGACTCGAGGATATAGATGTTGTTTATAGAAAAATGAAACTTCCCCAAAGTATGACCATATAAGGTAATATCCGAAGAGATATACACTCCACTTCGTTTTAGGAATGTATTACATAATGTACATGTCTGATGCCATGGGAAAATGGTTTGAATGACATTTGATTGGCAATAATACGGCTGAAAAATGGTTGAACAACTAAGATGTTTTGCATATTTAGGGTAAATGAGACATAGATCTAGTACATGTACATCATGAATCCAAGTGCTATGCCATTCTGGAACTCTTATAACTCAATTTAGAACCAAGATGGCGTCTTAGTCGGCGTCAAGCGATTGTTTTCACTGAAGATATTGTCCCATATCAACCACATTTTTGCTAGCTCGGTCTGTGTAATACGTGATGTGACATTCACGAAATGTTCCATAAAGATGCGTTCCCATTGCCGACCAAATCAACTCGATCAAGCTCGATCAAGCGATCGAGTACTGATCGAGCTTGGTCGGCAATAGTGATCGGGACGATCGAGTGTGGCCGGCAAAAATGATCGGGAATTAATCGACAAGAAAGAAGAAGTCGTGTAAATACATTTGATCGAGTATAATCGGGTTTGAACGGGGAATTAAGGCGATCGAGTTGATCGAGTTGATTTGGTCGGCAATGGGAGCTCGGCTTAAGAAGCGTTTACTTTGTATTATCACCGTAACCATTTTCTCTGGCAGCATTAAAGTATATTGTTTAAATTGTCACATGAGATCACTCATATTCGAGATCAAAATCTACTATCATAAAATCAACGAATTTACAAAATTCATACATTCAAAACGATTCAGATCTTTATAATTGAATTTCAGACGGTAGGCCCTAATAACTGTTCTAGGACAGACAACATTATTATCTTCATTTTCTGTTGTTATAAAAGGAAACCCAGTTTAAATGTATAGGTAATATTCATGGATCAAAGATAAAAAAAAAACTTTATCTTGTACGAAAGCCACTTTAGCTCTATGCCTCATCATATCATTCTTTCTTTACAAGCATGCGCAGATCTATGGATAGGGCCCGCTCCTCGAATTTGTAAAACAAATGTAAATGGAAATGCTATTTATGCAATTTTCAAGCGCCAATACATTCGCTCCTCCTGGAAAAAAACCACACATAGGGCCTACTAGAAATGATTGGATAATTATTAAGTCAAATTAGACATTGTCTTTAGGTCTAATGGAAAAACAGAAAATCAAGGGATTTGTATTCACTTCCTTTTTGTAATTTCAAATTGATTTACAATCTGATAGGCCATTTAGCGTAAGACTCTCCCAGTCTGATTATTTGTGTTTTCTTTTAATTCAGTTTTCATTTTTTTTTTCTGTAAATTACGACCCATTCATTACGTTTGCAATTTTATACACGACACAGCAGGTGTATAATAATAAATCATATAAAATTTGCTGATCACAACAGGTTTTAAAGGATCGCGTCATCTTAACCCTTTCCCAAACGACAATATTTGAGGGTGGTCCAAATTGAAAGCTGCAGCAGAAGGCAAAATGAATGCTGTCAAAGAAAGGATTTGTGTACAAAATAGCTCAGAAAATATTGAGGCAAAAGGAGAAAGTGCTGGTTTTCAGCACTTTCTTCTTTTGCGTCAATGTTTCCCAAGCCTTTTCTATTAAGGACGTCAAAAGCAGGTCTTGTTTGGGAAAGGGTTAAAATGCTGATCAAGATCCATACTGTTTTCTTTGACCATCTCCATAACTTGTAGCCTAGCATTGTTTCAGGCCCTGTATATGTGTTTATGTCTTCAAAAATCAAGGGAGACTAACACCCAGAAATAAAAAAAAAACATTAACTTCCCTTGATCTAAACTATACATTAATAACAACACAGAGCAACAATTTTCTATGTTGGCCTGCCTTTTTTTATATTTCTTATTACAAATGGTTTTATTCTTAACAGACTGACATCAGTCTACTTGTATGCATATGGCTTGTTAGAGAAAATCATAAATCCCGATCTGACTGCCTTAGACTGCAAGTTGATTTGGTTCTATGATAAGAATTAATATCAAGTAATTTAAAGGCCCTTTTCCCATCCCCGCCTCAATGTCATCTAACAAGCCCAGACCTTCACAAAAGCGGGATCTTTTTTTTGTTGATTCATATTTCGTAAGTTCTCATTTTCTATTCAATAGACGCAAGGTCAATGTCACTAAGATATCTAATACTGAATGTTAACTGAAGCATAGATCTATTAATTATAAATGTCACAAACTTCCCATCATCCAAAAAACATTCTACAGTGTCAGGTTGCACACATTCTTTATTATCATTATTATAAAAGTTATATAACTTATTTAATAACGATATAGGCCTATTTTGCTCTTTCCCAAACAGTACCCGGGTTTGACGTCCCAAAATATAGGTTAAGGAAAACATTGATGCAAAAGAAGAAAATGCTGATAACCATGAAAATGAAATTTGTGTGAAATATGGCATAGAAAATATTGAGACAAAAAGAGGAACTGCTGGTTATCAGCAGTTTCTTCTTTTGTTTCAATGTTTTCCCCATGTCTTTTCTATTAGGGACGTCAAAACCATGTCTTGTTTTGGGAAAGGGTTAAATTTTGTCGTTTTGGAAAAGGTTAAGATGAGTTTTAGAAAAGAGCCATGTTATGCTTGTCCAAAACTATAGATTGAAATGGGTCGAGTTGATATGGGTCACAGGTCTCATTGATTTTAATGGGTAAAAGGAAAATGATCCAGCTTTATGGATTTCCTAAACAATGCCTACATGTAGCTAGTTTTGACGCAATCGCGAGAGGAGAAAGATTCGGGAAAATAATGAGAGAAAATAAAACGATCAGGTCTACTAGTATATTCTTCTTTATTCTCAATATTTTCTGTGCTAGGCTATATAGTAGGGTCCTATGACATAGATAAATTCTATTTTCATTAACGTAATTTTTGACTGCAGCTGCTGCAACAACTTTCAAGAATTTTTGCTGTGTTAGAAAGAGTTAATAAGATTAATTCAGGTCTGTCAAGGTTAAAAAGTGTCATTTATCTACAAAACGTTAGTGTGACATAGCGTAAAAGTAATATTGTCCTAAATCACCTGTTGTTCACGAAAATATGTCTTCTAACAAAAATGGAAACTTAAAGTAAATTAAAATATGAAAATATATACCTATAACCAGGAAAATCATGAAAAGGGGTCCTTGCGACTTTATTAAGGGATGATAATTTAGATTCAGATCAGTTGCCTCAGACAAGTTCTATATAGACCCATGCTACTCTCTTTACAATTCTAACTAGTAGATCTATATGGGGATCAGTAGTGAACAAAGTGGATTTTGATCAAACTATATGTATACGTGTTCTGATCTTGATCCTTGTTAATAACCTTATTTTTCCATATCCCAGCTGATACATCAACGTGTGTGCAAAAATAATGGGAGGTAACTTGCATTTATCGATAGACAGTTGTCTCCCTTAGAACGATTAAAATTTCCACTGTAAGACCTTATGGCAAACTAAACTTTTGCCAAAAGACAGTAAGTCAGAATGGGTTTCGTGAGCATATAATGAGCAAGTAAACGCTCTTTTTCCTCAATATTTTCTACTACATCACACTGAAAGTAAAAATCTGTATTAACTTATTTATTTTCGCCTGATACTCCTTTCATTGTGGAATTTTGCCGTTTTGGAAATGGTAAAATTAATTATCTACATTTCATATTGTTAGGGGTTAAGTAAGGTTGTACGAAATGCGACACCCGGTTTTCGCAGTACCATATATGGCCATGAATTTTGTATCAAGGCTAGAGGGTGTGATTACAATCTGAATCTATTTTTCTGATCCGAATTCTATATCATGGGCTTACTGAGTATATTTGAATCGAGCCAAAGTGATAATTTTAATTAGTATCCAAAACACGGAATTAATTTAAAATAATGAAAGACAAAAATAATACACCATCGCTTCCCATTAAGTACAAAACTGTTGGTTTAATCTTAAATTTTGTTGTTTGGGAAAGTGTAATTTAAGACCCTCTAAATTCCGGTTTTTGGTATAGGTAAGGCTGTTAGAAATTCGATACTCGAATTTCGCAGTACCATTTTGTTTACCTTATATGGTCATAGTTTGGGTATCAAGGCAAACCTTTGTTATGTTTAATAAGTAAGGCCTATTTACTATGTTGGGGGTACATGTGATATGGCAGGAGGAAATAGTACTGAGTGCGGTACTCAGTCGTTGCCAAAACATATTTTTTTAACAAAAACTCCTCTTCGCCGTAATACTATTGGCTACTTAAATTCCGTTTATACTGACCAGTGTCAATTTTGACACGAAGACTTAATTTTAGACAAAACTTCAGATCAAAAGGATTCACGACTTCGAAATAGTATCGCTATTAGCTATCCTTTGTCGTTGGAACTCGTTAAATTTCTCCTCGTCAAGACTATCCTTATGAGTACCAACTGCGAAGAAATGGGACGAAAAAACAACTTTTAGAATGTCACCATCCCCTCTCATTTTAAGCTCTGTGTATGCAGATAAAACATCGATAGAAAACGAGCAAATCCATGTAGCCAGCTTTTCCCTGCCGACATTCATGACAACACATGTTTTCTGAATTTGTGTTAGACAGGGAAGTTGAACAAATAATTCCCCTTAATTTAAAATAGCATATGCATGGGTTTTAAGAAAAGCTTTCCGGGTTTATAGTTGTTCTTTTTTATTAGTTTCAAGTTTGGACGTAGGCCTATATATCTCCACCTTGTAACTGAAGTAAGGATCTTTTGATCTCAGAATTTTCGACTTCGTTTTTCATACTAATTGCAAGGACTAAACAATATTTCCCCTGCATTTGTGATAGAGAATTAAATAATTTCGGAAACGTAACACTGTTTTGTTGTTTTTTGTTTTCACAGAAACATTTAAAGTATAAATACATTTTTTACTTAAACAACGCAACATAAGCAAACGTTACATCAATGGAAAAGACAAACATGCAACAGAATAAATAAACCAAATATATTTTCAAATAAGATTATTTTTGCTTCTACATCACTTTTTGTGTATAGATAGATAGGAATATGGAAATGGTTATGACATAAAAACACCCAAAATAACCGGTTTTATAAGGACGCAGCAGGGTGTATAATTTCTGCTGATCGCACCACTATGGAAATGAGATATCATTTCACGATAAAACGTACCATTTGAGATATTTTACACTGAAGAAAAAAAGCACCTTTGAAATGAGAAACGCAATGACTCTTATCGCCGGAAGTATTAAATCATTTTTTCAAACAAGCACTTTTTATACGGTCTTTAATAGACAAAAAAAATCGCAAAACAGTATAACAAAACTTATTGCCGGTGGTCATACCTTTAACATCGTTTCTCTTTTCCTACAGAGTTTTTCTTGTCATATTGATTTTATCTTAATTATATTGGTTGCATTACATTTTTCGTCCAAATTTTCCTTTAGATTATTTTCATACTATTTCCTCAAAGTTTTTTGACTTGCATGCAGAAACGTTTACAGAGCAATACCAAAGTTTTCGTCATCCGCTAAAGTGAATTTGGATAAACTTCAAAATATTGAGTTATAATACTGATTAATAGGAAGGTGTGTTAGAATTTATAAACTAAAACAATACCATGTTTTGAACGATATGCTAGGATCGGTATTGCACTTAGCATTAAAGGTGATCGCCTCCTACAATTTAAGTATCCTTTTATAAGTAGAAACAATCTATTTACTAGGTTTCAATCAGGATATAGAAAAAGGACCCTTAATATTTCATTTGAGACATAATTTATGTACCGTATACGAGCCAGGATCTGGAAAGAAGGAACGAAAGTCTGAGAGCGGATCTAGGATCTTGGTCATGGTACACATGCTCTTGAAAGATGGCTGTTCCAAACACAGGCGTCCGTAATTTGAGCCTTGGCACCATCTAGACTATTCTTTATCATAATCTGATAAAGAATAGTCTAGATGGTGCCAAGGCTCAAATTACGGACGCCTGTGGTCCCAAATACAATAATGTGCCATTTTTTCAAGATCATGGCACAAATGGATCCACATCAGCTTGTACATACATCATATCTGATCCAGATCCAATCTGCCCTGTAACATGTGTAAGCTTTCCTTCTGACAATTAAAGTGTTATGACAGACCCCCCCCCCCCCCCACACACACACACACTGGCCATCCCCTGTTCCTACGGGCCTGCATTATCAATATTATTAAGATTTTCATCTTTTTATACAATGTTTCCTACCTTTATTCAGTTTGCATTGTAATATCATTGTTTTATCACCTGTAAAACATCTTACCCTTCGATTCTAATCATTAAATCAGGAAAGATGTCTCAAAGAAGTTTATAAAGTTGGTTCATTTTGTCGTGGTCCGTCCCATTTCGATAAATAAGTATAAAATTATACATTCTCAAGGAATGTCATTTTAGTCTGATAGCCCCTAATTTGGTATTCATAATGACGTCACACGGCGGTTTACGCCCGAGGTCAAGTTTAAGATATGACAGGTTAACAAACGATGTAAAAATACGGCGCAGGTATTTCCCCACACCTCTGACGAAAGTATACTGAACAGGGTTATGAACGTATCATATCATTCATGAGTTTTTACGCTCATCGCTTGAAATAAATCTGAACCCTTTCCCAAACGACAACAAAATTAGGATGGTCCAATTTGAAAGCTCCTGTGGACGACAAAATTGAAAAGGAGTTGTGTACAATAAAGTCTAGAAAATATTGAGGCCAAGGAAGAAAAATGCTGGCTATGCAAAAATGTCACACTTATGGCTAAAGTCATTTGTAGAAAAGGTCGTTTTTATAACATTAAAATGCAAGGTTGTGTATTAGTTTGGCACTAACCTTGATGATATTCAGATAAATGCGTAAACTTGTTGCTTTTCATAACTTAAAAAATCCATGTATTACCCATCATAGCCTATTTGTATGGGAACTTTTAATGAACACCTAAGACATACGGTTAAATTAAGAACAACAAAATTCAAAATGCATTCCACCAATTTTGGCCTATATCATCGCTTTTCTTCAACAACCTCGTATCTGCAGCTTTAAACAAGCTGCAGATACGAGATTCTTGAAGAAAAGCGACGATACGTTGATCTGTCACCCTCTCGTATATCAAACTAGATCTATGTGTATTGAAGACGACCATAATGTCAGTGTGACAGGGGATGATTATGACAATGGCAGCCACCCATTAAACGGTGATTTATCTGTCTTAAAGTACACTATCACGAGACAACGCCCTAATGATCAAGTATAGACTTGCTATATAAATGAACATTAGTGTACGAATATTAAGCTTAAGCCCCTTTCCCAAACTGCAGAATTTAGACTTTCCAATTTGGAAGCTAATGCAGATGACAAAATGGAGGTACATGACTGTAAATGTACACGGAATTCGTGTACATCTTATCACAGAAAATTGTGAGGGAAACTGAAAAAATATTGTTAATCATGTCTGATCATTCATTTCTTGTGTGGCTGATATAAGGTATCATTATAGAAGAACCGGAATAGTGATATCATATTCTATTCTTACTCGAAACTAGTTGCTGTTTTCATTTCAAAATTAATTCCTGGAGCCTTTATTGTTCAATAGAAAAATGCATTTGTAATGGGCGTATGCATTTACTTGTTATTCCTCGATGCTTTACACGATTTTGCATAAAAATAAAGTATTTTTTTATATTAAATTTGTTATTTGGGAAAATCCTTCGAAGTAAGACAAGCATAGTTATGTCCTACAACTTCAATCATTTGAACAAGTGATATGTTTTTGTCCTTTACAGTTTTTCTTTCTAAAATACCGAAAACTTGACAAACCGGAACTTCATGATCCCATACGCGGATTTAGAGGGGGGCGGAAGCGGCGCGCGCCCCCCCTAAAATCGCCGGATTTTTTTTTTTTTTTTTTTTTTTTTTTTTTTTTTTTTTTTTTTTTGAAAGGGGTACTAGATCTATAAAAGAACAATTAAAGTCAATGATGGAAATTTCATCGAACTTATAATAATGAATTTATGACAGTGACTCTGATAATATCGGTGTCTTCCCATTTTCTTTGGCTGGTATGTAGTAAGACCGACGCCAGTGTGTGTTAAAAGGGTGTCTGTTTATCAAATGGTCAAATAAAAGCGACACCCGGATGCCGCTATTTAGCTTGGTTAGTCAGCATCATATAACCAACAATCGGCCGAGACCTTGACTAGCGCCTGCATGGAAAAGATAAAATTGCAAAATGTGAACGACAAATCTATCAGAATGATACGACGGCATTCAAATGACAGAAAATAGTAAAAAACATTGGCGATTTGTACAAAGTGGGTAATATTAATATGATCGCCGAGAAGTAGTCACTGAGGCTTAACCGATTTCGTTTTAAACCTATAACAGCCCTCGAATTTTGGATGATTTTTAACTTTAGGCAATTAAAGGCCATCATCTCTCCCCCATCCGTTCCGTTAATTTGTAGGTTTAGATATCGTATTACAATAATATATATAGTTTTATCTAAAAGGCAAAGAAATATGCCTGTATGTCCCCGGAAATCGCGTCATTTCGTCTTTCTTTTTAAAAAAAATTCTCACATGGAGGGAGGGGACACTCTCCTCCATAGGAACACCAATATGAAACATGGGGCAAAAAACGCAAAAAACTCTGTTGCCTCTGTTAATTTGCAGGTTTAGATATGGTCTTGCAATATTAGATATGGGCTAATTTAAGAGGCAAAGAAATAGGCCTGCATGTCCCGGAAATTATGCCATCTCGTCTTTCTTTTTAAAAAAATTCTCACACAGAGGGAGGGGACACCCTCCTCCATAGGAGCACCAATATGAAACATGGTGCAAAAAACGCAAAAAAAAACTCTGTTGCCTCTGTTAATTTGCAGGTTTAGATATGGTCTTGCAATATTAGATATAAGCTAATTTAAGAGGCAAAGAAAAAGGCCTGCATGTCCCGGAAATTACGCCATTTCGTTCTTTCTTTTTAAAAAGTTCTCACACGAAGGGAGGGGACACCCCTCCCCAACCCTCCCCAACAGGAAAACCAATGTGAAACATAATGAAAAAACACGCAATAACTCTGTTGCTTCTGCGAATTAATTTTTAGGTTTAGATGATAATGCAATATTAGATATAGGTTTATTTAAAAGGCAAAGAAATAGGTCTGCATGTCCCGGAAATTACGCCATTTCGTCTTTCTTTTTGAAAAAAAGTCTCACGCGAAGGGAGGGGGCACCCCTCCCTAACCCTCCCCAAGAGGCACTAACCATTATGTAACATGAAGTAAATAACACCGAAAAAATGTGTTTATGTACTATGATGATTTGTAGGTTTAGAATTGGTCTTGCAATATTAGATATAAGCTAATTTAAGAGGCAAAGAAATAGGCCTGCATGTCCCGGAAATTACGCCATTTCGTCTTTCTTTTTAAAAAATTCTCACGCGAAGGGAGGGGACACCCCTCCCCAACCCTCCCTAACAGGAAAACCAATGTGAAAAAAACACGCAAAAACTCTGTTGCTTCTGCGAATTAATTTGTAGGTTTAGATGATAATGCAATATTAGATATAGGTTTATTTAAAAGGCAAAGAAATAGGTCTGTATATCCCGGAAATTGCACCATTTCGTCTTTCTTTTAAAAGAATTCTCACGCGGAGGGAGGGGACACCCCTCGCAAACCCTCCCCAACAGGCACTAACCATTATGTAACATGAAGTAAATAACACCGAAAAAATGTGTTAACTATGATAATTTGCAGGTTTAGAATTGGTCTTGCAATATTAGATATGGGCTAATTTAAGAGGCAAAGAAATAGGTCTGCATGTCCCGGTAATTACGCCATTTCGTCTTTCTTTTTGAAAAAAATTCTCACGCAAAGGGAGGGGACACCCCTCCCCAACCCTCCCTAACAGGAAAACCAATGTGAAAAAACCACGCAAAAACTCTGTTGCTTCTGCGAATTAATTTGTAGGTTTAGATGATAATGCAATATTAGATATAGGTTTATTTAAAAGGCAAAGAAATAGGTCTGTATATCCCGGAAATTACGCCATTTCGTCTTTCTTTTTGAAAAAAATTCTCACGCAAAGGGAGGGAACACCCCTCCCTAACCCTCCCCAACAGACACTAACCATTATGTAACATGAAGTAAATAACACCGAAAAAATGTGTTTATGTACTATGATGATTTGTAGGTTTAGATTATGGTCTTGCGATATATGATATAGGCCTATTTAAGAGGCGATTAAATAGGTATGGATGTTCCGGAAATTGCACCATTTCGTCTTTCTTTTTTAAAATTTTCTCACACGAAGGGAGGGGACACCCCTCCCAAATCCTTCCCAGCATGCACACCATTAGAAATCATGTTGCGGGAACGTAAAAATGGAAAAGAACACGTGCTTTTTCATTAATGGAGTTCTGGATATTGCGATTGAGCTTTTTAATTTCACCACAAATTAATTTCTACTTGTATATCCTTGAAATTATACTAGCATTTCTTTATTAAATATTTTATCTTTTAAAATGTTATGAGAATAGAAATACGACATGTCGTTTACGTTTAAAGCTGATGTCGATAGGCCTATAGCTTTAATAATCTGTATGTACGGCGTTTTCGGACGTATCCAACGTTATGATGTTACGCCCCCCCTAACCGAAAATCCTGGATCCGCCCCTGGATCCGACTTAAATTTCACTGATTCAGCCATATTCATATTACCGTCTGTATCTCATTTCGTTTTCGAAACATCCGTCTCCTACCCTGTGTATCAAACTAGCTACTTCTCGTAACCTTTTCCAAACAAGTCCTGTTTTTGACTTCCCTTAATCCTTTCCCAAACAAGACCTGGTTTTGACGTCCCTAATAGAAAAGGTTTGGGAAAACATTGAAACAAAAGAAGAAACTGCTGATAATCTGGGGCCTGTTTCATCAAAAGATTTAAGACGTATTTTTGACTTACCGATGTCTTAAATATCGCTTAAAACAACAATCGCATAACCCATGTTTTGATAGATTGGCGATACGCGTTTCTTGCCCTAATTTTGTCGTAAGACACCGGTAAGTCAAAAATACGTCTTAAATATTTTGATGAAACAGGCCCCAGCAGTTTCTCCTTTTGTCTCAATATTTTCTATGCCATATTTTACACAAATCCTCTCCTTAAAATCATCTATTTTGTCATTTGTGGCAATTTTTGAAGTGGATCACCCTAGAATTTTGTCGTTTGGGAAAGACGAAAAGCTTGACAAACATCCAAGCCTTTTGCCTCAATATTGTTTGTCCCTGATCGTACACACATCATATCTGTATCTGCGTAAGTTTTTTTTCGTCTGTAGTTCTAAGCCTTAATATTGACACTCTCAATATTGACACACCACGTTTTTGTTATTTGAAAAAGGGGTAATTTGGGCAGATTTTAAATTGACATTTTGTTTCTTGGTTCAGAATTATTATGTTGAAAGAGAAAGGGTTTTTGTTTTCTTATTTATTAGTAGACTGAAACAGTATTGTAATCGATATTTCGGTAGTAATATACCGGCTTACCTGAACGATGACTTATCACGTGATTTCCTAAAATGGGCATAAAACTGAAATTGATTTGAGGGCGCATGCGTAAATGAAATTGGTTCGTATTATAAAGTATCAATTAATGCTCTGGGGTACATCATTAGATTTATAGTTTTAATTCGCTCTACATCAAGTAGAAAGAAAATAATTTGCCAAAAATGTGTGACGAAGACGTAGCCGCTTTAGTTATTGATAATGGATCTGGAATGTGTAAAGCTGGATTTGCAGGAGACGATGCTCCCCGAGCTGTGTTTCCATCGATTGTTGGAAGACCAAGGCATCAGGTAAGAATTTTCAATGAATATTTTATATCCTTTTAATCGACTAGGGTTTTTAAGGGCGTGGCAAGCACAGAAATGCTGCAAGTGCTTGTAGTTACAACCGAGTCGAAACTTAGGCTACCTCTCGATAAATTATCACCGCTTGTCTTCAAAAACATCACAACAGTAACTTGTTTAGTCATTTTCACAAACATAGTTTTGACATTCCATTTTACAACGACTTGTGGAACATTGAGGCAAAAGAAGAAAATGCTGATTACCAGCATCAATATTTACTGCGTTTTATTGTACGAAAAACCTTTCTTAACACCAAAAAATTATCGTCTGCGACTTTCAAATTGGACCACCCGAAAATTAAGCCATTTGGGAAAGTGTTGTTAAGCTGTCGTCTATCGAAGAGAATGTTCATTCAAATTAATTCTATTGGCTGCAATACCTGTGATTTTAAAAAATTACTAATTTCTCTTAGTAATTATGGTCTGTCTTGTCTTGATCGTTTGCCAAACAAGTCTTGCTTCTGATGTCCTCAAAAGTTTTCTAATTGTTATCGTTTAGGGAAAATATTAAAGAATGTGTGGACGTAAAAGTTTGAATTCCATGGAAGGCTTACTTCTGTACTATTAACAAATTTCCAGTGTGCAATCCTTATCCTTTATTTTTATGTTTCAAAATATATTGATGCCGCCTTATGTAGTATTTCAAAAAGATTGCAAATCCCCTCATCAAGTTTCATATTTAAAATCTCCCCTTTTTAAGCTTGAGCATGTTTTGGTTAAATGTTTGTGTTGTGACTAGACAACTTAAAGTCGCGTTGGAGAATGACCGATATACGCATCCATTATCATATACTTTGGGTTTGAATAAGGAAGTTTTGTACATTTTCCTCTTTATCTCTTTTCAGGGTGTGATGGTTGGTATGGGCCAAAAAGACAGCTATGTGGGTGATGAAGCACAAAGCAAGAGAGGTATCCTCACACTAAAATACCCAATTGAACACGGTATTGTCACCAACTGGGACGACATGGAGAAAATCTGGCATCACACATTCTACAATGAACTTCGTGTGGCCCCAGAAGAACATCCCGTCTTGCTCACTGAGGCTCCACTCAACCCCAAGGCCAACAGAGAAAAGATGACCCAGATCATGTTTGAGACCTTCAACACTCCAGCTATGTACGTCGCCATCCAAGCTGTGTTGTCCCTGTACGCTTCTGGTCGTACCACCGGTATTGTGATGGACTCTGGTGATGGTGTGTCTCACACTGTCCCCATTTATGAAGGATACGCTCTCCCCCATGCTATTCTTCGATTAGACTTGGCTGGTAGAGATCTAACAGATTATCTAATGAAAATCCTTACAGAACGAGGTTATTCCTTTACCACAACAGCTGAAAGAGAAATTGTGAGAGACATTAAAGAAAAGTTGTGCTATGTTGCCCTTGACTTTGAACAAGAAATGCAAACAGCTGCTTCATCAAGTTCCCTTGAGAAAAGTTATGAACTCCCCGACGGTCAAGTTATCACCATTGGTAACGAGCGATTCAGGTGTCCAGAATCTATGTTCCAGCCATCTTTCTTGGGAATGGAATCCGCTGGTATCCATGAAACCACATACAACAGTATCATGAAATGTGATGTAGATATCCGTAAAGACTTGTATGCCAACACTGTGTTGTCCGGTGGTTCTACTATGTTCCCAGGTATCGCCGACAGAATGCAGAAAGAAATAAGTGCTCTTGCCCCACCAACGATGAAAGTAAAAATTATTGCTCCCCCAGAGAGAAAATACTCGGTCTGGATCGGAGGATCTATCTTGGCATCTTTGTCCACTTTCCAACAGATGTGGATCAGCAAACAAGAATACGATGAATCTGGTCCATCTATTGTCCACAGAAAATGTTTCTAAATAACTAGCCATAGACACTTAGTTTGTCAACATTCACGCTCACTTACCGTGTTCAGGGTGTCCTAGTTTATCTTGCCACTTTAATCAAGAATAATTAAACGAAAGCAGACAATGAAGTAATGAAATTCGTCTTCGTTCTTCACTGAAACAAAATTATGTCGAGACTTAAAAGTACCAACTAAAGTTTTCAAGCAAGTGATAATCATTTCAAGTATTACATTGATAATTTTAGCATGATTTTAACATAATTATACTAGCTGAAGGAAATTACCAGTTTTCGTTAAAAATACACACTTTGAAGCAAAAAGTGTGACATCATATAATCAAATCTATGCTAATGGGATCTGTATTTTTACACTATTGTTGAGTATTCCTCTATTGTTTTACGCATAATTGTTGTCTTTTTATATATGTTATATTTTTGTATCAATGATAAAAATAATATGAAAATGTATAATTAAAAAACATAAAATATAATTTGAAAATGACAATTAAAAATGTAGAAATAAATTGTTTTCTGTTATCAGCAATCACAGAGGAGAACTCACGATTCCCAAACACTTTTGAGCCAGGATCTGGAAAACGCCCTTAAGAGCGTTTGAGACTAACATGTTTCAAGATCAGCTTGTACCTAAGAGCAGTCTGATCAGGATCGATGATGCTATCTTACAGTCATTGCAAACCACGAAGAAGCCATTTGAGGGCTGCATGGATCCTGATCAGGCTGTGCATATGCACAGGCTGGTCTGGATCCAGGTTGTTCCCAAATGTCATAAAGGACGTTTTTTTCCAGATCCTGGCTCATTTATTACCGGTATTACGATCGAAAACTAAACTGGGATGATAGAAAAGTTTCGAACCTAAACAAGCCATACATGTATTCGACATCGTTTCTAGTTTGGTTGTCTAAAACATACATTACACGCCATCTGATTGGAGGAGACGTATGTCTCGGCCAATCGGATTGATTGTTAATTCATTTTAAAGGTATTCTGCGATTTAGAATAAGACTGGTTGGTGAATATAGGCCTACTTGCCATCCTAGGTCAGTCTATGCAGCGACCCAAGACGGGTCGACATCAAACGCAGGACCAACTTTGTCTTTCTTTGACCCCTTCTCTAAAAGAGACCTCGTGTCGACGAATCTACCAAATAATTGTTTAGCCTAACAGAACCCCTTGAGGAAAAAGAAGAAAATGTTGTGACCAGTATTTTTCATCTTTTCTCTCAATGATTTCTGTATTATGATTTGTAGACTTTCTTATTTCTGTAACACTTCCACATTCTACTACAACACCTTTTAACCATTTTAACGACAAAAATACGGTGTTCCTATTTGAAAGCTGCTGCAGACGACTGATAAAGGATTGTGTACTAAAGATGTTACTATAAATAGTCAAATATACATCCTGCCTCCCCTCTTTTCCGTTATCGGTCTATTCCCTCATTAGTAAAAGATTTTGAATCGTTTATAGCGAAAAATTATTATTTTCAAGCGAGATATTAGTCGATCATAGATAATGCAGGCGGGAACTAAAACTACGAAACATTACGCATATTCAACATGCAACATTGATTCCAGATATGGAGACAGGCCATAAATGACAAACGTTTTTTCTTGAGATTCCTCAGCAGCGTGACCAGAAAACACATCGAAAAGTCTGAAAGTAAAGTAGCTATGATCATGAAACTTCGCGGGTAGATAGATCTCACCAAGGAGAAGTGCAACGTACAAAAAGCATAACTCTACCTTGCTTATTTTTGGAAAGCAAATTTGCAAAATTTGCTTTTCATTGCAGTCGTGATTCTCTGCACTTTTACATTCTCTGCATACCACACAACATCTCCCGGTCCTCCTCACTATAAATAGTTCTATCAAAAGCAAAGATCAATGACAAGAACAACCTTTCGAATATTCAATACTGAATTCTATAGTTGTACATAAGATATTCAATTGTGTGACCGATGATAAAACATTCAATTAAACATGTGTTTAAAGAGGAGAAACGATCACGTAGTAATTTGCTTTCATTACGGTTCAATAGCCAGTCCAATATCTTTTGTTGAAAATGGGTCAGTCAAGTTTACTGAACTATGAAATATGCGACCCACTTCAAGCGCTAAAATAGGAACTAGGACACGTCTATTTTTAGAATCTTTCTATGCCTAAATTCTTACACGTTTTGATGTCCGAAACTAAACAATGAGTTTCGATAAGCCATGCATTTAATCGCGTTCACAATAATTGATTGATCAACTAAGTGGGTATTTTAAGGTTAATGACATAGACATCTTGTCTAATAGGCCTTGCTAGTATTCGCGTGTAGCTAGGCATTTCAAAGCGAAAGTAGAAATCTGGGAAACCAGAATATGTGATGATATGCTCAAAATGCATAGAAATCAGACTAGCAATCCTTTCACCACTTGGTTTAAAAAAACGGTGTTAACTTTTTAATCTATAGATATAGATCTAGATGAATAGGCATACATAGAATCAAATCAATTTACATTGTTGGTATGTTAACCATTTCCCAAATAGAAACATTTCAGATTGGTCAAAATAAAAAAAGCTACGTAGCAGACGACAAAATTGGTATATACCTAGATAAAATTAGAACTATTTGTAGATAATACCAAAGACAATATCGAGGTTAAAGTAGAAAATTCTGATTATCAGCAGTTTCTTCTTTCATCCCAATATTCCCCCGAACATTTTCTTTACGGGCTGTCAAACCCGGTCTTATTTTGGAAAGGGATAAAGTAGTTACGGAACACATGTTTTAGCAAATTACTCTCTTAGAACGCCGTTCAAACGTGTACTAAACGTTAAATGATAAATAACAATGAATCATGACCCCTGCTTGGAGGGTATAGCAAGTAAGACATGTAGTTTTCAGAGATCAAATGCATTCTAATTAGGGTATAGACTCCTTTCATTTATGTTTTAGTCCGTACCCGCAGAACACTTCCGGTAATCCGAGACTTCTCTGATGAAAATTCGCTCGATGATACTTGGATGTCGCTATTTACAACGGAACGCTGTCCCAGTCAAACACAAAAGAAAATTCCGACACAGCGACATAACTTGTGTCGGAATTTTCTTTTGTTTTTGAATTGGACAGCGCTCTGATGTAAATAGCGACATCCAAAAATCGAAGAGTGAATTTTCATCAGAGAAGACTCTGATTAACTTCCGGAGGCAAACAATGGGTTTATGGGAAATTAACATTGTATACATGTGAATTGTTACTAAAAATAGTAACAAATGGACATTTTCAAAACGAGGCTCCCACAAAATGCGGAGAAATCGATGACGACGCACGTGCATTCAATATACAGCGATTAAGCGCACGTGCATTCAATATACAGTGATAAAGAGAAGTTTTAAGTGGAACAAAAACTATGAAATTGAATGAATTCGTTGATAGCCGGATAGCCGGTTATTTTATTTGATTTACAGTCAACCGTTCCCAGTTTAAAAATTTCGCCTTTTGCCTGTAAGGACGACTTCCGGAGGCTGTTGTGTGTATGTGTGTGTGGGGGGTCTTAGTGGAAACTTGTCCATTGTACCGAATTTTGCAAAAGTTCACATCATACATCAAATAGATTTATGAACCGTGACCTGTCGCACTAGTCTATTATACAAGAAAACCTACTTCAGAACATGACATTGGGTATAGGAGAACATATAGAGTGCTAGAATGCCTTATAGTCGTTTTCGGCTGGGAGAATTCGGCCCCCGGATAGGAGGCTCTGCTCTCCCAGTTCCTGTTTGGAGAGGACCCAAGACCACATGCCTTCCAATTTCTTGCTTTCTACATCATTTCCTTATAACATTTTATTGAAAATTAGTGCCCGAAATGAATTAAAACAGCACTATGTTTTCGGCAATTGGATTTTCCATAGAAACTTTATAGAACCTACCATAGTATACTGAACAAAAGTTAAAACTTTACACATACATTGCTTGTCATATTTCTTCTAAATTCAACAAGTAAAGAAATCAAATGAATGTGCTTCGCATCGTTCATTGACTTGGTTGTGCCAAACACTAAACGTTTTGTTGATCTTAATTATGGGGATGAAAAACGGACCCTTTAAGTGTGACAGGGGACCGTTTTTCATGTGTGCAATTTATGAATATCAAACATTTTAAATTCCCTATTTGTTTATGTCAAAGGGGGGGTAATTCACAAAATTGACAGATTAGACCTTTATTTTAGAGCTTGCTACAAGTGATAAGAGAGATGTTTTGTGGGTTTTTTGGCAACCCGGATATGACCAATTCCGTAAAAATAATGAATCGTTTATCGCGCGTATGTGGCATCAGATGAAATTAGCTGTAAATGCATTAAGGGCCGTAACTCTGACATTAAAGGAGACAAGGCAATGAAACTTCGACAAAACGATAGCAGAATGCCATGGAAATATTGTAAAAATAAAATCAGGCTTTTAGTTCGATACTTTTTCAGAAACAAGAAATCTTGCAGCGTAAAGTTTTCTCTTTTGTTCAGTATATTGTGCTGATATGGAACACACATTATCCTTATATAATTTGTATTTTGTAACTTTCTAAAGAATCAAATTCAATTAATTACTTTTATCCAACTCCGTGTTATTCATATTGCTAACAACTAGAAAGGCCTTTAGACATAACCAGCAAATTTGCTTTCCAACAGTACTTTCAGTACTTTGATTTTAGTTATTGCCCTCTGTTGTAGTGAAAGCCTGTAGGGGTATCAAATCACATTCAGCGACAAATTCTAGTTTTTTTTCTAGATTAATCCTTTCCCAAACAACACCGGTTTTGACGTCCCCAACAGAAAATTCTTGGGAAAACATTGAGGCAAAAGAAGAAAACGATGATCGACCAGATTGAAAAGACCTGCACAGCAGACAAAATGAGTGTGAATTAGGCCTACTTCTTTGGATATTGATGATCATTCTACTTTTGCCTCGATATTTTCTCTGACATAAAACACTAAAAGTATTCACATCCGTTTTGTCATCTGCAGACTTTTTTTCAATTTGGCCCAACATGACATTTTGTCGTTTTGCACGGGCGGCACGACGAAGCTACGGTAGAACCGTATGTGTAAACTTTACTTGTCAACTCGTTATTTCATAGTTTCATTTTTTTCCTTTTGCCGCAAAATTACCTGAACAATATTGTACACAAATCCTGTTTTCATCAACACCCATTTCGTCGTCTGCAGCATCTTTCCAATAGGATTCGGTTTTCTTGTTAAACAAATACGTCATCGTCACGCCTCACTGGTCTAAAAATAGATTGGGAATCCTCTATCGTACAAATATGGCTGTGAATCTCGCAAAGTTTTTCCACTTTCAACTCGCTGAAGATGACGTTCTAAGAGCTGGATTACCGTAATCGTTTGTTTAGAAACAATACAATTCAGAGTTGAGAAGGTTGCTGCACTGTCGTGTACTTTTTAAGATAAGCAAGGGCGGACCCAGGATTTTTTTCAAGGGGGGATCCAAGCCCAAAATTTTGCGGCAAAAGGAAAAAAATGTGGATTAGCCTAACAGTATTTTCTTCTTTTGCCCCAATGTTTTTTAAGTAGTTTCTATTTGAGCGTTCAAAATCTTGTTTTGGAGAGGGTTAAACAATGAATTGCTGATGATTATCATTTTCTTCTTGTTCCTTAACATTCTCTGAGATACGTAGGCCTATATAGCGCTGTAATCCTATCTTTATCAACATTAATGTACATGGCAGGGAATCACGTGAAAATTGTGTTGATGCTTGATTTATTTTAATTCTGTTTGAACCAGAGAAAGTGGGGAAACGCCAAGAATTAGATAGATGTTGTAAATCTTTTAAAGATAGACTGATAAAAAAGTTATTGACCGGCCAGTCAAAATTTTAGTTGGTCGTCCGTAACTTTTATCAGCTTTTTTCTTAAATGCCAGTCGCATTCAGCAAATCCTGCCTTTCCACTTCGGCTTCAATTTTGCTGTTTGGGAAATGGTTGAACTCTTCTCAAACAATTACATTTGTACTTGCTTGACGACCTTGCGTGACACAAGTTTAGAAACATCTAGGGGAAAAGGAGAAAGTGTTGATGCGGATTACCTCTTATCCCTCAATACTCTCCAAAGCCGAGGTCTATTGATTAACCATCAAATATAACCATCATTCTATCATAATGGAATAAAGAGAGAATGCGCTCCGTTCTTAAGAGAGTAATCCCTCAAGTATTTAGTAAGTCTGCAACAACTTTTGTTTTGGACAAGTGTAGATCTACAATTTTGCCACCTTGGTTTAGTACGAGTCTAACTGTCCATAAGAGATTGTACGTCGACAATTTTAAATATGGGTAATGTAACATTAGTAATGAGTTTAATTAAAACATGTATAAATATTCATCGTTATTTTAACATATCGATCCAGGCAAGATGGCACATCTAATTAATCATTTCTTACTAATTATGACGCATGTAGCATTACACACGGATCCTGGAATTACGTTCGTCACCGCATGTCATAACGAAAAGGGACGTACTCGTATTAATCACCCCTAATTATACCCCTAATGAGATTCGCGCGACATCGGAATTATTCGGGCGACGCCGAAAACATTAGGCGGTGGAACTTTCCACCGCCGAATGTTTACGACCGCGCCCGAATAAGTTCAGATACATAGCGACGCCGCTCGAGAAAAACCCCGATGTTTAATAAATCAAAATGGCCGCATTACGGGTATTCTACCTTAACCCTTTCCCAAACAAGACCTGGTTTTGACGTCCCTCATACAAAAGGCTTGGGAAAACATTGAAACAAAAGAAGAAACTGCTTATAACCAGCATGTTCGCCTTTTGTCTCAATATTTTCTTTGCCATATTTTACACAAATCCTATCTTTGATAACACCCATTTTGTCATATGCGGCAGTTTTGAATTGGATAACCCTATAATTTCGTTGTTTGAAAAAGGTTTAATATCAAGTTGTGACAGGACAAGTGACAAGTGCATCAAAAGGCGTCAACGTTTGGAAAAGTGTTAGTTGGAAAAACAAGCCAGAGCTGGTTATTTTACCATTTCCAATCTGCCGCGGATCCAGGGGGTTCGAATATACCTATAAGGGGGGTTCGTTTTCCTAGTATTACACAATTTTGACTGAATTTCTGCATGAAAATGAAAGAATCAGGCTGCAGAGGGGGGTTCGTTTGAACCCCCCGAACCCCCCCTGGATCCGCCTCTGCCAATACAACAAAAACATTTTACCATTTTGAAAGCTGTTGCAGACGAGAAAATGAATCTTGATAAAACAAACAAAGAAATCTGGTACAACATAAAACAGAATCAAAGTACTGATAGTACTGAAGGTCGGGAAACAGAGGATTCGAAATACAGTAAATGGTCAATTTTCTTAAATTTACATTGAATTCGTAAAATATTCTCAATGTTGTTATCAAATTGCACATTAAAATTAATCCTTATACTCTTATTCCCGAGTTAACATAAGCAAAAATTTGATATTTCTAGAAAAGAAATCACAGGAGACGAAAGGGTAATTTTGTCAACAATATAGATCTACTCCATTACACGGTCCGCCGCGATATGGCCCTAGTAGTTGAAAACTGCGTAAAACCCCAATAAACCAAATCCATTACACGATGTCGTATTTTTTCGGGTGATGTCGTAAACATTCGGTGATGGAAAGAGTCGATTTCTTTTAACCCGTAACGTGTCCGTGTTGAACGGGTAACCGTATGTTAAAAATATTTACGGCGTCGTCGGAAAAGATCCGACGTCGCATGAATTTCATTACGGATGGACTGCCTTAATGAATTGTCTGGGTTAACAGTTTGTAAAACATTATATCATTTTGATATCCATTATAAAAAGGTTTGAGGATACATTGTGGCAAAACGAAAACATTTTGATATTCAACATTTTTTCTTTGTCTCAATCTCACGGTCTTTCAACAATTCTTCAGCTAAACTTTACATTAATATTTATCTAAATTATCAACACAAACTTGACATTACATGTAGCAACAGTATTCCGTTTTTTATGCAGGCCCGTAGGCACAGGTGGGGCTACGGGATGGGATAAGCCCCAAATGTTGGCCAAAAATATCGAATTTTCCTCATTTTACATAGAAAATTGAAGAAAAGGCCAATTAGCCCTTAAGATGTCCAGACACTAACCCGGACAGAGTTTTGAGCCCTTCCCCTTATCAAATTGCTTCCTACGGGCCTGAGAGCAGTTTTACATTCTACTGCTTAGGAAAGGTTAAACTTTGCACGATGAAAAATATTAATATTATGACGGGAAAATTTCTGAGCAAAATTCAGAATGAGGAATGAAGTTAAATTTAATATGGTTCACAAAAGTGACATGAGAACTGACCAGATTTAGAATAAAATTAAATTACAAATTAAATTTACAATATAGCACATTGTAAATAATGGTAAAGGTTAGACCACAAACATTGATCAACAATTCTAATAATATGTGTGTTAAACTCAGAATTTGAAAAAAGTGAGCTCGTATTTTCTGCACACAAATCTAGATCTTGCTTTCTTTTTATTTTTGCTGTCCTCTTTGCTTTTCGCATTAGCTTTCACTTTGAATTGTTCTTTCTGTCGTTTGTGAAAGAGATAACTCTATCACCCCTATCATCTGCAGAGACAGAGGCCTACAATTAAGTCATAAATAGCCTATATCTCAAGCCCAGGTCGAAGAAAGATGATTAAATTCCTGTTAAACCTAAGCCTGGATTAATAAGGATGAATAAATTACGAAAATTACGTTGTATGTACTCAAGACGGCTCAAAGTCCGTCAGCGCCGTTACGGTAACACTTTAGTTGGTCAATGCATAGGAGACTAGCTTTACACCGCGAAGTGTTAACACGTGAGCGTATAACCCGATAAAATGCATGTGTTGTAAAATGCGATTGTGCGAACAAGGAGAAGGACTCGACTAGAGTCAGGATATAAATAGATTTTCCGTGAATCTACGAGTGCTTCACGGAAATGTCCGATTACACGAACTGTGTGGCGCAGTAATTTGGTGTTGAAATTTTCGTCTGCTCTAGTCTGCCCCACCAGTTAGAATAGTTCGAATCAACCTTTCCGCCAAAAAGAGAAGTTGATAGTTTTCGCACTTATGAGCAAACTGCTGCATTGTTTTGGTAAAACAATTAAGAAATGATTTCAAATGATTATGTTATTTGAGTAATCTTGAATTGTTCAAAGGTAGGTCTACTTTTTCGGCGGACTCAGACATTTTGAACGACTATGCGGTGACCAAATTATATCGAAAACCTCGTATCTGCAGATTAAAACAAGCGGCAGGTACGAGATTTTCGTAGAAAAGCGTTAGAAGCGTTAGAAGCGTTGGATGGCTATAGGACGTGAAAATCTCAAAGAGATTTCCCGACCTAAAAATGAGGAAAATGGATAAAACCGTCGGTGTAAATGCAAAACCTCGTATGTCGATTCTTGCGATTTTCAAAGTACAAACTTGTGTGTCCAGTTAACCCATTACCACACAAAGACTCTTTTTGACTCCCCACAAGATAATGGATGTGGAAAACATTGTGGAAAATGAAGAAATTGCTTTTGACAAGCAATTTCTTCATTTCCCACAGTATTTTCTACACAATAAGTGCTAAAATATTAAATTCCATTCACTTCTAATTGTCGTCTGCAAAATCTTTGAAATTGACCAGTCCTGAATTTGTCGTTTGGTAATGGGTTAAGAACATTCTTGTAGGTTTTAGGATATATTTGCTAATTAGTCTAAATCAGTATTAAAGAGACATTATCTGTGAACAATATGTCCGAATTTCAAGTAAAACATTTCAGTTTGAGTTAAGTTATTACACTTTTTTCTTTCCCCTTTGAAATTTTCTAAAAACGAGATACGAGGTTTTTCATTTACAACGACGAAATGCTGGCTGTATCACAGCTTTTCCAGACCTTCTCGACAATGGCCAGACTGCACGGCCTGCACATGTAGTGATCACAGTATAAAACACTTGAAATGTAAATGCTATGACAAATAACGATAAATACATTCCAAAGAATATACTGTGTAGGGCTCAAATCCTTTCCCAAACTAGGCCTGATAATGATACCCTTACCCTTAACCCATTACCAGATGGCAAAGTTTTGGACTCTTCCAATTTGAAAGAAACGTTGCTCAGACAACAGTTTCGAGTTGATGAAATTTTACAAATATTTCAATTTTGGTTCAGAAAAAAATGTGGAAAATGAAGAAATTGCTTGTTCCCCCAGCGCACTGTTCTTACGGGCCTGAATGTAAAGTGGATACTGTGCTGCCTTTATGATCCTAACCTGCAGATAAACGCGATGCCACCGCACTCGTGGCACTAGCTGATTTGATTTATTGGGGTTTTACGCCGTTTTCAACTTCTAACATGGCACTAGCTGAGTCCACCAGTTTGTCTATCTTAGTTAGCATCAGTCCGTTTTTGCTGTCAAGACCAACGATTCAGGACGGAGTAGGCAAACGAGTCATAAACTGTGGCTTTACACAAGCTGTAGTTATACCTCACGATAAATGACCTGGCAGAGCAGCCCATGCTGATCGAATGGGGTGCTTTGCCAGTTCAGTTATCGTCAGCTATACAAGGGTTTGGAAGAAAAGCAACAAAATGATGCATATCTTTGTGCTCTCCTTTTCTCACAGTGGTTTCTCAACTCGCATCTTGTAGGGTTTTCAAAACCAGGGATTATTAGGGATAATGTTAATAAACCTTTCTCTTTCTCGACATATTTATTAGGCTTACCTCACATAATAATGAGCCGTGACAAGTAACAAGGCTCTGATGTTATTTGAGACCATTTTTGGATCCAGATCAGTCTTCGTATGCACACAGTTTGATCAGGACCCTTTCCCTTTATAACTTAGCCCTTTCCGAAACAAAACCTGATGTGACGCCCTTACTAGAAAATGCTTGGAAAATATTGAGACAAAAGAAGAAAATGCTGATAACCAGCATTTTCTTCTTTTGTCTCAATATTTTTGTGCTATATCGCCAATAAATCTAATTTTAATTGTTTTACCGTCCAAATTTTTGCATATCAGGAGGGGAATTAATAATTGCCTTTGGGAACTGAGAGCGAGCGGCAAGGATCCCGATCAGACTATACTTGGGTACAAGCCGATCTAGATATGCCTGCATGTTTGATTCAAAATCCATACTGGCTATTTATTGGTTTCCAGAATGACCCTTTCCAAAACAATTAAGACTGCTCAAATCCAATGGTATATTGAGCAGCAGACGACAAAATCTACATTACAAAGAGCATTTTTTTTGATATTATATATTTTTGTTGGCGCAAGGGTTAAACAAAAATTGTCACAAAACACTAACATGAAACCCTTTCAGTCCTTTCCCAAAACAAGACATGTTTTTGACGTTCCGATTAAAAGGTTTTGGAAAACATTAAGATAAAAATGCTGATGAACACAATTTTCTCCTTTTGTCTCAATGTTTTCTGAGAGTGTGTTTGTTGAATATAGATCTAATTTATATCGACATCCATTCTATCGTCTGCATAACTTTTCAAATTGAACCATTCTATTTTACATTTTTGTCGTTTGGGAAAGTTTCACTACGTCGCGCCCCATTTTTAGCTAACACTCATTGCTTCCACGACACTTTTGTCTTCTCCTGGTCACGTGATAGCCTTATATGGGCATAAAACAGAAAACTCTTCTTCACACATGCGCAGAAGTGAGGCGTGGTTTTGAGGTCCGTTAAGTGCCATCGAATCACTGTCACAGTACTATCTAAGCCGTCGGGGCAGATTGAGTATATTTTTCTAAAACAACGAGGAAAAAAGAAAACATCCAAAAATGTGTGACGAAGACGTAGCCGCTTTAGTTATTGATAATGGATCTGGAATGTGTAAAGCTGGATTTGCAGGAGACGATGCTCCCCGAGCTGTGTTTCCATCGATTGTTGGAAGACCAAGGCATCAGGTAAGACTTTCATGCATTTTCTCGCAATGTTTATACCTTTGTAACGATTTCAAAAGCCTGTTTTATGTCGTCGAGTTGTCATTCAATGTCAAAACTGACACATGACATGTAACTATCCTACGTGTGTGATACGATTTGCATTTTAATACACATAACGGTAGATCTATATGCATGCTACATTTTAATTCAAATCCCAGGTTTGTCTAAAGATAACAAAGATGGGAAACTTGATTTCAGATTTAGTTCAATTTTGTTCACAGCATTTCTATGAGAAGCATAGCAGCCTATATGTGACATGCTGACTAAAATTTAGCATAGACAATGATCAAACTGCACGTCAGTGCAGGCTGTCTTAGTCCATGTAGCATTACCTGCTTGTAAAAAGACAAAAAGATGGATTTTGTATCGATTTGAGTAATTTAAAGATCATTGATTGCTTCTCTCAGTTCATTTCGCAAATGCCGCGAAAAGTGTTTTAGTTATGCCTTGTCCAGGGCCCTCGTCCATTCTTATTAATGAGTCAGCGTAGAAAATCCAATAAAATGTCCCGTCAGCCGTTTTTCCGGATGACTAACGCGGTCGATCAATTTTCTTCTTGACCCCTTCAGGCAAATTTCGTCGCTTTTCAACGAAAAAATCGTAACTGCAGCTTGCTTTAAGCTGCAGTTACGAGGTTTTCGATGAAAAGCAGCGACATGACGTTTTCTCTTGATATTTGCCCTTTACCAAACGACAAAATTTTAGACTTGCGATTTAAATAATCGACCTGAAAATGGAGTCCTTATGCCATTTGAACGAATTCATGATTCAGGCCCCGGTTTCTCGAAAATATGCTCAACTTCAAAGGGATACTCTTCAACGTTGGAAGTTATTCGATTGAAGTTCACGTGGATTTAGTGCGATTTGAGCATGGTGCTCAGATTTGAGCATGAGATTGTCAGGCGCGGATCCAGGTATTTTTCCCAGGGGGGGTCAACCAATCTTTAACCCCTTTTTTGCCAAACTCCAGGGGGGGTCAGGGGTTCACTCTGGATCCGCGCATACAGTTAAATGTCATACCATGAAGGACTTAAGTGTAACAACGGTTTGTGGTGGCACACAGGGACGAATGACGCATCTATTTTGGGACATAACCAGTAATATTTTTGATAACCGCTTTTTTCGTCAAATTCCAGGGGGGGTCATGACCCCCTGACCCCCCCTCTGGATCCGCGCATGATTGTACTTAAGGTTTACGAACTGAGAATGAAAACAACACTTTCTAGCCACACTAAATGCATCAAATTACACAAACTTGTAAACACACTTCTCATAAGTTGATTCACCATGCCGGATTTCAAGATTATGCTTCAAGAAGAAAATAATTTACAAATATTATTTTACTCTATATTCATATATGCAAGGGAGATAATTTAGAACATTTTTGCAAATATTTCCATAAGTATGCATTAATTCAAAATTCTAATCCATACAAAATGCTTATGTTTGTATTTGGAATAGAAATGTAACACACTTTAGGAATTACTGGCACTCTTCAAATTTCGCCTCTGGCTCTGCATTTCATTCTCAGTTCGTAAACCTTCAGTTTTTTCGCGAAACCGGGGCCAGATCATTCTGTTCAAAAGTGTAGTATAACTAGCATTGAACTAGGGTTGTTGTTTTACAGTTGTAACGTGTTATGAATACACTGTACAGGCCCGTAGGAACAGGGGAGAGGGCTAAGGGGGGCTAAACCCCTCCAATGTTGGCCAAAAATGCCGAATTTTCTATATTTTACACTGAAAATTTTGGGAAAATCCATATTAGCCCCCCAATATTCGGGACAAGGGCTCTAGCGCCCCAATATGAAATTGCTTCCTACGGGCCTTCTGTAAGAAAAGAACGTGGGTTCTGATCACTCGGATTGTACGCTTTGATCGGACTGCATGTATTTACAGGATGATCAGGAGCCCCTGTTCAAATTATTAGCCTATAGGTCTACATCGCTTCTAGTAACTGTTGGTAATTTGGTCCACCTTACGTAGCCTACTTCGTCGTAACCTTTTTACAAACAACCCTATTTTACCTACATACAGGAAATATTTAGGATTAAAGAAGAAAGAATTATATGTTACTGAAAAAATCCATTTTTATTTGTACATGCTTTGTCGTCTGCATCAGCATTCAGAGTGGACCGGTCTTCGTTGTGTTGTTTGGGAAAGGACTAATCTAGTATTATAATGAATGAATAGCCTATTCAAACATCTTCCCCCTTTTGTCATTTCAGGGTGTGATGGTCGGTATGGGACAGAAAGACTCCTACGTCGGAGATGAAGCCCAGAGCAAGAGAGGTATCCTCACACTGAAATACCCAATTGAACACGGTATTGTCACCAACTGGGACGACATGGAGAAAATCTGGCATCACACATTCTACAATGAACTTCGTGTGGCCCCAGAAGAACATCCCGTCTTGCTCACTGAGGCTCCACTCAACCCCAAGGCCAACAGAGAAAAGATGACCCAGATCATGTTTGAAACCTTCAACTCCCCGGCTATGTACGTCGCCATCCAAGCTGTGTTGTCCCTGTACGCTTCTGGTAGAACAACTGGAATCGTTTTTGATGCCGGTGATGGTGTGTCTCACACTGTCCCCATTTATGAAGGATACGCTCTCCCCCACGCTATTCTTCGATTAGATTTGGCTGGTAGAGATCTTACAGATTATCTAATGAAGATCCTTACAGAACGGGGTTATTCTTTTACCACAACAGCTGAAAGAGAAATTGTGAGAGACATTAAAGAAAAGTTGTGCTATGTTGCCCTTGACTTTGAACAAGAAATGCAAACAGCTGCTTCATCAAGTTCCCTTGAGAAAAGTTATGAACTCCCCGACGGTCAAGTAATCACCATTGGTAACGAGCGATTCAGGGATCCAGAGGCTTTATTCCAGCCTTCATTCTTAGGTATGGAAGCTGCAGGAATTCACGAAACAGCTTACAACAGTATCATGAAATGTGATGTAGATATCCGTAAAGACTTGTATGCCAACACTGTGTTGTCCGGTGGTTCTACAATGTTCCCAGGTATCGCCGATAGAATGCAGAAAGAAATCACAGCCCTCGCACCATCAACCATGAAAATCAAGATCATTGCTCCCCCAGAGAGAAAATACTCCGTCTGGATCGGAGGCTCCATCTTGGCATCTTTGTCCACTTTCCAACAGATGTGGATCAGCAAACAAGAATACGATGAATCTGGTCCATCTATTGTCCACAGAAAATGTTTCTAAAGCATTAACACAAACAATTAATCGCATAATCTGTGCTGTCAAAACCTTGGCCTTTTTATACGAGAGGTCCGCATTTTTATCACCATTTATCGACATTATGCTGAACGTTTTCTTGAACACGTTTGCAAGCCAGAGACACAATACGTCTTACTGAAAACATTGTCGACAAATAAACGGGTAAAGAAGGAAAGGCAAAGTATACACTTGTATTTAAAGATGTAGGAAAGTGCCTTTGACTGTGTTCGAAATCCGTTTTGTATCTATTTCGATTAAAGTCAAATAATTTCTAAACATGATACCTCTGTTTTGATTGCACCATGAAGAAAATTTATTATTTGCTGATCATTCTAACAAATAATAGCGTTAACACATTTCCCAAACACACTGAATGCCCCGAAAAAAAGATTATGGAAAGTATTTAGAGGAAAAGAAAAATGCAGATGAACATCACTTTCTCCTTTCCCCTCGAAGCTTTTCATGACATATCAAATGGTTTTGATGCTCAGTAGAATTTGGTCATTTTCTAAACCTGATATTTGGACCAGCCTAAATTCGTGCAACAAACATTGCGGTGTAACGATATTTAATAAGGGTCTTGTAAACTCATTACCGCACGGTGACGCCTTTTGACGAACTCATTCACAATAAAATACTCAGGAAAACAATGTGGACAATGAAGAAATTGCTTTTTACAAGCAATTTCTTCATTTTTCACAATGTTTTCGAACCCAAAATGGAAAAAAGTGAAACAGTCCAAAAACGTGCAGTCTGGTAATGGGTTAAACTTACTAACATTTATCTTAAATACCATTTCCTTGGGAAACTTTAAGGGGAAATGCTGATAAAAACATAAGTTCCTTATATCTTTTCTATACATGTTTTTATGAAACACCTTCTGGTTCGAGTGACATATATTTTCACTGGTGGTGAACTCGGCCAAAGCGTGGGACGATCATAGTATTCCGTCGGTGTTGTTATAAAATATCGTAACTACGGCTTCGATAAAGCCGTAGTTACGAGATTTTATAACAACACAGACGGTTTGTCAATACATATCGGTAAACCCGGTCTATTTTTAGAACAAATTCATTGTTATTAGAAAAACTATCCAATCAGATCTTTAAACTCACATTTAAACGCAAAACATCTGTACCTTGTTGTAGCGAAAAACGTCCCTCGCTTTGGCCGAGTTCACCACCAGTGATTTTGTCGTCTGCAGATGCTTTCTTAGAGCAGTTTAACCTCCCTAACTAGATTTGGTATTGGTTTCCCAAGGAGAAATAATTTCAAAAATGGTTAACCGAAGTTACCTGTCCTTGTCATATTTCGTCGTTTATCAACTAAAACATCGTAACTGCAGCTTAAAACAAGCTGCAAGTACGAGGTTTTTGTGGAAAAGCGACAATTTGTTGTTGATTGGGATTCTAGTAATACGATTGCACTCAAATAGACCAGCTGCATGCGCTTTGTGATGTCTTGGCTTGTTTCTATGTCAAAACAAATCTGATTAAAACCAGATGTTTCATCTTTTTCCAAAAAGTAACATCTGACAGTCACCAATTAGAAGGCAATCAATGACCATAGGAAAACCAAATAATGTTATGCTTAACATAGCCAATCAATTATCTTGTTGTGTACGGCTTTCCATGACAACGCTTTTCGAGATTATGAAAGCGATGAAAACCGTACATTAGGCCACGAGGGCACCGCGATTCATTGCAGAACCATGACTGCGTTTGCACGTGCTTGTTATGGAAGATCATACATAAAAAGGGATTAAATTGGTTAGGGTATATTCAACTGGGGGCCGTATTACTAACGATCGTACGTTTGATTTTGGCATAATTACTTGTAACAACAGCCCTGATTGGCTCAATCGCATTTTATCGTGCAATCAGACGTCTTGTTACACAGTTTACACAAAAACTTGATCGTAAGATGTTTAGTAATACGGGCCCCTGGTTTTGGTTTTTCCAATGTCATAGAAGATGACCCCTAACTGGTGCCTGTCAGATGTTACTGTAAGTTAACAACGGATATTAATTCGATTGCAGCGTGAGTTATGTAATAACCTGCATATAGGTCCCGATAAATGACCAAACAGAGCAACTCAGATGAGAACCAGGGTTTGGAAATGGGGCATTTCATTACCACACAGTGACGCCTTTTGACATCATACAAGATAAAGGCTTCAGAAAACATTGTGGAAAATAAAGAAATTGCTTGTGACAAGCAATTTCTTCATTTCCCACAATATTTTCTACCCCAAAAGACACAAATATAATACAGTTTCGTTCACTTGAAATTGTCGCCTGCAACATCTTTGAATTTGGACCAGTCTTATCTTGTCGTCTGGTAATTTTAGACTACCGTGTTTCTATGCAGCCTCTCCTTAATATGTATACTTTGATCAGGATCCATGCTTCACTCTTACTATGGTCCGTGTTTAAGCTCATATCGCTATTTTCAACAAAAACCTCTTAACTGCGGCTTAACCCTTTCCCAAACGGCAAAATTTTACAGCCGTCCGTCCATCTTGAAAGAATCTGCTGCCGACAAATATGATGTTGATAAAGGTTAGATTTGTGTGAATTATAGCACAGAAAATATTGAAGCAAAAGGGGGAAAAGACTGCTTACTATCTAACAGGGACGTTTGTTTGGGAATGAGTTGAAACAAGCTGCAGTTACGAGGTTGTTTTTGAAACGCGACGATATGGAATAACGCGTTTCTTGATCGGACTGTGTATACGCAGGTTAATCAGGAACCGTGCTGGCCTCAAATGCTTTAGTGTCTCTTTTCCTGATCCCGTTCATTGAAGACGAAGTATAAAAAATGGAATTCGAGGGTCGGAAGTTCGAACATCAGCACGGCCAATATCCTCTCATTTGACAGGTCACTTGGCCCTCACCAATAGATGCGAATCAGCTTAGTAAGGGTATGAGGGCTTGGATTGTGGTAGTACTTATGAGAGAAATTCCTGGAATCCATGGTTAGGTGCTCCAGCTACCTCGATATGACCATAGTAGTTGAAAGGGGCGTTTAGCACAAATTAATCAAACAATCAATCAAATTATTTGGTAGGTCGGAATAAATTGGGATGTAAAAAGGGGGTCTTGGTGATATAATAACCAACACGGATCTAGATTAGCATATTTAAACATACGCAGATGATAGTCCAATCAGGGTCCATGCTAACATTCTATAAATTCATCATCTGTAACTTTCAGATAATAGCATTGATCCTGATCAGACTATGTGTATTCTCAAATGTAAGAAAAAGACAGTGGTCAAACCGCGGCATTCAAACTCGCAATCCCTAGACGGATAAACTCTGGCGGTTACCGACTGAGCTGCCCGTGCTTAGCACGTACGAAGGATTGATCGAATGAGATAAAGGTAGTACACTCCTAATGAGATTCACTCGACATGGGAATTATTTGGGCGACGTCGTTGCTCGAATAATCCCAACGCCATATGAATATCATTAGCGGACTACCTTAAAGTGACATTTCACAATTATTTTTACATAAATTTTACTTTTATTCTATCTGAAAGAGCATGTTTTCTTATGAAAATTCTGAAAATTTCAAGCCAAAATATTGAACCGTTTACGAGAAATATATATTTTTGTGCTAAAATTAAACAAATTGTTGTGGACAACAGTTCAGATTTGTATAGAATTTGTCATTTCTGTCTCAACTTTGAAGGCGTATTTTTCGCTTATAAAATAACAACTTCAAAAAACTGATAGCATTTCTACGCATTAGAATAGACAATCTTTGTATAAAGAGTTAAAGACATACTTTTAAAAAATGAAATAAATGTGAAATATCACTTTGAAACAATGGGAAAAGGGAAGAAAATGCTGATAATCAACTTTTTTTTCTTTAACCATATAAGGGCATCGATTTATGCTCACATTGAAATTTGAACTATATATTTTGTAAACCCTTCTTTTTTAAGCATTTTCAAGTATGTTTGATTAGAAGGACTTAATGGGTTACAAATATTTGAAAGAAAGAGGAAAAAGTGTTATTTTATTTTACAAGCAAAAAATGCATATTTCTTTTCCCCACAACCCAACCCAATTCAGGTTGGTCGCAAAATGCAGGCGTTGTTTAAGGAAGACTTACGATAGTGTCTTAAGGTTAGGCAATTGAAGAATTTTTCCTTAGCCGTATTTAAAAAATGTCCTAGTTTTTAAGACCTTTATAAAATTGTCTTGAGGAAACATTAAGGAATAAGACGGAATGTTTCTAATAGTTTTATTTTCCTTTTCGTTCAATGTTTACCATCGTATTGACTTAACTCTAAAGATTTCGTTCACATTTATTAGGCAATTCATCGTCTTGAATTTTGAAATTTGGAAAACACTGCTGAAAATGAAGAAATTGCTTTTAAATGTCACTAACTTGTAATTGAAGGGGTCAGTGCAACAAGGTGTTAAGTCCACTTTTGATAAAAAGAGAGATAACCCTTTTAAGATTTAAAAAATACCATTTCCCACTAGATTACCTCCCCTACAATAACCAATTTCTCGTTTAAGTAGGTCAAAACAGACTTTAAAAAATAACACAAGGGAGCTAACTCCACAGCTGAATTTAGCACCTTTGTTGCATTAACATTTATGCAAAAGTGTCAAGAATGAAGTTTTAAAGGCGGAAAAATTTGAAAAGTTTAGGGGAGTAAATATTTGTTTTTCAATTTTATCTTGTTATTTTATACAAGGGAATGGAATTTGGCCACATAAAAGTTAAGGCATAGTGAAAAATAATGTTGCTAAATGTGAGAAATATGCGTCAAAGGGTTGAAGGTTCCGATGGAGTTAGACCTTTTGTTGCACAAGCATAGCCAAAGGCAAAAGCATAATTTTCAGTAAGACACAGATCTCAGAAATTGGTCATAGCCTTAATAAGTTTCATTTTTACTGTTTATTTTGTTTTCAAAAGTTGTCTATCTTTCTTCAAATCAATGTAATTCTTAGAATTTAAAATAATGATACTAGGGCCTATACACTGCCCTCCAAAAGTTCCTTCACACTCAAGTTTAATTTTACTGAAATCAATGTAATACCTCACTTGTAAAGAAGCAAATCCTCGTGTCATGTAAAATAATTTTGCAAAAACGGGTTTTCCCTGTCTATGGAGAATACTTCTGAGGTCTAGTTGTCAATGATACCCAGACTACTAAAAGATGAAATCACAGAATAGGTCACATTTTCCGAACTTTGAAAATATGTGAAAAACACCAACTGAACGCAGTGTCATGGGAAAGTCCCATCACCAAGCAATTTTGTTTCAATTTTTGCAGATATCTGTTCAAAAATGTATTATCTAAAATGTATCAACAAAAATACGAAATAAATTTTATTTTAGTAAAGTTTATGACTGGTATGCAAAGGGAGCATTTTTGACGAATTTTCAATTTTCAGATTCTGAAGCCTCTATCAAGTTTCGGACATCCATCACAATAATTTTCAATGGATAACATAATTATGAAATTTTCTTTACAAGGACAAAGCAAAGTTTTGAAAAAATACTACATTTCAACTTAGACAACTATTTCTGAAGAAGATAGGTATTTACATGGATTATAGAACAAGAAAATATCAGTGTGAAGGAACTTTTGGAGGGCAGTGTATATTCTGAGATTTTTACAATGAAGGTTTTTTGTAGCTTGAGTTATTTCTATGAAGAATATTTTATTGCTAGGCCTATTGTTTGTGTTGTTTGATTCCACCATCCTCTTCAGGCTCCGTTGGTAACATTTTTAGAGCTAAAACATATTGTTATAAAATGCGATAGAAATAGTTTGATGGGAAAGTACTAGTTATTGGCTTAGAACTATATTATCCAAATGTTAAAAATCAATCAAACGAGAGATTGTTGGGGAAAGGCTCCTTTGGCTTCAATGTTTTCTCAAGCTATTTCTTTGCGTGGGAAAGAGTTGAATCCAGACTTTGTCAAAATCCTTTTTGACATCAGACACTTATTATTGACTTTAACCAATAGGCAGGGTGAGCATTTGGTGGCTTAGATTGGAAGAAGCATTTGAGCAGATCTTAAAGAAGTTAGGAACACAGAGTAAGACTACATAGCTTGTGACATCAGATTGTAATATAACTATTTTATGAAAAAATAAAGATTAAAAAATAGATATGGAGGCAAAAGAAGAAAATGCTATTAAACATCATTTCCACTTTTTGCTTCAATATTTTCTCACAACTCTTTTCTTCGTTAATATCCATTTTGTTGTCTGCAGTATTCAAGTGTTGGAGTGACCTGGATTTATTGTGTTCAGGAAAGGGTTAAACGATTTTATTTCATTGATGCTGTCTATTTTAAAACATTTTCCTAATCAAGACCTGCTTTTAACGCCCTAAAATGCTTTGGAAAAGGGAAAATATTGAAACAAAAGAAGAAAATGCTGACCAGCATTTTCTCCATTTGTCTCCATATTTTCTTTGCTTTACTTTTCCTTTCTATATTGTTCACACATAAATGCTTTATCAAAGTCCATTTAGTTGTGTCTGCAGCACCTTGTGAGTTTGAATAATCTGTTTTAGAAACGGTTCATAGAGTAGACCCCATCAAAGAAACCAGGTAGTTGTTACTATCAAATAATCATGCTCCAGATGGCGTCCTTTTGTCTACTTTAGTATTATCAACTCATTTACTTGCCAAAAGTGTGGTTACTATAAGGATCACCTACCTAATAAAGTATATATACTGAACAAAAGTGAAAACGCTACACCTACTTTGCTTGCCATATTTCTTCGAAATACAACAAGTAAAAAGATCAAATGAAAGTGTTTCGCATTGTTCATTCACTTGGTTGTGCCAAGCACTTTACGTTTTGTGGATCTTAATTACGGGGATGAAAGACGGGCCCTTTAAATGTGACAGGGGTCCGTTTTTGGAAAGCAAATTTGGAAAATTTGCTTTTCTTTGCAGCCGTGCTTCTCTGCACTTTAACATTCTCTGCATACCACACAACATCTTCCGGTCCTCCTCACTATAAATAGTTCTATCAAAAGCAAAAATTAATGAGGTAACAGTCATTCGAATGTTCATATGTAACTCTGAAGTTATACATGTAGATATTGAATAGTGTGACTGAAAGTGAAACATTCTATTAATCATGTCTTTAAGTGAAGAAAAGACCGACGTAGTAATTTGCTTTATTATGGTTCAAAGATCAGTCCAATGATCTTCCTTGTAAATCAGGGTCAGTCAAGTTTACTGAACTATGAAATATATTCAAAGGCTCAAAGCTATAAATAGACAATTTACACACTGATAAACCGTAGCGTGTATACTATGTATTTACAACTGGTAGTACCTGGCAAACCTCGTCCATTAATTGGTTAGTACTAGTATACACATAAAGGTTGTCAACTTGTGCTAAAAATAGATTCAACATCACCAGCATGGAATCAAAGTATTCAAGGTATTCAAATGGATAATCAAAGTACCTAATCAAAGTAATCTACTTCTGGATAGGCCTACATTGTACATTATTAACAAATTTGCTTCCCAACAGTACTTTCAGTACTTTGATTCAGGTGTACAATTTGAACGGAAATTTTACACAATTTAAACCTTCAGAAATCCAAGCAGAAGAATGCAAACCATGCCGGACTGCACTAAATTGTAGTCCGACAAGTCACCAGCCAGGAAATGTAAAGAAACTTGCATAATATTGTTTCAGCGTTTAGAAAATAAGGTTTGCAAAGCAGCATTTTCATTATGTTCTAAAGTTTGAAACTTTTACAATGTAATCTCCATAGGAAATTGAAATCGCTATTGCATGGACACCTGTGAATAATCTAGGTCGAACAAAGGGTTTAAAAATCCCCTGCAAGGCCTGCATGATGTTGCAAAAAATCCCAATCAAAAACCATGATAACTTTGTGAATACCAACCAATTTAAATTCCCTATTTGTTTATGTAAAAGGGAGGTAATTTGCAAAACTGGCAGATTAGACCTAGATTTTAGAGCTTGCTGCAAGAGATAAGTGAGATTTTAAGTGTTTTTCTGGCAACCCGGGTATGACCAATTGCGAAAAAATAATGAAGCGTTTTCTGCACATGCGCATATGCGGCATTCGATGAAATTAGCTCTAAACGCATTACGGGCTTTAACTCTGACATTAAAAGAAACAAAGCAATGAAATTTCGACAAAACGATTGCTGAAAGCCTGAGAAATAACGTCAAAATATACTTCATGCTATTTGTTCGATACTTTTCCAGAAATAAGAAATCTTGCAGTGTAGCGTTTTCACTTTTGTTCAGTATATGATGACTATCTGATGTTCAGATTAATTTTCCACTTTAAAACGGTACAAAGGTGCTAACTCCATATGGAGTTAGCCCCCTTGTTGCATAAACAAAAATGTGAAAAACAGCATTTTCCCCAATTATTCTCATATTTTGCATGGAAAAGAATCATCACCAGCTGATTTTTTGTCTTTTAATGGCCATGTAAGATTGTACACCAAAAGTTATTTAAAAACATTACTTAAATAGAAAATCACTAAAAATGCGTTTTTCTCAAAAGTATGAAAAATGGACTTAACACCTTGTTGCACTGACCCCTTCAATTGTCATCTGCAACATCTTTGAATTTAGAACAGTCTAAAATGTTGCCGTTTTGGAAAGTGTTAAGTAAATAAAGGCCGTCTATAGAGAAGAATACCTCGGTCGATATACATGTACTCATATTGTGTTCCCCAAAATACCTGTATTAGTATTCAAACCATGTGATTACCTTAAAAGGTAATAAAAATGATCCATTTGTCTGCGCATGCCAATAGATAATCCAAAATTGAAGACTTAAATAAATCAGCACTTCTTTAAGCCGGTCACTTTAGTTTGGGACTTTGAAGTGAAGACACGCATTAAGCAAAAAACAAAAAATCCAAAATGTGTGACGACGACGTAGCCGCTTTAGTTATTGATAATGGATCTGGAATGTGTAAAGCTGGATTTGCAGGAGACGATGCTCCCCGAGCTGTGTTTCCATCGATTGTTGGAAGACCAAGGCATCAGGTAAGATTTTCATAATTTATTCAACTCTTGAGTTATTTTTCTTTAAAACTCATTAAAGATTATAAAAAAACTATCTATTAAGTCTTTAGAGTCTTTCCGCAATCAAAACATGAAGATAAGTAAAAATTCCGTTGTAGAAATAAGAGATGCTCAACCTAGTGAAATTTATTGGCTTTAGCATAGAAAATACTAAGACACCCCGTGAAATATATCTTTTTATTTCATTTTCTGAACACCAAAGATCTTACACCAAACCCTTCAATAAATTTTAAGAAAAAATTCTCGTAAACGACGGAATACTCTGGCTTGATTTTTTTTTCAGAATTTCATAAGAATGATAGAAAGGAAATTTATGGGAAAATATCTACGGGGTGTCCCAACAAAGGGTCAACAATTAGAAATAAAAACAAAATATAATGGCGCTTTACATCAGTCATTTAGGTATGAATAAAAAACCTATGTACACCAATGATTTCTGATAGTTTGCTTCCATCATGTACCAATTGGGCTTGAATTAAATCCCTAATACGCATTTCCTAATAGCAAGCATTGTCTCCCTTCAGGGCGTGATGGTTGGTATGGGCCAAAAAGACAGCTATGTTGGTGATGAAGCACAGAGCAAGAGAGGTATCCTCACACTGAAATACCCAATTGAACACGGTATTGTCACCAACTGGGACGACATGGAGAAAATCTGGCATCACACATTCTACAATGAACTTCGTGTGGCCCCAGAAGAACATCCCGTCTTGCTCACTGAGGCTCCACTCAACCCCAAGGCCAACAGAGAAAAGATGACCCAGATCATGTTTGAAACCTTCAACTCCCCCGCCATGTACGTCGCCATCCAAGCTGTGTTGTCACTATACGCTTCTGGTAGAACAACTGGAATCGTTTTTGATGCCGGTGATGGTGTGTCTCACACTGTCCCCATTTATGAAGGATACGCCCTCCCCCACGCTATTCTTCGATTAGATTTGGCTGGCAGAGATCTAACAGATTATCTAATGAAGATCCTTACAGAACGAGGTTATTCCTTTACCACAACAGCTGAAAGAGAAATTGTGAGAGACATTAAAGAAAAGCTGTGCTATGTTGCCCTTGACTTTGAACAAGAAATGCAAACAGCTGCTTCATCAAGTTCTCTTGAGAAAAGTTATGAACTCCCCGATGGTCAAGTAATCACCATTGGTAACGAGCGATTCAGGGATCCAGAGGCTTTATTCCAGCCTTCATTCTTAGGTATGGAAGCTGCCGGAATTCACGAAACAGCTTATAACAGTATCATGAAATGTGATGTAGATATCCGTAAAGACTTGTATGCCAACACTGTGTTGTCCGGTGGTTCTACTATGTTCCCAGGTATCGCTGACAGAATGCAGAAAGAAATCACAGCCCTCGCACCATCAACCATGAAAATCAAGATCATCGCTCCCCCAGAGAGAAAATACTCCGTCTGGATCGGAGGCTCCATCTTGGCATCTTTGTCCACTTTCCAACAGATGTGGATCAGCAAACAAGAATACGATGAATCTGGTCCATCCATCGTCCACAGAAAATGTTTCTAAATCACTTTTCTCAACCATCTTGAACATATTTATTATGCTCTGAATACAAAAGGCTCGCGTCATGAATTCTAAAAAAGCATTATGAAAGACTGTCCAAACATTAAGTGATAATGTTGCAATACCCGGTAAGCGATACCCTTGGTATCTTGAAAAGGTACCAACGTAATAGGCTGTCTGGACGCAATATGAAAACCAAAGAACGTATAGATTTACATACGAGATTTATACATGAATACATGCCCAGTGTCATTTGTTTCTTACAAGATCTATTTTTATCATGTTTTATTTTTATACCAAATATGTTATGTTGATAAAATTCTAAAACACCAGATTGTTGCTTTGTAGTTTCTGTTGAACACGGTGGATAATCACGTGATACAATATTTTCAGAAAATCTTCAATAATTTTGTAAATACTGGACCGATTTGAAGCAGAGATTGTGGACAGACGTCATGCATTAGATGGCCATGTTGGATTTTTGAAAAAAATAACTGATAAAAAAGTTATTGAAGATAAACCAAAAGTTTGGTTTATCTTCAATAACTTTTTATCAGTTGATTTTTTTAAAAATCCAACATGTCCAGCTTATTCCTGGCATTTTCCCACCTTCTCTGCTTCAAACCGAATTCAAATTGGTCAAGTATTGACAAAGTTATTGAAGATTTTCGGAAGTTCTAAGTCACGTGATTATACACCGTGTTGAAGATCTTTGCCCATGCACTCATATTAAGGTATCCGACCCCTCAAAAGCACCAAATACCCAGATACAAAATTTGAAAAGTGCCAATAATTCCTAAACTGTGTTACATTTCCATTCTAAATACAAGTATAAGCATTATGAACGGTTTAGAATTTTGAATTCATGCATACTTATGGAAATGTTTGACAAAAATGTTCCAAATTACCTCCCTTGCATATGAATAAAGAATGAAATAATATTGGTAAATTATTTCCTTCTTGAAGCATAATCTTGAATTCCGGCACGATGAATCAACTTATTTGAAGTGTATTTACAAGTGTGTGTAATTTGATGCATTTCGTATGACAAGAAAGAGGGGATTTTTTTCAGGGTCTGTAAACCTTAATTGTGAGCTTTTGGTGACTGGCAATTGGTCAATTCCATGAAAAAGTATATTCCCATTGAATTGACCAATCGCTGAAAGATGTCAATCAAAATAGGCCTATCAATTTACCAATCAAATGCTTCATTTTGACTTGCGTTTGGAGATTTCAAGACCCTTTATCAAACGGTAAAAATTCTTACTATTCCATTCTTTGTTTATAAGCTGATGCAGGTTATAAAATATAATATATATTATATATTTTGACAAAGATATAGATATGAATTTGTACAATATGCCGTAGAAAATATGACAAAATGAGAAAATTCTGGTAATCAGTATTTTCTCCTTTTGTCTTTTAAAATATCTTTCCAAGAAATATCTGATAGGGCGTCAAATCAAGATGTTGTTTTGGAAAGGGTTTGCTAATCGCCTGAAACGAAGAAATGAGAAAGGTCCATGATCACTGTGATGCCAATAAAACCCCATAGATCAGCCTACGAGCGCACACAGATCCATTATGTTCTCCACAATCTGTGACGACTGTAATTATACCAGGCTGCTATTTACCCATTACCACACAAAGGCTCTATTTGACTGTCTACACGATAATTGCTTTAGAAAGCATTGTGGAAAATGTTACTAGCAATTTCTTCATTTCCCACAATGTTTTCTACCTAGAAAAGCCAGAAAATGTAAATTTGCCTGCACTTGAAATTGTCGTCTGCAAGACCTTTGAATTTATAGCAGTCTAAAATGTTGCCGACTCGTAATATGTTAACGGATAAGCTGATATGGATAGATCTTTGTCGTAAAAAAACATTTCCCAAACGCCAAAATTTTGAAGTGATCTCATTTGAAAGCTGATGAAAACGACAAACCGGGTGTTGATAAACATATAATTTGTTTAAAATATAGCTAAAAAGATTGAGACAAATGGAAAAAATGCTAATCATCAGCATTTACTTTTTTGTCTCAATGTTTTCCCAAGCATTTCTAATTAGGAACTTCAAACTCTGGTCTTATTTGGGAAAGATTTAAACTGATTTAAGTGTCCTTTGTCCAGATTCCAGTTCATTTTTTTTTTATTTCAACCATTTCACAGACAACAAAATACGCGTAGATGTTGTAAGACTAAGTGTAGGCTAAATGTTGGAATTTGCTTATCTGAGTACTATTACGATTTCGTACAATATGCTCAGTTCCAAGTTTGCTTACAACATGAATTCGTAGGCTACACAATGCACGTGATGGATGCAGAAAATTTCCAAGTCAATCCTTTCCCATTGGATCAATTCCAATTAGGAAGCAACTAAAGTCGACAAAAATTGTTGTAAATCAATATGAAATTTGTGTATATCATAGCACAGAAAATATTGAAATGAAAGAAGAAAACACTGATTAACAGCATATTCTTCTTTTAAAGCCCTAATACTTTTTTATATTTCCAACGCCTTTTGTAAAAGGGGTGTCAAGCCCTAGCCTTGTTTTGAAAGAAGGTTACACCATGATGGTACATGTAGGCATATAAAGCCGCGTTCCCATTGCCGACCAAATCAACTCGATCAACTCGATCGCCTAAAAATTCCCCGATCAAACCCGATTAAACTCGGTCAAATGTATTTACACGACTTCTTCTTTATTTCTTATTATCGATTAATTCCCTGTCATTTTTGCCGTCCACGCTCGATCGTCCCGATCACTCTTGCCGACCAAGCTCGATCGCTTGATCGAGTTGATTTGGTCGGCAATGGGAACCCGCATTAACAGAATTACTCTTTTCTTTCTACGTATGTCTGAAATGTTTTGTCGCCATGCACGAAGAAGCCGTCAGAGACCAAAACAAATCTTGATCAGACTATAGCTCGGTAAGCACATGCTGATCTAGGTCCATGATGGTCTCAAATGTAAAAAGAGACCGTCTCGCTGATGTCTCATTTGGTTATTAGATTAACATGTGCATACATGTACATGTACATGCATATTAGTCGTAAATTGTGAGCGTGGTAGGCTGGGATTAGCCGTTCTAGGTACATTGAGTACTTTGTACAAAACCACTGTATGTAATATCTACGCTGATTATAATTATTCTCATAAAATTTATAGCCAAGCCCCCCCCCCCCCCCCCCCCCCCAATGGTTTTAGACAGTATTAAAGTAGATCTAGTAAAACAGAATGAAAAAGGCGCCAAATAAGTTAGTTCAACGCCGAGTTCTCTTATTTCAGGATTGAATTACACAAAGAATAACCTTGAAATTTGATACCCTCAAATCAATTTACCAATCGATTATACAGTTTTGTTATTAGGCCTTCTCACAATGCAAGGACTTTTTAAATTACCGTAAGGAAAAATTCCCAACACTTTAAAATGATATTTAGGAGATTTCAACATCGGAGCCAACTTTTTGTGTCTATGTTATTCCAGCGACCAATAAGTACAAAACACTTCGTACATTTTCGGCGTCACCGGTGGGCATGGAGATTGACCGTGGCACCCGGATTTTTTTTTTTTTTTTTTTAAATCCGTATACCTTCGTCAATTCCCGTCGTCACAGAATACAGCGAAGTTTGAAGCGAACTTGCAGGATAATAATGATTGAATACCTTAATGGTTGGAATCGTTTGACTTCTCATCAATCCACCTTTAATCCGTTCTGAAAAAATAAACATAATTATATCTGACTTGTCCTATTTGAAAGATGCTGCCGACGATAACGTGGATGCTGATAAAGATGAGAAATACTGAAGTAAAAGGGGGAATACTGGTAAATAGCATCCCAGACCTTTCTAATAGGTACGTCAAAACCGGGCGTTGTTTGAGCAAGGAATTTATCGTTTTTCCTCCAACTTTTCTTAATCTTTTCTACTACAAAAGACGTCAAAACTATTTTTGAAGCAGTTAGAAATACTCGCACCGTTCATTGCAGACTTGAAACAAAAATCCAGATTGCTTAGGCCCGTAGGAAGCAATTTCATATAGGGGGGAAGGGGCTAAAGCGTCAGTGTCTGATTATTGGGGGGAATTTTCCCAAATTTTCAGTGTGAAAAAAAAAAAAAGTTGGCCAAAAATTGGCATTTTTGGCCAACTTGGGGGGGGGGGGGGAATAAGCCCCCACTTGCCCCCCCCCCCCCCCACACGCACACACACTGTTCCTACGGGCCTGTTGCTCTATTGTGGATCCAGGGTTGCTGGGGTTCAAATATACAAATAGGGGTTTCGTTTTCCTATTACTACACAATTTTGACTTAATTTCAGCATGAAAATAAACAATCAGACCACAGAGGGGGTTCCTTTGAACCCTGCAATCCCTCTAGATCCGCCACAGCAGTGAATGCTGGCGGAGCTAATTTTTCACCTGATATAGTTGTTGAAACTCAAACATTGTTTTTCTTAAAAAAATGCTGAAAAATATCCCCTAGTGTCGATCCGCCCCCTTGTTCCTACGGGCCTGCATTGGACGCCTAATGTTATCACCGTTGGTCAAATAAAATGTCGTAACTGCAGCTTTATTAAGCTATATTGTTAAACTAATTTGGTTGCGCAGCGACAATGTGTGTATTGAAGAAATAATGTTGAAAAGGTTAAGAGAAAGTTTTTATTGACTCAGTGATAAGCTTTGCGGATAGGGCGTTTTTGTGATGGGCATACCCCTTACCATAAAATTTTAGGGTAGTCCAATTTGAAAGCTGTTGCATACGACAAAAATGATGATAATGAAGATATAATTTGTCTGCAATATAGCCGGGAAAATATTGAGACAAAAGAAGAAAATGCTGATAATCAGCATTTTCTTCTTTTGTCTCAATGTTTTTTCCAAGCCTTTTCTACTAGAGACGTCGAAACCAGATATTGTTTGCGAAAGGGTTAACACAATCCAAAACAAACTCTGATTTTGACATCACCGGTAGAGAAAAATTCGGAAAGCTTTTTAGCCTTTCCCAAACAACTAATTTTTGCACTGGGTCAGCCAAAATTGAATGCTGCTGCAACCCACAAGATAATTGTAAAAATGTGGAAAATTATAACAAAGACAATATTGAGGGCAAAGGGAAAAGGGGTCATTTTCATTATTCTCGTTTTTCCTTCAATGCTTTCTCACACTCTTGCCTTAAGGGACGCCCAAACCAAGTCTTGTTCGGGAACGTGGTTAGGAGACAAGCATTTTTATCCTTTTAATCCAATACTCCATGCAATGCTACTTTAGATGCCATTTCGGCTTCATTCAATTTTCGTATGTAACGCTTAAAAAAGATCCAGAATCGCGTCGTTTGGTAATGGGTTATTTGGTACCTTGATTCTAGTACCTAAGACAGAAGATGGGAAAACGGCTTTCGGTTTCACGGAGCCCTTTATTGTTGATACTCAGTCATAGTATAGTTTGGGTATTGAAAGCCGTTGATCTGTAGCCATAAAAACTGCAGAAGATGGATCGGGCTGGACGTTTTCATATTTGTCGAATGTCCGCTCGTCTGTCAAATCATCAAATGACGTCAATATAATGCTGCTTTTCAACAAAAACCTCGTAAATGCAGCTTAAAACAAGCTGCAGATACGAGGTTTTCGTTGAAAAGCGACGATATTGTCGTCTGCATAACTCAGCAGTTGAAAGTTTGGGCAAGTGAAGATGATTAATTAGACAGATAAAGTATTGACAACATCAGTGTCGCTTAACCCTTACCCAAACAACAACTTTTTAGACTCGTCCAAATTCAATGTTATTGCAGAAGAAAAAAAACTCTCATGTATCTAGAAAGTTAGAAACAGAAATGAAACAACTATTAGCGTAGAAATCCTTGATGGAAAAGGAGAAAATGCTGATCATCAGCATTTTCTCATTTTCCATCATGGGTTTCTAGATCTAATAAAACTTTCCAATTGGTAATCAAACATCGCTGATCATTTTGGAAAGGGTTAATGTGGATTGTTTGTGTTTACCCTTAAGCAATTTTGTCGAAATCTTGAGTTGTAGGGTCGCGCCACGTCATTTTGGTCGATGTTGAAAGAGGCCGAATTATAACTTTGCTAGAATATAGTATGTGATAGAATTGATTGATAATTACTCAGCTTTTTTTTTATATTCCACCCATAGAACCTGTTTTCTAGACATTTTTTTTTTCAATTCCCAACGGGTATAGTTTCTCACTGGTACAATTTAACCTCTTTCGTAACATAAGACTTGGTTTTGGCGTCTCTTATAGTCGCCTAAAGGCTTGGCAAGATAAAAGAAGAAAATGCTGGTAGCTACCAGGTCTTGATAATTCCATATGCTTTATTGTACACAAAAACATCACCATCAACATTCATTTATGTCATCGACAGCAGATTTCAAATCAAATATTCTTATCTTAATGCCACTTCGGAAAAGATTAAATTGAGCACTTTCTTCCTTTGCTTATATGTTTTCCCAATAGTTTTATATCAGTTTCAAAAGTACAATGTAGACCTTGTTTAGGAAAGGGTTAACCAACGTCTCAACATGGGACAGACGGTGTTAGCCAAAGAAACCTGGCTTTGGAGCCCCTAGTACAAAAGGCTTGGATTAATATTGGAGCAAAAGAAGAAAATGTAGATAACCAGCATTTTCTCCATTTGTCTCAATATTTTATGTGCTAAAATTTACAGAAATTATTCCTTTATCAACATCTATTTATGCATTTTCACCAGCTTTCAATATATGGACCAGCTTCGAAATTTGTAGTTTTGCACAAAAAGAAGGAAAAAAAGACTATAATTATTATTGTATGCTTTTTTTTCCAAATTCAAAGGTGTTGCAGACGACAAAATTATCCAAGACGTCTTGATGGACATTTTCCCCTATTTTCAATCTTTAACTCTTAGATGCGCCAAAAGACGTCGTTAATTGGGAAAGGTTAAGGGCTGGAATTCGTACCATTATGTTTACTATTTTTTTGTTATGTATCACAATTAGTAAACAGGGATTAATAAGATATGATTCAGAAGTGCAAAATGAGATCATAGCTATTTAGCCTACTGTTTAAACACCTTATCTTTTTCATACGGTGTAAATGACTCTTCCTCAAACATTCAATGGTTTTGGCATGCTTTACAATGGAAGTTTTTGAAAGTTTGCGATGAAAGAAGAAATCGCTGTAAAGCAGAAATATTTTTCTTCTTTCCTGCCAATGCTAATCATGTATAATTGTACAAAATTTACACTTTATATTACTTTTATCGTCTGCAAATCCATTCAAATCGAACAAATCTAACAAGTAAATAGTATAACGTTGCTTTTCAACAAAAACTTCTTAACTGCAGCTTAATACAAGCTGCAGTTACGAGGTTTTTGCTGAAAAGCGTCGATAAAATCCATTCATGGTCACACCTGGCCCCGGTTTCTCGAAAAAACTTAAGTACAATCTCATGCTCAAATCTGAGCACCGTGCTCAAATCGCACGAAATCCACGTGAACTTCAATTGAATACCAATCAACGTTGATTGGTATTGAATAGAAGTTGAGCATGAACTCATGAGAATATACTTAAGTTTTTTCGAGAAACCGGGCCCTGGTCTACCTGTATAAACTACGGGTCACGTGATTTCCTTATAAAGAGCTAACACTACGATTTTCCTAGAAGGCCAGCCTTGACTTTCAACTAACTATTACCATAAAAGGCAATATAGCGAATTCAACATCCTCGCGCATGCGCAGTGACAGCTGTCTGTTACAATCGATTTATCCATAAAAATTTGCCACCACGTCCACTGTAACTCATTCGAACAAAAGCTTCTGAAGAAACTTGACCATCTTTTCTTTAATTTAAAGTAAAATAGCAAAAACAGCAACAAAATGTGTGACGACGACGTAGCCGCTTTAGTTATTGATAATGGATCTGGAATGTGTAAAGCTGGATTTGCAGGAGACGATGCTCCCCGAGCTGTGTTTCCATCCATTGTTGGAAGACCAAGACATCAGGTAAGAATGTTTGTTCTTTTTAATATTTCTTTACATATGTTATATTCTAAGGACAAATGTTCAGTTTCTGCTCGACAAAGTATTGTCTTATCATAATTATGTAGCTATACTTAACGGGAATTCCTCGTCAAGACGGCACCTTTCTGTAAACGTGTATGGACTGATCATTTACAGAGATTCCTATGATTATAAGACTAATGTCCTCAAAGATTACTAAAATCACTAGTCAAAGTAAATTAGATTTTTTTTACATTGTTTAACCGCGGCAAAACATTCATTCAGGAAGCGGCACGCGTGGCCTTAAACATATTCAATTATCCATGGGAGGGGCCACCTAATTTACATGTTGCCGGTTTCACAGTGCGCATGCGCAAGACTTTAATTAGTTACAAATCGCAATTGCGACAATTTAAGATGCATGCTGATAATTTCAGAGCATTATAATAAATATACATGCTTTAAATTGCAACATAGAAAATGCATCATGATTAAATTGAATTACAATATTTATGATTCTTATTTTATCTTTCTTCAGGGTGTCATGGTCGGTATGGGACAGAAAGACTCCTACGTCGGAGATGAAGCCCAGAGCAAGAGAGGTATCCTAACACTGAAATATCCCATTGAACACGGTATTGTCACCAACTGGGACGATATGGAGAAAATCTGGCATCACACATTCTACAATGAACTTCGTGTGGCCCCAGAAGAACATCCCGTCTTGCTTACCGAGGCTCCACTCAACCCCAAAGCCAACAGAGAAAAGATGACCCAGATCATGTTTGAGACCTTCAACACTCCAGCTATGTATGTCGCTATCCAGGCCGTGCTGTCCCTGTACGCTTCTGGTCGTACCACCGGTATTGTAATGGACTCTGGTGATGGTGTGTCTCACACTGTCCCCATTTATGAAGGATATGCTCTCCCCCACGCTATTCTTCGATTAGATTTGGCTGGTAGAGATCTTACGGACTATCTAATGAAGATCCTTACAGAACGAGGTTATTCCTTTACCACAACAGCTGAAAGAGAAATTGTCAGAGACATTAAAGAAAAGTTGTGCTATGTTGCCCTTGACTTTGAACAAGAAATGCAAACAGCTGCTTCATCAAGTTCCCTTGAGAAAAGTTATGAACTCCCCGACGGTCAAGTAATCACCATTGGTAACGAGCGATTCAGGTGCCCAGAATCTATGTTCCAGCCATCTTTCTTGGGAATGGAATCCGCTGGTATCCATGAAACCACATACAACAGTATCATGAAATGTGATGTAGATATCCGTAAAGACTTGTATGCCAACACTGTGTTGTCCGGTGGTTCTACTATGTTCCCAGGTATCGCCGACAGAATGCAGAAAGAAATAAGTGCTCTTGCTCCCGCAACAATGAAAATCAAGATCATCGCTCCCCCAGAGAGAAAGTACTCCGTCTGGATCGGAGGCTCCATCTTGGCATCTTTGTCCACTTTCCAACAGATGTGGATCAGCAAACAAGAATACGATGAATCTGGTCCATCTATTGTCCACAGAAAATGTTTCTAAGTCAAAACTAGTCTCATTGTATGTATTACGTCACACATTTCGTCATCATGTTGCCATATCATTTCAAATACGCACATTGTTTACTGTGTTGCCAGTATTTTGGGAAGTATTTAGTTCTCTAGTATCAATTTAAAAGACAGTATTTTTCGTTACCTTATTTTTCTTTAGAAGGTCATATGGTTGTATTATTTACAAAAAATCTACGGGCGAATTTATTTTATCAATTGGAAATAAAGAATCCGAATTAAATTTTGTTCTGTTGAACGACGAACTGTTCTCTTTTTAAAACAATGAACATACAGAGAAACATTTTGTTGTTATTGTAACATTTTCATGTCTAGATCTGAACAATTTCGTATGGTGCCTCTAATCAATTATCTTTTCAGTTTTATATTGTATTAAAATGTTATTTTTATTATAAAAAAGGGTGAAAATGTTAACGAGAAAAAAGAAAATAAAGGAAAGAAATTTAAACATGTCTTGCATTTCATTGTTTTATTTCAACTTTTTTAACCCTATCCCAAACAAGACCTGGCTTTGGCGTCCCTAATAGAAAAGGTTTAGGAAACATTGAGGCAAAAAAGAAATTGCTGATAACCTGCATCTTCTCCTTTTGTCTAAGTATTTTCTGTTATGCCGTGCATAAATTCTATCATTATAAACATTTCAATGTAGCAGCTTCTAATTCTGAACAGTCTATGTTTTTGCTGTCTGGGTAAGGCTTAAACAATTCCGGAATTGGACGTCCCCATTACAGAAGAAGCATTGACAACACAGTCCTCTTGTTTAGGTACTATGACTGGTACACCTAACCGTGTGTTCTTGACATTTTCCTATACCAGTAGCCTACAAGCACCACATCCAACCCGATCCACCAAATGCCCATCTTAGGTTGAGGACTCGTAAATGATATATCGACGTTTTTAACAAAAATCTCGTAACTGCAGCTTGGCTTAGGCTGCAGTTACGAGGATTTTGTTGAAAATGACATCCTTTGGTGAGATACCCATGACTTATGTCAAATATTGACCAAGATAAGATTCAAACCTACCATCCGTGGATATACACTTGTAACACTGCAGACCAAAATATCCTTGAAGGTTTACGTAACGTCGTTCCTGATTTAGCTTGCATCAGTACAACCACGGTGGGTAAACCACGTGATTTTTGGGAAGCTTTCACACTGAAAATCGTCTGCTTTAAGTATGTTTTGATCTATTTCTCAGCTTATACAGTATGGATTTTGACGATATAAATTGCACCGTACGCGCCTTTGAGAGGGCCATTCCCGATCCAAACCCACCCTGCGCCGAATCCCATAGTTTCTTCAAACATTCAAGCGAAAACATTCATTTTGATATGCCAGACAATTTAATCCCCCAAAGTTGCTTCCCATGTCAATAGATATGAGAAAGTTGATAAGTTAACTCCCTGTAGAAGTTTGGTATAGTTAATTGCAGCGGTTACGTAGATATGTAAGATAGAAGTATGCATACTTTCTTTTTTGACTCAGTATATATCGGAAGCAAGCATTGGACTAAGCAGTTTTAATTAAAACTGACGATATAGTTAAGTATAAGCAGTTCCAAGATTGCTCACAACATATACGATAGTAAAAATAGTCCATGGGTATATCATATTATATATGTCTTCCTTTTCCACCAATGTATTCCAAAGCTTTCACCAAATGGAGCGTCAAATCGAATTCCAGATGATAGTTTTATAGTTTTGTCGCCGTTCAAAATACAAATCCCATTGGACATTATGGTCAGTTTGCCTGTCTATTTATTCGAGTATGGGTGTTGCTTAATTTACTTTCAATGTAATAATTCCTAATTAGGAGGAATAAAAATTTGAAGTCTGATAAAAGACACGGAATGGAATCATAAGAACACGTAATATGCCTTAGTATATCTTTAATTTTATTGTTTCATCGGAGCAAACAATGCATAAAAAAGGCATTGTAATAAAACATAAAAACACTAAACAATAGCAATATTTTAACCTTTTCCATAACAACAAAATTTTAGGCTGGTAAAAATTGAAAGTAATAATTTCAGACAATAACATTTCTCTTAAACCTTTTCCAAACAGCAAACTTTTAGTGTCTCCCAATATGAAAGCTGCTACAGACAACAAAATGCTGATTTAATGAAATCATATTTATGAACAATATAGTAGAGAAAATATTGGGGCAAAAGGAGAAAATGCTGATCATCAGCATTCCTCCTTTTGTATCAATGTTTTCAAATGCCTTTTTCTAATAGGAGAGATGAAAGCAGGTCTTGTTTGGAAAGCATCAAGAAAACAGAAAAAAATATTGAAGATCTTTTCTCTTACTGTTTTACCATAAACTGGCACGATTTAAAAACGCAAAACACGTTTTCATTACCCATTCCTTTCCTATTGCCTTGATCTGCACCATATTTGGGGACATGTATGAGAAAATGTATACACTTCACACCCCAGCGATTTTGTCGTGTTTTCTGTACGCTATCCGGACATCTGAACAGCCCATCACCAAATGCTCTTGTGTCTCGTGCATTCAGACCACGTGTTGAATCACTGGGATTTTTTGTGTACAAATTGCCACCTTGATTTACTTATTGAAAACATACGAGAACAACGAAAGAAAAATGTGTACAAAATGCTGAGGCTTACTTTGCGAAAAAGGAGCCGAGTTTTTTGGCTTTTGGTTTGCGGTGTTTCGCAAATGAAGGTATACTCCGTAAATATTGACCTGAACCTGTTGAATATGCAATGAGTAATTGTAATGCGAAATAATCACTCTCCAACATAATGTTGGCACGAGAAGCATGTGCAGAATACAACGTCATAATGCCTATGGAAACTATCGACTCTGCTCGACAGTGAGAATTGCTGGCGAATATTGATTATTCCGTGTCACAATTAATCATAACATATTCATCGGGTTCAGGTCAATATTTACAAACTATAGCTAGACGCTTTAATGTAGCCGAATCGACGGTTCCAAGGTTTATGAGACGTGTAAACGACACAGGAAGATTTACAGACCACCCACGCCCCGGTCAGCTGCGTGTAACAACTGTTCGTCAACATAATTGTATACGTTAACGTCACTAGCGCAACAGATTTGTGACGGCTTAGTCTGCAGCAAATTCTATGGTTGGTAATCGCGGGTGGCCTATACATCGCGACATGGAGATAAATCGCCTAAGAAAACACGGTGTTCGCTTTCGTCGTCCTGTTCGATGCCAGGCTCTTGACACAACGTGTATTTTGGCATAATCTGACGTCCATTCTGACATTATTTGTGGTTTTAAAGGTCATTTTCTGTCTTGTTATGTTAATAATTGTAACATTTACAATTTTACATGGCTATACATCGGTTTTGTAAGATGTAGGAAATACCATTTGTAAAAGTACTTTTTTGCGTTTTTAAATCGTGTCAGTTTATTTTCTTGATGAGGGTCCCAAAATCAGATATTGTTTGGTCAATAGTTGATATGTGTAATATACGAAAAGAAAGGAAAGCTTCACCATTTAGATTATAATACTTTAAGGAATTGCAGGTAAAATTCCGAATGGTTTTAGTACATGTAACTACATGTACTTCTATTTTTTCAGTTATAAAATTTCGATAGAAAAGAGATGCAAGATTTCACATTGAAATTATATAATTATGCATTTGTTGGGGGATACAAATGTTGAGAAAACTAGCATAAAATATCATGTAAATGCTTTACTATTTAACAATGACTTGGAGACAATGTTCATGAAAATGTACACATGTTCATAGGAACATAATAGCCATATTTAATACATTTTATACATTAGCTCAAATGTATGTGAATGACTATTTTCAACTAAATACATGCACTATATATATGTCACATATAGATTTTGAATTGTATCAAATAGAGCAATTGTAAATGTTTTCAAACCAAGGGATTTTGACAATTTGGTGGTACATTCCTGAACAAAATTTGAGCATGAGGTCTTAGTCTACATACTTTCAACATTTAATGAAACCATATAAAATCCCCTTTTCTTTTCTTTAAAGCTAGACCATTCCTAATGACATCCACGTTGATGTTGGAATTTTTTATGTGTCGTCATTAATATTAGTTACGTCTCCGAATATATTCAGGTGATGTCATAAACATTTGCCCATGTATCCTTCCACAGCTGAATGTTTATGACCTCACCAAAATAATCTCGACGGCTTGTGAATCTCATTACAGGTGGACTACCTTAACATGTCCAATTTACTGTCAGAAAATTGTGCTTGGTCATTTTATGACAAACAAGCCACCAGTGTTAGTGTGATGATTGAATACCTACAACATGTAATTAACCCATTACCACACAATGACTCCTTTTGACTCCCTTTGGAAAACATTGTGGAAAATGAAGAAATTGCTTGTCACAAGCAATTTCTTCATTTCCCACAATGTTTTCTACCCTAAAAGACAAAACAAATGTACAATATCATTCACTTGAAATTGTCGTCTGCATGATCTTTGAATTTAGATCAGTCTAAAAATTTGTTGTTTGGTAATGGGTTAAAAAGGGGAAGAGGAGTAGAAATATCTTATCATGGCACTGAAAACTCATGTCAGCTTGATAAATCTGGCCTAAACCCATTACAAGATGGCAAAATATTTCATTCGTCCAAAATCAAAGATGTTGCAAACAACAATTCAGGATAATTATTTTACAGTTTCTAGTCTGTCTAGGAAAAAACATAACATTATGCTAATTTACAAGCAATTTTATTTTTTTCATTTTCCACAATGTTTTCCAGAGCTTATTTTCTTGCAGGGCATCAAAAAGTGACATGTTGGACTACTATCATCTTGACCCTTTTTAGCACACTGTCAGTTGGACAGACAACCCAGAAATCTTTGCACATATGAATTGATAGTTCAAGGGTTAGGGCAAATAAATGTAAGTGAAATGTTTTATCCAATGCAAATAAATATACATTCAAATTCAATCAGAGCTACAAATAAGAGGGACAAAGGTTTTCAGAATTTGTCATTTTCAATCTGACCTCTATGTTGTGGGTAATCATTTGAATTGTCTGAACAAGGCAATTCAAATGAGTACCCACAAAATAGGATTTGAAAGAAATTTTTCATTTTGAAAAACCACCCCTATCTTATTCATGGCTATGCATGTCGCTGGTTTTCAACAAAAACTTCGTAACTGCAGCTTAAAACAAGCTGCAGTTACAAGGTTTTTGTTGAAAAGCGACACTATACATATAATACAGAATGAGAAGATATACAAGATTCAACTGTCTGTACCATCCCCATCTTGCTGTATGAAGACTTGATTATTTGCCCCTTGTATCTGGAATACACCCTGAAGAGAAAGGTAGAGAGCCATTTATAATTTGAAATCTGACAAACTCTTTTCCTAAACGACAAAATTTTGAAAGTTTTGATTTAAAAACGATCACAGATACCCAAATACACTGGTGGTGAACTCGGACAAAGCGAGGAACATTTTTCATGAACACAAGGTACAGATACTTCATTGCACATCCCGATTTTTGTAAACAATACACGTGGCATTTTGTTTTACTTCTCTTTCCGTGTTCTTTTAAAGGATGCACTCAAATGGAAGTTACTAAGGTATGTAGATATGATTTATAATACGCACGAAAATATCAGTTTTATCGATCATTATTTTCAAATGGTATAAACGGATTGCAAGTGCACAAAGCGCATATTGAGATCATGTGGGTTGATCTTAATCGCCCGAACGAAATGGTACGATATCACTGTTTATGTTTATCTATTTGCATTGCAAGTCAACAAAAAGACATATAAATGTACAAATAAAGGCTGTAAATGGCAGTTTTCGGTGTCATGTCATTGAAAATCATTGTGCGGTTTTTTCTTGACAACGTTACAGCATGTTTGCGATGTTATCTTTTCCAGCTACGGTGTTTTATGAGCACATGTTTGATAAATTAATCGATTGCACTGGACTTAACGGCATATGATTTGAGTATCTAACCATGGATTTCCGGCATCATCATCATCATCATCATCATCATCATCATCATCATCATCATTTTGATCGTTACCTTGGAGTTTCACCGGTAAGATTTTCGTTATGCCTTCTTAAATTTGGTACAGGTGGAGAATAAGCTATCAAATGAGAACAAGATGGATCTTGATCAGACAGTGCACATGCAAAGTCTGATCTGGATCCATGTTGGTCGCAAAAGCCCAAATGAACGTTTCCAGATATATACTGAAATGTTTGTCATTACCATTTTCACCATTTATTCTAAGGAGGATCAACTGTTTCACACATCCCAGGCCCATACGAACAGTGGGACTCTGGAGCCACACCCCCCCCCCCCTTCATAGTTGGCAAAAATGCCGAATTGTCATCATTTCACATTTAAAACTTATGGCAAATCTAATTTAGTCCCCCCCCCCCCCCCCCCCCCCCCCCAATATCAGACACTCTCCCAGACAGGGCCCATATGGAATTGCTTTCTACGGGCATGCATTCTATTTAGTATACTAACGGGAAAAGTTTCCTTTCTAATTCACATCTTGACTGCAAACGGTACATGAATAAAATGTTACAAATGCACATTATTTTAATCTTTTACTTTCAATAATTGTCAATTTATTACTATACTTGTTATTACCGTAACAATTCCTGAAAGTGGATAAGGATAAGATTCGCGTTTACAAGACATTTTCGAGTGTGAACACCGTTTGTATTAATACATGCTATGCAATTGTCCTTAGAAAACAATAGATGCTGTCTAACCCACTGAAGGTAATGTTGTCAATAACATCGTAGTAAGACTATGGGTATCGCAAGACGTCTGAAACGGATGGTCTAATCCGTTAATCAGCCTCTACTGCTGATAGAACTCAACTCAGGAAGCAAACTATCTGTAACGTTTGCCTTTTTCTGTCGATTTCACAGGTAGTCGTTCCGATAATGGTTGTCTTGTCGGAATGACGTCACGTGTAGACGTTGGATGTGTTTGAATTGTCTCAAAATTGTAGCATGGCAAGTAAATCGAAAACAGTCTAATTAATGGGGTAATTCGACTGTTTTCGATTTACTTGCCATGCTTCAATATCTTGTATTTATTTCGGTACATTTATGAATAATCCTACTCTCCAACGCCGAGGCCTATTGATTATAACCATCAAATATGACCTCTGCCGTTTTTGGTACACCAACAGCCTATTTGGTCGTCATAATCTAATTATAGCACATCATTTGAATTATCGAATCAAAATCAATCAGTTTTATCTTGCATGATCATTACGTATACATTACGTCGCTTCTATTTTTAGCTGAAGCCAGTAACATTTGAATTATCGAATCAAACTCATTCAGTTTTATCTTGTTTGATTACGTATACATTACGTCGCTTCTATTTTTGGCTGAAGCCGGTAATTTGAAGCGTCAGCCAATCATTTCTTGTATCAGAAATGTCGATTGTTTATGAGTATATTGGCGACGATTGGATACCGAAATCCCGCCATGGCCCCGAGATTAGACGTGAAACGACCCCGCGAGAACAGAGCTCATTCTATCGAAATGGAATGTAGGGAGAATGCGCTCTGTTCTTAAGAGAGTAGAATAATCCTAAAATTGGCGACCATTTGCATTAGACAAGTGGCTACTTTCTTATGACGGGGAGTATATCTGTGCTAGATCTACTATAATTAAATCCATTTGTTTCAATATTTTAGATTTCTTAAAGATGAAATGTTAAAAAAAGACGTCTCACTACATTTCTCCTGAAACAAAAGTTTACGTTCATGATCTGTTTTCATGACTTTATAACATCGCCGCCAAACAATATGACGTCGTTCCCGCGTTTTGTGTAATTGACGTTGAAGTGCGTATAGCTTATTGTCATACAACTTCTACTTTTTCAATTTTCAGTTTAATCTCTTAACAATACAATGTCCAATAGGATATACAAACTAAAAGCAAAATTAAAATTAGCATGTTTTTGTGTATATTATTATACGCATGGGGCATGTTTCCATGGTGGTTTCTTTAATTTAGGACGGTGGAACTTTCCTATTTCTATATTTAATTCTTATACCTATGTATATATATATGTTTTAAGTTCTGCTTTGAAAGGTCACACTAATACTTTATGTACAATGACTTTGTAAACATGACAGTCCAAAAAACTTTCAGAGAGTTTTCAAGAGAATTTTCGTCGCTATGCATTCTGACTTTTGCATTTTTTCCAATATTATTGTTGACAGATTACGTCAAAATCATTGTTTGGGAAAGGGTTAAAATGTTTCATTTGTATAAAATGTCGTAACTACAGCTTCAAACAAGCTCTAGTTGCGACGTTTTACATTTACATTTACGGAATGCCATCGTTTGTCCGAAATTAATCACTGCTTTCTCGATAAAATTGATCCCTATTCAAAGACGAAGTAATGTAATACATTATGTATTACCGAAACAGTTTCCCCAAATTAGAAAGGCTTATAAAAACAATGAATCAAAAGAAGAATAGATCTATACTGAAAATAATTTGGCTCTTTTTTTTCTTAATATTTTTCTTTCATATTTTCTTATTTAGTACACACATTTTAACTTCTCAGCATATAAAATTAATGTATTTTGACATCTAGAGCAGTCAGCTAGACAAATTGGCGGACGGGTAGAAAAACGGACGGACAGGCAAGCGAAGCACTATCTATATGGTGGTCATTACTGAAAGCCTTCTAATTGGGGGCTGCAATACCAGATAGGCCTATTGTTTTGGAAATGATTATTGTATACCATTAATTCGTCTTTGAAAAAGAATAAATTTTATCTACTATATATAGACCTAGTGACGGTTTTTTTCGGACAAACACTAGTGCTTCGCCGGTGTAAATCTAAAACGTCACAAACTCAACTTTGTTGAAGCTGTAGCTACGGGATTTTATAACAACACCTACGATTTATCCATATTTAACCGAAAACCCATTCTATTGTTAAGACAAAAGTCATTGCAATTCGAACAGCTATTGAAAATGTTCACAGTATCATAAATAAACCGTACAAGTCCCCCTCAAAAAACGTTAACTACGATTTTCACATCGGAAAAAAACTTCTACTCCGAGAATTGTAATACCAACTTCAGAATCAGTCAGAGAAATAAAATAACAAAACTAACAATAGCCTCTAGGTGTCTCACCGATACGTCCATATTGTTTTGGGCGGATAAACACGTGCAAATCGTTGTGTACATGCTCAAACTAGTAAAACTGGTTTTTAAACGCGCATTTAAACATGAAGTATCTGTACCTTGTGTTCATGAAAAATGTTCCTCGCTTTGTCCGAGTTCACCACCAGTGAAATACATGTTGATAAATATGTTAAATAATTAGCACAATATAGTATTGAAAATACTTAGGCAAAACTTCCAACAAAGGAAAAATTGCCTCAAAGTTTCCCCAGATTTTTCTATTAAGTATGTCTACACTAGGTCTTGTTTGGTGAAAGATTGAACATATTTCAAAAGAATGAAACCGAATTTTTCTTCAGTTTAAGACGAGTGTGAATGAGGGGAAGCAACTCTACAAATAATCTGAACAGAATACATAAAATATGCCCTCACAAGTTACCTCCCTTAGACAAAATTTCAGACCTAGATACTGTACATGAATCTACCCAGATTTTCACAATCTGTACAAAGGCATATTTCTACATAACTTTATTAACTTTTACACTTTCCCAAACAAGGGTTTTCATGTCCATGATAAAATCGCATTGAGTAAACATTGAGAGTCAGACAAAAGAAGAAAATGCTGATAATCAGCATTTTCTCTTTTTGCCTCAATGTTTTCTGTGCTGTATTTTTTACATATTATAAAATTATTAACATCTATTTTGTTGTCTGCAACAGCTTGCAAAAAGGACCACCCTAAAATTCATTGTCATTTGGGAAAAAGTTAAATGAGTTGTATCAGAAAAGAAAAGAGATATCTGTAATAATATCAATAAACAACAGCTGTCACAGGTCATGGCCATCAACAATTTCTACTGCTTCATATTGACAAAAATACCAGGCACGTTGAAATGGGAAGACAATTCTGTATATATACAACAAGAGTGCCACAGTCAAAATACGAGCTATATTTTGCTTTAAATAACCTTTTTTTGTGACAAACTGTTATGTAGCAAAACAGTGGCAGTATTCCCAGGCGCAGGTGACTCTGGCTCGGAACATCATGAGAATTTCATTAAAATCAGTCAATAAATGTAGAACTAATAGGCTATGGTAGGTAATCTATTTTCAAACTGAAATATATCATTTATGGTTCATCAAAACCTATGTTGTGGGTACTCGTTGGAATTGCCTCATGGAGATGGAGACAGTTCAAATGAGTACCCAAAACGTCTGTAGGGTTTGGATTTGAAATAACAAGTTTAGAATGCCTTTAACCCCATCTTATCAGTTTCGCTGTATATGTATACAGCGTTGTGTTAACAATAGTTACAATACATGGATATGCATACCTGGTTAGATGAGAACTGGTTTTGATCTGCCTGTGATACGACCTGGCTAGTCTGTAATGGTTGTTGTGTATTTGATGTCTGTATAATAATGGGCTGGTTGTTCCCTTTACCCTGTAACTGCATCTGTATGGCCTGTAACTGTTGTGGGGTCAGCTGGATCTATAGTGACATAAATAAACATAAAATGTTTAATACAAGATTAAATTCAACATTGACATCTGTATAGGTTGTGTATTAGATGTCTGTATTATAATGGGCTGGTTGTTCCCTTTACCCTGTAACTGCATCTGTATGGCCTGTAGCTGTTGTGGGGTCAGCTGGATCTACAAAGGATAAAATATACATGTACATGGATTGGTTGATACAAAATTAAACAATCATGGTTAATACAAATACACACTCACTACTGTTGCTTTGATAAATTGTTAAAATGCACAAGTACAGTTTCTGTATTTTAAACAAATACATGTACATGTATATGTATGTATAAAGTTGCTCAGGTAGTGTGGCTATAATTGGAAAGCATGTATAATTGGTTTTGCATAAAGGTGTATGCCTTACTTCTGATGAAAATATAGTTACTCATCATTTGGTAACATGAAAAGACGATGATAACTACACTGTGTATACTTACAGGAACATTTTCCACCTGTCCAGAGGCAGTAATCACCTGTTGGAACACCTGGGTTTGTGGTTGTTGTTGTTGTAAACATAGAGAGAAATGATGATAACTACACTGTGTATACTTACAGGAACATTTTCCACCTGTCCAGAGGCAGTAATCACCTGTTGGAACACCTGGGTTTGTGGTTGTTGTTGTTGTGGTTGTTGTTGTAAACATAGAGAGAAATGATGATAACTACACTGTGTATACTTACAGGAACATTTTCCACCTGTCCAGAGGCAGTAATCACCTGTTGGAACACCTGGGTTTGTGGTTGTTGTTGTTGTAAACATAGAGAGAAATGATGATAACTACACTGTGTATACTTACAGGAACATTTTCCACCTGTCCAGAGGCTGTAATCACCTGTTGGAACACCTGGGTTTGTGGTTGTTGTTGTTGTGGTTGTTGTTGTAAACATAGAGAGAAATGATGATAACTACACTGTGTATACTTACAGGAACATTTTCTACCTGTCCAGAGGCAGTAATCACCTGTTGGAACACCTGGGTTTGTGGTTGTTGTTGTTGTGGTTGTTGTTGTAAACATAGAGAGAAATGATGATAACTACACTGTGTATACTTACAGGAACATTTTCCACCTGTCCAGAGGCTGTAATCACCTGTTGGAACACCTGGGTTTGTGGTTGTTGTTGTTGTAAACATAGAGAGAAATGATGATAACTACACTGTGTATACTTACTGGAACATTTTCCACCTGTCCAGAGGCAGTAATCACCTGTTGGAACACCTGGGTTTGTGGTTGTTGTAAACATAGAGAGAAATGATGATAACTACACTGTGTATACTTACAGGAACATTTTCCACCTGTCCAGAGGCAGTTATCACCTGTTGGAACACCTGGGTTTGTGGTTGTTGTTGTTGTAAACATAGAGAGAAATGATGATAACTACACTGTGTATACTTACAGGAACATTTTCCACCTGTCCAGAGGCAGTAATCACCTGTTGGAACACCTGGGTTTGTGGTTGTTGTTGTTGTGGTTGTTGTTGTAAACATAGAGAGAAATGATGATAACTACACTGTGTATACTTACTGGAACATTTTCTACCTGTCCGGAGGCTGTAATCACCTGTTGGAACACCTGGGTTTGTGGTTGTTGTTGTTGTGGTTGTTGTTGTAAACATAGAGAGAAATGATGATAACTACACTGTGTATACTTACAGGAACATTTTCCACCTGTCCAGAGGCTGTAATCACCTGTTGGAACACCTGGGTTTGTGGTTGTTGTTGTTGTGGTTGTTGTTGTAAACATAGAGAGAAATGATGATAACTACACTGTGTATACTTACTGGAACATTTTCTACCTGTCCGGAGGCTGTAATCACCTGTTGGAACACCTGGGTTTGTGGTTGTTGTTGTTGTGGTTGTTGTTGTAAACATAGAGAGAAATGATGATAACTACACTGTGTATACTTACTGGAACATTTTCTACCTGTCCAGAGGCTGTAATCACCTGTTGGAACACCTGGGTTTGTGGTTGTTGTTGTTGTAAACATAGAGAGAAATGATGATAACTACACTATGTACACTTACAGGAACATTTTCCACCTGTCCAGAGGCTGTAATCACCTGTTGGAACACCTGGGTTTGTGGTTGTTGTTGTTGTGGTTGTTGTTGAACTTGCTGAAGCTGCGGCATCTGTAAACAATTAATATGAGCCAGGATCTGGTAAAACATCCCTTTTAGCATTTTTCAAAATTGAGTTTCAAGATCGGCCTGTTGTCAAATGGAGTCAAATATGCATCGACTGTGCGTATCCACAGGCTGATCTGGGTATATGTTGGGCTCAAAAGCCTTAAGGGACATTTTTCCAGATCCTGTATAATGTACAAGAGAGAATTCCCACGACATAGGGTTTGAATGTAAAACAAATTAAGATCCATAATTATATGAAGCACCTGAAAACAACAAGTATATTGGTGGAGTAAAGTACAGACAAGTGAGATTAAGTTGTTTATCATGGTGACTGTGTTATCCTGACAAAAGTATTTTGTGAAGGTGTGTAGTGTGCAACCACTTCAAATATGAACAAGTCTGAATTTTGGTTCAGAGAAATATTTTGTTTGTCTGGGAACATTTTGGTTGACCGGGAAAGGGAAAGACAGATGGACATACGAATACAAGAAAGGCATTTTTTCTTTCATTCTACAGGTGAAGTTCCAGTATACCAAATTACACCAAGAGAGTATGGAGGAAGGGAAGCAACTCCACAATAATTTGAACAGAAATCATGAAATATACCCTCACAAGTTACTTCCCTTCAATTTATAATACAAGACTTCATTAAATTATTGGTACTTTGTTGATTAATTTATGATTGAGCTTTTAAACATACCCTTATACAAAATTTCAGGCATTAATACAGTGAAAGCCATAATACATAAAATGATCATGAATAGATTATGGAATAAACAGTAGCTGTTCAAATGATTTCTACAAATGTTCATCTACCAAGATTTTAAGAATCTATACTCAAATTACTCAGCTCATTTGTTTACAGAAGAACTTTTGACAAGGTATTGCCATCAAAATATCCCTTCAAAGAAATATTTTGCCTACTGAACAAGTGAAATTTTCTGACCAATCACTAGACAGTATGGGCTCTTTTTCCGACTTCAAAATTGATTTTTAAAAACATGTAATTCAAACTCACAAACCTGAAAGTGTTTGTGTTTTGTGGTTGTAACTTGTGAGATAATAAGGAAGTGCTAGCATTTCTCCTCAATGTTTCACAATTCAATTGGTAACCCTTTTTCAAACAGCAGTGGCTTTTGATGCACCAAGTTGTTAAAATGTACCAGCCTTTTCTCCCTTTCTGTATAAATCCTTTTCTACCCAATCAATGAGATTTCTCATTTTGAGTCAGATTAATTTTGTCTTCTCCAACACATTTGAATTTAGACAGGTCCAAGTTTTGTTAATTGGTTAACATATTACCAAATGACAAAATTTTGTATTGTTCCAATTTGAAAGGTGAAAATTTGAAAGGTGTAGCAGACGGCACTTTCAAGTTGATCGATTTCTAAAAACATTTCCATTTTGGGTAAGAAAACATTGTGGAAAATGCAGAAATTGCTTGTCACAAGCAATTTCTTCATTTTCCAAAATGTTTTCCCAAGCACAATTCTTGATTACCTTCAAAAAGCATCATGGTGTGGTAATTGGTTAATTGGTTAATTGTAATTGGTTAATTGGTTAATTGTAATTGGTTAATCTTACCTGTTGAACTTGCTGCACCTGTACTGCCGGCTGTGTTTGTTGTTGTTGTTGTTGAGGGGATTGAATTGTTATTACTTGTGGCTGCAAGTAGAGTTTCTTAAATCATACAATTCAATTCAATAGTTCATCATACAGCCCTACCTCAAGTTACATATTGTTGGCTAAGTTTCTTTTTACAAATTCGAGGGGGAGACCTGGACATTCCCATCTGCATCAAGGCACATGAAGATGATTTGAATTTATTTGAACAAGGGCTGTCCGAAGACAGCGCACTCGACTTTCTAAGTTGCTTAGTATAAAGGGGGCATAACTCCAAATACAGTGGAGCCAGGGTCTTGGGCCCTAATAGTAAGGTAGAGGTAGTTATCCCTTTGATAGTATGGGAGTTATTGGTGTTTGAAAAAACACGGGTGACAGTATAAGCTCTCATTTTCTTCAAAAAGTCGAGCTAAAAATTGTATGCTTTCTTTTATTCTATATGATTGGAAAACAAATCAAAACACTGATCTCACCAAGTTCTTTATCCAAGAGGTTGCTTGGTACATGCATAAATTTTGTGGAATTCTTAACAGATGCATCATGGTAATTAATGTAACAATTACAACTGTAAAAAGTTGTGTTTAAAGATATACTAGGACAAAAAAGATACGCAACCCCAATTTTTCATATTTACGTCAAAATACATGTATGTTTTTAGTGGCTATTGAGTACATTTTTATTATACCTGCATCCATACGCATAAAGATAGTGTCATTTTCTTCAGATATCGTAAATTCATCAAGTGATACGTAGTAAATTGTTAAAAATAAAATTTACCCCTGTTGTGTTTTCTAAATGACTAATATCGAAACAAATTTTCTTCAAACACAAGCTTAAACATAGACCAAGAGGAGGCTAAAGCGTTCATGCACTTCTCACTACCCTGCGCATAGCACGGCAATGCAAAAACTAGCGTCAATCTGTAGTAAGGATGTTGCTAGTAGGAAAAAGTCAAAATTTTGTCGAAAAACATTGGTGTGGCAACAAGTCGACACATTTTCGACTGTATACGCTGTTGGCTCTCAATGGGATCACAACCGATCGAGCACGGAGCGGATGTGCAAGAGATATGACTTCACAGCAGGACCGTTTAAAAAGGTAATCCTACAGGATAGGTTTAAGACTGTAACGGAGGCCACTAATAAATCGCGTGGACTTCACTACATTCAAATATCGGACCAAACTGAACTAAACAGATTGTATTTTTCGACCAACATACAATTTTTTCGTCAAATTGTGTTGACGCCCGGTGTAAACTGCGTTCTTTCTTATTAATGTAATTTGTTACCAACAAGATTTTGTGAACTTTACAAGGTGAAATATTATTGCTTTAAATGTATAGCATTTTGTTTAAATCTGATTTGATGTCTTTGCGTAAGAAGGAATTGAAAAGGAAGTTGTGTTTCTTTTTTTGTCCAGTATAGAAGCAATTGTATATTTCTGCTACATTATTTTTATAGCATCAAAGTCTTGAAACTAAACCTTATGGGAGGATTTATACACTATTAACCCATTCCCACATAAGACTCTTTTTGACTCCCAAAGAAAGCAACATTGGAAAACATTAAAGGAAATGAAGAAATTACTTGTTATGTATCAAGCATTTTTTTCATTTCCCACAATGTTTTCTACCAAAAATACCGGTAACAAAGAATTTTCAATTTCATTCATTGCTGTCTGTAACATCTTTGAATTTGAGCCACTCTTAAATCTTGCCGTTGGGTAATGTTTTATATATTATTTAATCTAAAGAACAATGGTCACATATTTTCTTTCATGAAGGAAAATAATATATTGTTACTATATTACTTACATTAGAAGCGGTGGGTTGTGAAGGTTGGGCTATCTGGAAAGACTGTTGTAATAACTGACCACCTGGAAAATAAACAAACAAAATAATTGACTCTTTCCCAAACAATAAAAATTTAGGATGGTCCAATTATGACACTGCTGCCATCAACAAAATGGATGTTTTTAATGGCTGTTTCAACAGGATTTGTTTACTATGCAATGCAATGTTATACAAAATAAGTAAATGTTGGTTATCAGCATTTTCTTCTACCATATAAATCTTTTCCAAAACATCAATTCTATGTCTTGTTTCGTAAAAGGTTAACAGTGCATTGGTACATTTTTCTTACCATTTTGAAAGATTACAGATGAAGTAATTAATCCTTTCCCAAGACAGAAATCGCTTTGAAAAAACATTGAGACAAAAGAAGAAACTGCTGAAAACCAGCAATTTCTCATTTTGTCTCAATATTTTCTGTGCAAAATTATACACTATTCATGTTTTTAAGAAAAACGGTTTTGTCGTCTCCAGCAGTTTTGAAATTGGAACAGTCCAACATTAAACCATTTGCTTGTCCACATGCAAAAACTGGGATTTGTCTGACGTGTGATTATGAACATATATAAACTGCATATATTTTTCCTATCTTTCTATCCAAGATGTTTAATGTACACAAACAGAACAGTTTTACAGTGAATTGATATACATGCATGCAATAAAGTGAAAACTTGATCTCTGATTAACCCTTTCCCAAACAAGACCTGGTTTTGACATCTGAAATAGAAAAGGTTTGGGAAAACATAAAGGCAAAAGAAGACAATGCTGATAACCAGCATTTTCTCCTTTTGCCTCAATGTTTTCTGTACTATTTTATTAACAAATTTTACCTGGAATAACATCCAATTTGGCGTCCACAGCAGCTTTCAAAGTGAACAACCCTAAAACTTTGTTGTTTGGGAAAGGCTTAAAAGATTAATTGTCTATGCAACCAAACTTACAATGCTCATTTTTGTCTTTTACATTTTTGTAACAAGATCTTTGGATATACAAGTACTATTGTTACTTTAATCCTTTACAAAACTCTCTTAAACATGATAATAGACTTTGTCAACTAAAATGAATGTAACTGAAAAAGAAAACATAAATATCATGGCATAGAACAGTTTGACAGATAAGGCGAAAACACTTTATGGGAAAGGTATAATTGGATTGAAGGGAGTTTTATGTTCCACTGAACAGCTTAGGTCATATACGGAGATTGGACCTTGGTTTAAAAGTCTCATCCGAAAGATTGGAGTGACCGGGGTCAAATCAGCATTCCATGTGTTTTTAGTAGTATCAAATCTGACCCTGGGAAAGCACTGGTAGAAGAAATATTGTGTAAGGTTTTGAATTCTTACATAACTTATGTAAGAATTCAAAACCTTACACAATATTTCTTCTACCAGTGATTAAGATTTTTGATGACTGACTTAGCAAAGCACTAACCTGCTAACTGTAATTGTGATGGGACAGCCTGTGTGGCAGTGGGTTGTTGTGCTATCTGTGTAGTCTGTACTTGTGCTGGCTGTACGACCGTCTGTGCCTGCGTCTGTCCTTGTTGTTGTTGAGACTGCTGGGCCTGTTGTTGTGCCACTTGTAGATAGTACTGTATCTGGTCCGGTAACACTGATGTTCTCTGCTCATCCTGAATATTGTAGACAATAGGAAACCATTTTATCCAGTTAACCATAACATAATTTCAGCACACAACAGTGTTTCCGTAGAAGTTGCTATAAAATCTCATAACTGCAACTTGATTCAAGCCATAGTTACGTGATTTTATAACAACACCCACAGGTTATCAAAACCTAATGGTAAACCCAGTCTGTTATTAGCACAAAATCCATTGCTATTAACTGACTGTGCAGTCAAAACCATCACAACAAATAAATAGTGGACTACTTAAATGGTACAACATTAACCCTTTTCCAAACAAAACCTGGTTTTGACCTCCCTAAAAATATGGTTTGGTAAAACATTGAGACAAAAGAAGAAACTGCTAATAAGCAGCAGTTTCTCCTTTTGCCTCAATGCTTTCCTAGCTATTTTATACACAAATCCTTTATTATTCAATGTCCATTTTGTGGTCTGCTACAACTTTCAAATTGGACCGCCCTAAAATGTTGTCGTTTGAGAAAGGGTTATATTGAACCAAACCTATTTACATGAAAGTGTATTGTATTATATGCATTACATAATATGACATTGAACACCACAGGTTTCTTCTTAACCCTTTCCCAAGCGACACAATTTTAGGGTGACCCACTTCAAAAACTGCCACAAATGACAAAATGGATGTTATTAAAGATAGGATTTGTGAAAAATTTGGCACAGAAAATATTGAGACAAAAGGAGAAACTGCTGGTTATCAGCAGTTTCTTCTTTTGTCTCAATGTTTTCCCAAATTATTTCTTTTAGGGACGTCAAAACCAGGTCTTGTTTGGGAAAGGGTTAAACACCATATAGCTTCTTTTTTCTAAAGAAAACTTGCTTTATGGAATGTCAAGCTTACACAAATTCAATCTAGAATCTTTATCAATTGGTATTTCTTTTACTATCATAATGTGATACTTGCAGGAAGAAAGCTTGCCAAAGGTAATTCATTTGAAACTTACAGATCATAATAATGTGATAAGAATTTCACCTGTCTTTTTGTTGGTTTTATATCTTCTCTCGGAACGATATCAATGAGGAAGTCAAACTGGTCAAATTTGGTTATTGCCATGGCTATGTCATTTCTCTGAAAAAAGCAAAATGAAATTCATTTAATCAAACATACACTTTTTCTTTGAGTTTCTTTTTCCTTTCAAATAAAAAGAGCTCATAGAAATCTCTATTTGTTCAAAGTTAAGTTTACATGTATAATGTATTTACAAAATGATACGCAAGTATCATGACATATTATGTTATCAGACAGATGCTTCACATGGTTTACCCACAGTAAGCATGTAATTATCAATATTTTCTGATGATCCTTTACCTGTAATGTTCTCCTTTTATTGTCCTCTGTATGTATCCAGGCCCTCAGGGATAATTCGCTGATGAATATTTCTGCAGCCTTCGCAAACAATACGGGGGCTTCTGCACTGATCATCTGTAAACAATGGGAAAAATTATACAAAATAGAGATCATCTGAATCATATTTAGAAACATGACCTGTGTAATTCACTTATTTTTGCAAAAACACTTGAAATTAACAAAATACATGTACATATAATGACATGGGAAAGCATACATCATTACCGTATTTGAATTATTGATCGTGTGTATGAGATAAAAATAACCCTCAAACTTAAATCCTGTCCCAAAGGACAATATTTTTATCTGGTCAAAAATAAAACATTTGAACGAATGAGATAAGAATTTCATTTGTTAGTTGTTACCTTTATGTCATTATGTGACTCTATCTATAAGTTGTCAAAACCAAGTGTTGTTTGGAAGAAAAAATTACAATAAAATTTAATGTCAACAAAATTGTCAACATATGCAGAGCTATACCTTTACATCTTCGTCCAGCTTCATGATTTTCTTTATTCTAGCCAGTGGTAGTTCTTGGGACTTGAAATGGTCCTGCAAGTAAAGAATGAATGTTTCAACATGTCTGCTACAAGCCTACAATTAAAACTGAATATTTCATATTAATTGGTTCATCAAATTTCACGGAAACAATTCTCTGATTCATTGATTAAAAAGTTGATATTTAGATTAGCAGGAGCTATTTTGTTGAGACTAACAAGATTTCTGTTTCACAGATTTCAGGGAAACAAACCACATAACTGAATGGACCATCTGATTGACAAAATAAATATCTTGATTGAAAGCTGTTATAATTCAAATTGATTTAATAAGATCATTATTGACTGATATGTTATTCTGTACACAGTACTCACATTCTTTATATTCCTGATCTCATTTGAAGCATTTGGCCAGAAGTTTGTCAACATTGCCGCAGCCTCATTGGACACATTGGACCCCCCACCTTGAGTAAAAGGACTGTCTGCCATCTCTCACACTTGGTTATTGGCTGAAAAGAGAAGCACAACAAATAATCCGAAGCTTCTCTGATGTTAATCCGAGTCTTCTCTGATGTAAATAGGCTCTTTGATAATTTGATTTTTCGCTATTAACAAAATAGCGAAAAATCAAAATATCAAAGAGGGTATTTACATCAGAGAAGACTCGGATTACACAACAAATAATTAAACATTATTTCTTTATTTTTACTCAGAATCTCTTTCTAAAAAACTGTTAATAGCAAAGAAAAAGTAGCAGAATTCAAGGGAAAATGAGTCTATATTCAAAGTGCTAAAATTTATCAGAATCAATGTTCTGATTGAAAAGAAGAAGTTGAAATAAATAGATCAATTTGATTTTCTTTAAATGTAAGATGGCTAATAACCTAGTCAGAAGTGTATCTAAGTTACTTGAATCCTCAGACTAGTGGATTTAATAAATTAATTATCTGAACATCCATGCATGATACAGCACAAAATGACATGCGTCCCATTGTGGCCTTTGAGGAAGTAAAAACACTAACGCACAAATTCAGTTTAGAGGCGCCACCCCTGTCGCCGGTATTTATCTAACTGAAGAAACGTAGTACATTGAATTTTGATAGTCCTTACATTAGTACAGATCACTTTACAACTCTGTTAAACATTTCAAGAAAATCGAGAGACTCGTTTCTTCAAAATATCAAAAATAAGGTCGTATTTTTAAATTTCCGTTATGTCGCCAGACGCAGTAGAGTAAATAAACGTGGTACTTTCTCACAAATAGATACATTTTATCCACTGTATATGCATTTAAAAACATCCGTCAATGACCTAAGTTTTTGAAAAGTACATCTTTTATTATTTGTCCGTCATAAAACAAAAAATAATTAAGGTCAAGTGAGTGTCGCCAAAATTCCAAAGATTGAAGAAATCTCCGTTACCTTAATTTGACACTTGGTTTAAACACAGTTTTCCCGATAGATTTCGACGTCATTTTCCTTACACTTTGATTCATATAATTATTTTTGAGAATGACATAAACCAGGTTGATATTTTACGAAATAAAATTGCTAAATGCTGCAGAAGCGAGGTACCCCTCATCAAAAGTAAAAACATGAAATTTCCGTTATACTAAACTAAGTGCTCTTTTGGCAATATGGTTTGATAATTCATAGATTAAAGTGTTAATGCTATCAGGGAAATGGTATACTGCTAAAGTATTTGTACATAATGGCAATATAATAGAAAACACAGGACAAAATGTGATAATTTTGAAATTTCCGATACCAAATTTCCGATACCTTTTTTGAAATTTCCGATACCAAAATAAAATTTAATGGAAAACAGGTGCGCAATTTGGTGCTAATGATCTATAACGTAATGTATTATGATCATATCATTGAACTTAACACATGATACTGTAAACACAGTTCAGTGTTCATGTTTTGAAGACATATTTCATATTTAAAGTAGGGAAGGTATTTGCATTTTCACATGGTATTTCGGCAATGTTTATCACTATGCACTTACCTCTACAATTGACAAATATCTGTAAAATACACATGCCCTACGAATTTTGGTGTATTCCAGATAAATTTGCGAGAGCTACTCATGAAAAGTCTGTTTTCAATGAGTAAATTTTCCATTACCAATAGGTAACGGAAATTTAATAAGGTAAATGCAGCTGTACATGTCTCAAAACGTGGCGAAAGCGTAAATACTCGGTACTGGATTTTACCAATTTGAAGTTGCTACATTTCTAAGTCGTCTTTGATATTGTTTTCTCATAATAATGTGCTCGTTGTTGCAGAAAACGTACGGTTGTATTTTACAGTTAATGCAACTAAAATATTTCATTGCATATCACAAGTTCAATAAAGTTCGAGATTCTCACGCATTGATACTTCTCTTTTATCACAAAAGATGATACTTTTTCTATCCACACGTTTGAAGGACAGAACAAAAGACATACATATACATACAACGGAAATTTCAAGTTGGTAACGGAAATTTAATTTGTTTCAGTTTAAAATTCTGTAGAGATGGACACGTCAGAAGCTGAAATCTAAATGGCATATTGTTAACTAGATTATTGGCATTGATTAACAACTTGAAGCAGTTTGTGTTTCCCGCTAATAAGATTCAAATTCTCATTCAAAAGATATCCGATATTCTTAAAAAAGCGATTGAAACTACCCATTTTCGATGCTCAACAATTCCGAAGGAAAGATCATATTGCATCCAAAAACATCGAAATATGTAACGTCAGATATACTTGTTTTCAGATATCAATATGGGAAACGTTTCTGAAGACATGAATTTTTCGACCATCTCAGACCCTAGTGGCGCCTCTAAACTGAATTTGGGCGTCAACAGATTTGATAATGGGAACATATGGGAAAGGAATTTTGCGGGTAACGAAATGATTTGTCATGGACTTGATCATTTGTTTACTTTCGTTTTACAACAAAGTTGGTCCAAGAACACGACTGGCTAAAAAGAGTTTGGAACGGACCAATAAATTGGACAAGACTGACACCCAATCAAGTCAATCATATTGATGTCTGCCCGCCAATGAAATTAAAGGCCAGAAAACGGGAAAAACCCAGTCCAGTGTGACCCAGAAACGTCGATATATCCAAAAATATGATTTCTAAGATATGAATACACGTCTTAAATGATACCTATGTATAACTTAACATGCAAAAACGATGCGCAAACCTTTGTGATCTGTTGTTGAACTTGGATACAATGGCGGAAAATTATTAAATTGACCTACTTTTCACTGCGCAAGCGCACAACGATTTCGCCGTCCCTCGAAGAGAATTTTCATCTGTCATTTATCGAACTTTTCTCGATTATTTGTTGAAATAAAATGCAGGTAATGTAATATATTAGATACTAGTAAGGAAAGGAATACCCTCTTTTGAGAAATTCAGAAAAACTGCGACGATTATTGAAAGTCTTTGTTCGTTCCTAACATGGTTCGACCTCGTAGAAATGTCCATGTTTATTTTTTATATTTTCCGAGTTTTTGTCAAATCTGAACGTAGTTACAGTATTTATTAAAGTTATTTTACTTATCAGGAACATGGATATGCAAGAAATACGTTGTGTTGTCCTTCTAAAGAAAGATCAGTCTTCGTACCCTAAATTGTTCGACCATCAAAAAAGTTTTCTGCTTTCAACAATCACAAAGCCTTTCTTACTTGAAATAAAGACTTTTTTTTATCTTTCTCACATAAACATTTGTATTGTGACTATGAAAATGAATGCCAAAGTTTAAACATTAACATGGGTAGACAAAGAAAACTGATAATTTTTTTTGTCTATAGTTTGCTCTCTATGTTGACCTTATTTCATTGATCATATGGACGAGTAGTCTTGCTCATAAAGCATATAGAGTTTTACCAGACTGAATTCAACTCTTTCTTAACCAATTACCAAACAACAAAAGTTTAGACCTGTCCAAATTCAGTCGTTACGGATGAAAGTTTCAATCGAATGAAATTTTAGACTTTTGGGTACAAAACATTGTGGAAAATAAAGGAATTGCTTGTTTCAAGCAATTTCTTCATTTCCCACAATGTTTTCAAAAGCCTTTCTTTTGTGGGGCATCAAAAGTGTCATAATGGTTAAACCTGTCAAAGTCCAAAGGTGTTGCTGCTGCAGACAACAAAATAAATCAGACTGTCAAACAGGAAATTCTCTTTGATCAGCATTTTCTTCCCTTTCTCTGATATGTTACAAGGCTTTAGCTCTTTCCCAAACCGCGAAATTAAGGGTGACCCACTTCAAAAACTGCCAAAGATGACTAAATGGAAGTTGGTAAAGATAGAATATGTGTAAAATATGGCATAGAAAATATTGAGACAAAAGGAGAAACTGCTGGTTATCAGCAGTTTCTTCTTTTGTTTCAATATTTTCCCAAGCCTTTTCTATTTGGGACGTCAAAACTAGGCCTTGTTTGGGAAAGGGTTAATAATTAGGTGTGTCAAAATGTGTCATCATTTTCGAATGGGTTAAACAAACAAGTATGCCATCATTGACCCATTGCCCGGTGATGACTGTGTAGAACAAGTAAAAACTACATGCATGTGTGGGCTGAACTTTTTCAATAGATGATGAAGCTGCAATCATTTTGAGATCATCATGGAAAGCAAAACCCATTACCAAAAGATAACATTAAATTGTGAATAGTAGTACATCTATCAGCATTTTCTTCTTTTGCCTCAATGTTTCACCAAGTCAGTTCCATTAGAGACACCAAAACCAGGTCTTGTTTTCAGAGAAAGGGTTAGATCTTTCTCATATTTGCTTCAGTGGTTTGATTTTGTGTACCTATGCGGACGAGCAGCTAAAGGCTCACAAGAGTGTTGTTGTAGTACTGGTAGAAAACAGCAGGAATCCATGATTAGGTGCTCCAGCCATCGCAATATGACCATAGCAGTTGAAAATGGTGTAAAACCCCATTAAACCAATTATTTTTGTTCCACAGAAAGAAGAAAAGCAGCTAGAGCTCGCCCAAGAGGCCTTGATACAGAGAGTGAGTGAACTGAAGAACTCCATAGGTTCATTCATCATGAAGCTAGAACATGAGTATGAAACACTGAGCTGGTGAGTACATTATAAGCTCTTTAATCCAATAATATCAACTTAGACAAGTGAATAAAAATTTGAAATTCCTGGTCTTTTTATGGTAGAAAACGTTGTGGGAAATGAAGACATTGCTTGTCACAAGCAATTTCTTCATTTACCACAAAGTTTTCCGAAGCCTTTATATCAAAGGTACCAAAGGCGTCATTATCATCACACACATGTGGGAATGGGTCAATCCTTTCCCAAATGGCCAAATTTTTTAGGATGATCCTTTTCAAAAACTGCTAAAGTAGACATAATGGATGTTGATGAAGGTAGGATTTGTGTTAATATAGTACAGAAAATATTGAGGCAAAAGGAGAAAACGCTGATTATCAGCATTTTCTTCTTTTGCCTCAATTTTTTCCCAGGACGTCAAAACCAGGTCTTGTTTGTGAAAGTGTTAAACAAAATCACGGGATGATAAAACCCTAGGCAGGTTCAGTTTAAAAACTGGTGCAGATGACTAGATAGTTGGTAGTGGTATCATAGGATATGTGCACAAGGCAGGAAATGTTGTAAAACTAATAGGAGAAAATGCTGGTTATCAGTAAAGAAAAAATCTGTTGACCAGCATTTCCTTCTTTTGCCTGGGTGTTTGACATATGCAAGACTTGTGGACAAGCCCTATTTTAGTTTTGTGCTTTGGGAAAGCGTTCAGTTCTTAACCAATTCCTGTGCAATGAAACTTTTCTATACCCAACAAGATAAAGACTTTGGCTAAGTGGATAACATTGTGGAAAATGAAGAAATTTCTTGTGAAAAGCAATTCCTTCATTTCCCACAATATTTTCTACACAGAAAGAGTAAAAAAAATGTTAAATTTCATTCACTCGAAACAGTCATTTGTAACATCTTCGCCTTTGGACCAATCTAAAATTTCACCATTTGGTAATGGGTTTAACCTTCACTAATGTAAATTTCATGTACATTTTCAGGCCGTCAGTTCTTGATAACTTTGCCCTGCTGTCTGGCCAGCTTAACTCTCTGGGTAAATTATTGAAGAGTGAGAAGGTGCCACAACTCAAGAACCAACTGATCCTGCCTTTAGAACTATCTCAGGAACCAGACGAAAATGTCGGGGTATGTAATGATGAACTTGGACAGGACTGCATTCAGAGTTAGAGTCCGAGACAAAAGGAGGATGTAATGGCTTTTCAAAATACTAAATATCTGTTTATCAAAGAATTTGTTGTTTACCAACAATTCCAGAATTATTTTCTTACTCTAAATTATAACAAACAATCTGATTGGATGAGACATTATGATAATATTTAATAGACTAGCGAAGAAAAACAGAGTGCAGAAGACAATCAGTTATTAATACTGCACCTTAACCAATTACCAGATGGCAAAATTGAAGAGTTGTAACTTGTCCAAATTCCAAGGTGTTGCAGATGGCAACTTAAAGTAAAACATGTGTTTACTTTTTTTTGTTTGGCCTTTTTGTGTAGAAAACATAGTGGGAAATGAAGAAATCGCTTGTTACATGCAATTTCTTCATTTTTCCACAATGTTTTGCTAACCCTAACTCTAACCCTCAAAAAGAGTCAGTGTTGTAATGAGTTAGAAGTATCTCAGGAACTTGACACAAATGTTGATGCACCATAATTATTCTAATAAACTCCCATATATTAATAATCACCCATCCCCTAAATTTCAGCTGAAAATATGCATATTTCAATCACAATTTAAGAGGAAGGGTGATTCTGATAACCGCCCATCCCCCCATTCTGGATTAAAATGATCTTAGTCATAAACAAAGATCACTTCCAAAAGCAATGAAAGAGAGGATTTTCTGTGTACAAGGAAGTAATTTCATCCAAAAATCATATTTTACAGTCCTTGTAACAAAACTTTGCAAACTTTTACATGATTATCTTCGCTTCAACGAATTGACGTTTGATTTGCATGTTTTGACTCACAAAATTAGAATACCTCTAATTAAAGCCCATCTCCAACTTTCTATCGAGCACTATTCTAATAAACCCATGGGCGTTTATTAGAATAATTACGGTAAGTTTTCAGGTAAACTGGTGTTTTAAGATCATACATTGATCTTGAAGCTTTTTGTCGTTTTGGAATTTTCAAGGATAAGTTCACTTAAAATTGTGTTGTTTGCAGCTCCTATGAAATTTACACCTCTCTCCATAATGCTGTTCATTTCTATTCCTCAGAAACTGACAGAAGGCCGAGTGATGGTGTTCAACCATGAAGTGGCGCCGAACTATCTGCGTACAAAACCCACGCCAGAGGTTGAGGAAAAGACGACACAGCTTGTGAACAAAGCTCAACAGATGTCACAGGATAACCTGCAGGTAACGAAAAAATGGCGACGAAATGACCGCTTCGGCGTGAAAATTCAAGCTTCAGAAAGGTATGTATTAAATCTACGTAGTCTTTCAGACAAGCCACCTATCCTAAAGTACCCGCTATAGTCCAAGGTTTCCACAGATACCCAACTTTCCCCTATCCGTTAGCTGTATTTAGAGAACACTCAAAGAATATTTCGGAAATTGCGAAAATTTTGGATGTGTGTTAAGCACGTCTCATCATAATTTACAGCTTTATTTCTTACCCAAAAGCTCTCTCTTTTCACACGGTAGATTTCCATACCACTTTTTATCGAAGACATTTCATTCTAGCCCATTTACATGGTCCGTGTTGACTTTCTTAAGCGTTTTTTACGAAAAAGATGTTAAACACACATACTATGCTGTAGTGTTTGGCACGCCGAGTTCTTGTGAGTGTGATGTTAAACACGCAAGTGTACCATAGTTGTGTAGAATGTGCTGACTAATTTGTGCTTTTGATACAGTTAATACAGTTCTAGAAGCCAGATGTGATCGTCTGATCACATAAGCATTCCTATGCTTCTTCTGCCCTTTTTTATACGTTTTCCCCGTTGATAAGTGTTTATTTTTGAGGACCTCCGGTTTCTTTTTCAGTCAATAGTTCCGCACCAGTTTATCACACAATATCTTATCCACTATAATGTTCACCTCATTTTGCTTACACTTTTGGCACAACACTCTCCGTTACTTTTACTTAACATGTTTCATTGAACGCTAACTTGTACAGTTATTTTTGTAAGCATTTTCTTCGATTCTTTTAGCATAATAATGATTCAATTATACTAACTATTTACAATTTTTAGCTCCACTGGTCGAAGACCAGCGAGCTATTGTCATGGCGTTGTGTCCGCCGTGCGTCCATCCGTCCGTGCGTCCGTTAACTTTTTCTTTAAACATCTTCTCCTCTTATACCAGTGGGCCAATTTTGACCAAACTTGGCAGGAATGTTCCTTGAGTGACCCTTTTCAAAACTTGTTTGCGAATTTTTGATTCGTCAAAAAATGTGGGCGTGGCAGGGCGGGGCTTATCAGACTTAGAGAAATCATAAGAAAATTCTTTAAAAATCAACCATTGGGCCAATTTGAACCAAACCTGGCAGGAATGTGCCTTGAGTCATTCTTTTCAAAATTTGTTCACAATTTTTTACATTTGTCAAAAAATGAGGCCGTGGCAGGGAGAAAGGGGCTTATCAGACTTAGAGAAATCATAAGAAAATTCTTTAAAAATCAACCATTGGGCCAATTTTAACCAAACCTGGCAGGAATGTGCCTTGAGTCATTCTTTTCAAAATTTGTTCACAATTTTTTACATTTGTCAAAAAATGTGGCCGTGGCAGGGAGAAAGGGGCTTATCAGACTTAAAGAAATCGTAAGAAAATTCTTTAAAAATGAACCATATGGCCAATTTGAACCAGACTTTGCAGGAATGTGCTTTGTGTCTTTCTTTTCAAACTTTATTCACAAATTTTTACATTTGTCAAAAAAAGTGGGCATGGCAGGGAGGAAGGGGCTTATTGGACATAAAGAAATCATAAGAAAATTCTTCAAAAAACAACCAGTGTGCCCAATTGAACCAAACTTTGCAGGAATGTGCCTTCAGTCATTCTTTTTAAAATTTGGTCACAACTTTTTATATTTGTCAAAAAATGTGGCCGTGGCAGGGAGAAAGGGGGCTTATCAGACTTAGAGAAATGATAAGAAAATTCTTAAAAAAATCAACCATTAGGCCAATTTGAACCAGACTTTGCAAGATTGTTCCTTGAGTCTCTCTTCAAAATTTATTAACAAATTTCAAGATTTGGCTGTGTAAGGCTTACAAGAAATCATTGGATAATTCTCCCACTTTAGCCAGTGGAGCGATTCAGGCCCTCTTGGGCCTCTTGTTTAATTTTAATTTGGTAAAAGATGGTATTGATTTTAAAACATTGAAACTTGCATTATGTACAATAAAAATGCAAACTTTTAAAACCTTTGATGTTTACCAATAATGGTAATCATTTACTTTATATGCCCTGCTTTTTGCCCTATGGTTATGAATATTGCTTATGAAATTATTGATTGAATTGAATATAGTGACGTTTTATTATAATCAATTATTCATTCGTATTTTGGCCCTGCCTATAGTAATAATAAGAATCATCATCATCATTGGAGTTTTGATTTCCGTGCAGGTGGTGGGACTGTTCCAGCATCTCTGGGGTCCCTTCCAGTTGTCTGGCTCGCTGCACGCATGGCAGACTTGACTTCCCCTCTCCATTTCTTTCTGTCATGGGTGTTTATGGTTGACAGTCTCCATTCTCTGATGTCTTTCTCTGTCACTTCCTTCCATGATGTCTTTGGTCTTCCAGCAGCACGTTTTCCCTGGACTTCTAAGTCATATGCCGTCTTGATGGCACCGTCGGATCGTTTAACATGACCATACCAGCGGAGTCGTCTTTCTCGCAGTACAACTTTAACTTTTCTCTTATTTATTCTTGCATGTTTGAAAATACAGAATTACTTTTATTATTTTTACTATTCTTATAAATCTTTTATTGCAATAATTCTACATTTGAATGGATTGAATCAGGAAATATGGCAGTCCATCGCTTTCCCGTCCTCTCCATTATTTTATTTAGTTGCCAGGATTATGGTTATATAGCAATGGTTATAGTAAAATGCTTCTTATGTTTCATAGTTATAGTAAAATGCTTCTTATGTTCCATATGTTTCATATTGCACTGCTCTGTCTTGTACTCATTTTACTTAGTTATTTTTATAGCATTTGGCTCCAACTATTGATTCAGATTGGTTTCCATATTTTATTAAGCCTAGCTTTAAATGCATTGATGGAGGGTTCCTGTACCACCTCATTTGGGAGATCATTCCAATTTTTGGTAGCTCTAACCCTGAAAGCATTTTTCCTACAGTCTGTTCTAGGCATTGTTTGGAATAGTTTTACAGTGTTTCCCCTAGTGAAACTTTCTTTTCTTAGTGATATGATGTCTTGTTTGTCTTATCTATTTTGTTAATAAGCCGATAGATCTCTATTAGGTCTGCTCTTTCTCTCCTGTATTCTAGAGTAGGGAGTCCAAGTATTCGAAGCCTTTCAGTATATTATTTGTTTTTCAGTTCTTTGACCATTCTCGTAGCCCGTCTTTGGACATTTTTATTGCGATTGCATCCTTTTTGTATCTAGGACTCCAAATCACTGAGCCATACTCTAAGTGTGGACCTACCATTGACTTGTACAATTGCAAACGTCTTCTTATCCATATAAGTGAAAGATTTCATTATAATTCCCATATTTCTATTTGCAACGTTTACTTTGGTATTAACATGACTGAAATGTAAGTTTGGAGTCGAAAATGACACCCAGATCCTTTTCTTTGTCAACATTTTGAATTTTATTAATGGAACGTCTGTGCTTTTTATGAAGTATTGGTTTTGGCTTCCCTTTCCAAAATGTACGGTTTTGCATTTAGTAGAATTAAACGACATTTCCCTTTTTTGCCCAGTCACATGCATTAAAGATGTTGTCTTGTAGAAGGTTTTCATCATCTGGCTTACGGAGGTATATTTTGTGAATTGAAATTTTTAGAACATCTGAACAATGCACAGTTAAAGTCTGGCATATTATTGGGCAAATGCACATCTGATAGTGACAAAATACAGTTCAGCAAGGTTTGATGCACTTCATACTGTCGGTTTAAGAATGGGTCAATTGCACATGGAATACAATGGTATGATAGAAAAGGATTCAATTCTACACAGTAAACCGTGACGTAATAACTGACAAATAAAGGTAATTCGTCGCTGTTATTGTAAAATCTAATAGATCCACATCTCCAAATTCTTCCATTAACCGCGGTTTATTTTATTTTTTTCCGTAGAACGTCAGACACTCTGATTTCCCTTGAAGATTTTCTGCCAAACCTGACATAATGTCTCCATCTCTACCTGGTTTTCTTTCTCCTGTGATATCATACGGATTAAATTATCAGAGAATCTTCGGATATGGAACGCCAAAATTAATATCTACAGATCTAGCCGAGTACTGACCACGTCAACAAACGTTCGTGACAGTATCACCCTGACTCTTCGGACCACTCATCATTTTTATAAACCTTTCACCAAAGAGTCTATATTCAAGTTCCAGAATGGTTAATGAGGACATCACATTTCTGTTCAGAATCATTGTGTTTGCGCAAATTTGTCATGGATATTGCACGAATTTGTCATGGAAATTATATATAACAAGAGATTTGATTAGTTAGAGCAATCATAGCCGATTTCGTTTTTTTCCAAGTTTGTAAAAGATTACCCCTTTTGATGTCTTTCATATGTTACTGTAAGTTAACACCAGATATCGATCAGATTGGGTCATGTATAAACAACCAATTTGTCCAATATCCGTGGCTTTCCTAGTACATGAGCAATTATGTCCGTGTTTAACATCACACTTACAAGAACTCGGCGTGCCAAACACTACAGCATTGTACGTATGTTTAACATCTTTTTCGTAAAAACGCTTAACAAAGACAACACGGACCATGTAAATAGGCTAGAATTAAATGTCTTCGATAAAAAAGGGTCTGGAAATATACCGCGTGAAAAGAGAGCTCTTTGGGTAAGAAATAAAGCTGTAAATATGATGCGACGTGTCTAACACACATCCAAAATTTTCGCAATTTCCGAAATATTCTTTAAGTGTTCTCTAAATACAGCAAACGGATAGGGGAAAGTTGGGTATCTGTGGAAACCTTGGACAATAGCGGGTACTTTAGGATAGGTGGCTTGTCTGAAAGACTACGTAGATTTAATACATACCTTTCTAAAGTTTGAATTTTCATGCCGAAGCGGTCATTTCGTCGCCATTTTTTTCGTGTTAAATACCATTGTCAATCACGTGATTCTCCGCATTGAGTTAACCCATTACCATTTAATGACTCTTTTTGACTCCCCTGTAGATAATGGGTCTAGAAAACATTGTGGAAAATGAAGAAATTGCTTGTGACAAGCAATTTCTTCATTTTCCACAATGTTTTCTTTTCCAAAACGCAAATAATTTTAGAATTTCGTCAACTTGAAATTGTCATTTGTATTATCTTGGACTTTTGAGCAATGTGAAATTTTGTTGCATGTTAAAGAGTTAAATGTCAAATATAGAATGGTATTCCTGTTGATTATTGCCATTGAATGTTTACATTCTCCCACATGGCATATCCGTAAACTGGTCCAAGTTGAATGCTGGTGAAGAAGACAAAAAGTACCGGTAGAATTCGTGTTACTTTAACATAAAATTTGAATGTAATACTCCAGAAAGTAAGCAGTGAAAAGAGAAAATACAAAAGCATGTTCTTTTTACTCTTCGAGTAACATGTTGATTATTGATATTGATTGTCTCTGTTGGGATTCAAATCTTGTACCACCGAGCCCCGATAGCTCAGTCGGTTACGTTGGAGTCTGTCAATCCAGGGGTCTCGAGTTCGAACCCCGGCTCAGCCAGTATCCATTCAGAACCATTCTGACATGTGACAAAAGTCATTTGTCTCTCACCAATGGGTATGAATATCTATGTGAGAGAGCAGCTGTAGGTTTGGATATTGTGGTTGTACTGATGAGAGAAATACCAGGAACACACAGTTAGGTGCTCCAGCCGCCGCGATATAATAGCAGTTGAAAATGGCTTAAAACCCCAATAATATCAAAATCAAATCAAATCTTACACCTCAAGGCTGTATGGGAATACTCTACATCATTACTATAAAAAGCTATTATCATTTTCAAAGTAAAAGATGTATAGTTAAATATTATTGAAAGAACCTTGCAACTGAGAATTTTTCTTCCACTTCATTATTTCACAGAAACAGCTAAACAACTTGAACAAGATCACCAGTAACTTATTAGACCTCATTAATTCAGCTAAAGAAGAATGGGATAATGATACGAGTAAGTTAGACTTTTATAAGTGAAGATGATCCATCATTTCTGTAAAGGGGTTCAAATATACAAATTGAGGGGGGGGGGGGGGTCGTTTTCCTAATATTACACAATTCTGACTGAATTTCTGCACGTAAATGAAATAAGCAGGTTATGGAGGGGGACGCGTTTGAACCCCCTTTGGATCTGCCACTGAGGCCCATATCCTGTCTGTTGTCTTTTTCCAATGAATGTGTGTGTGTATGAATTATCTTAGATGAGCAGCTGTTGGTTTGGTTGTACTTCTATGAAAAATACTAGGAACACATTGTTAGGTGCACTGATTGCCATTGAAAATGAAGGCTGGTTGAGAGTGGCATGAGAGTGGCATGAAACCTAATTAATCCTAACATTTTTAAAACAACTGCATAAAGTTGGCAAGACTTTACCTTTGATATAGCTCACAATAAATGACTTGATCATATTTATCAAGACCTATACCATTCACATTGTAAAAAGATGGCTGTTATGGGAGCGTTTATGTTTCACACACACATCATTTTCCAGATCAAAAAGGAACCCAGCAGCAGACGTCATCCCTGGCCGACACAAATACCCTGGTTGCCACGTCACTGTTTGGTAAGAATCTGAAGCAAATGCGAGGTCGCATGCCTGAGTCTCCACAAACAGTCTTGCAACAACAACAACAGCAACAACAGCAAAAGTTACAATGTAAGTATGCCTTTATCATTGCCTTGATAAATCAACACTTTCTCAGAAACCAAACTTTATAGTAACTGGGGATTTTCAATATCAAGTTTACCGACGTTATGAAAATTCAGGGAAAGGAATAAATGCTTCATTGTAATGAATTAGGTCTGTATCATTATAAGATATTTTTCGAGATAAAAACATGAAAATTATGCAAAACCAAATTTTTGCAATAAACTTTTAATATCATGAGCTATGATTCTTGTAAGCATCATTTGCTCTCCATCATGTGTTGGGAAATTGTAACACTCGTCATGCCACTTAACTACATTCTGTAAAATGACACTTTTGACACAGCCAATAGAGAAAAGCTAGGAAAAACTTCGAGGTAAAAGAAGAAAATGCTGGTGATCAGCATTTTCTTCTTTTACCTCAATATTTTTTATACGCCCGTCGAAGACGGGACGTATTATGGGATCACCCGTGATGTCCGGCGTCCGGCGGCGTCCACTTCTTTGTCTGGAGCATAACTCTGTCACCTTAAGTCCGATTGACTTTAAACTTGGCAGTTATATTCTTCTCATCATTACGGAGTGCAGTGCACAAGAACCATAACTCTACCTGGCTTATTTTTTGAGTTATTGCCCTTTGTTGTTTTTCAAACTTGAATCTTGTCCGGAGTATATCTCTAAAAGTATAATAGCTAGGATCATGAAACTTCATGGGTGTATAGATCTTACAAAGGGGGAGTGCAGTGCATAAGAACCATAACTCTACCTGGCTTATTTTTTGAGTTATTGCCCTTTGTTGTTTTTCATACTTGAATCTTGTCCGGAGTATATCTCTAAAAGTTTAATAGCTAGGATCATGAAACTTCATGGTTGTATAGATCTCACCAAGGGGGAGTGCAGTGCATAAGAACCATAAGAATTTTAACTCTACCTAGCCTATATTTTGAGTTATTGCCCTTTGTTGTTTTCATACTTTAATCGTCCAGGGCATATCTCGAAAAGTATAATAGCTAGGACCATGAAACCTTTACCAACCCGCTCCCCCTGTTGACATAAAGCAGTGTTACGGGCGTATCTTGTGACAGTTTGACACCTTGTTTCAATTTTGAAAAACTCAGTTTCTGTTTTATCTTCAATCGTTTCGTCTACAACTCATCAACCTTAATAGATCTATCTCTATGTTGTCGTTTTGGAAAGGATTAAAACATGTTTGGTAGGCTACATTTGGGAAATGACTCTTGATTTATTTTTGTAAATTTGTCATTGTTCAAAGAGTTAAATATTTTGTATTCTCTGATTTCAGCGAGTGCCATGACCAAAGCCCCCAGCACAATAAAAACACAGATCAAGTCAGCGGCTAGTCATCCATATCAACGACCATGACCTTGAACAGAGCTAAATTGATTGTCTGTGATAAATCAACATTCTGCGGTGGACACGCCCTATGTTATCATCGATCGCTGAACTGAAATTACTGGTAGTGTTGTTGTAAAACTACATTTCCATTTTCAACAATGTGAATGATGAAATGGGTACATACTCGCATGCATATCCATTTTAACCCTTTCCCAAACAAGACCTGGTTTTGACGCCCCTAATAGAAAAGGCTTGGGAAAACATTGAAACAAAAGAAGAAACTGCTGATAATCAGCAGTTTCTTCTTTTGTCTCAATATTTTCTTTGTCATATTTTACACAAATCATATCTTTAATACCACCCATTTTTGTCGAGCCCGCTTGCGGTGAGCTCGACATAGTTGTCACAATGGCGGTTCGGTGTATGTGCGTTAGTGCGTGCGTGCGTGCGTTAGTGCGTGCGTCCGTCCGGATGGAGCTTGTCCGGGCCATAACTTCACCATGGATGGAGGGATTCAGAAATAACTTGGCACAAATGTCAAGCTCAGTAAGGCGGAGTGTCGCGTGCAAGAACCAGATTCCAAGCTCAAAGGTCAAGGTCAAACTTGGAGGTCAAATGTCAAAAATGAGAAGATTTTTGCTTGTCCGGGCCATAACTTCACCATGGATGGAGGGATTCAGAAATAACTTGGCACAAATGTCAAGCTCAGTAAGGCAGAGTGTCGCGTGCAAGAACCAGATTCCAAGCTCAAAGGTCAAGGTCAAACTTGGAGGTCAAATGTCAAAAATGAGATGATTTTTGCTTGTCCGGGCCATAACTTCACCATGGATGGAGGGATTCAGAAATAACTTGGCACAAATGTCAAGCTCAGTAAGGCGGAGTGTCGCGTGCAAAAACCAGATTCCAAGCTCAAAGGTCAAGGTCAAACTTGGAGGTCAAATGTCAAAAATGAGATGATTTTTGCTTGTCCGGGCCATAACTTCACCATGGATGGAGGGATTCAGAAATAACTTGGCACAAATGTCAAGCTCAGTAAGATGGAGTGTCGCGTGCAAGAACCAGATTCCAAGATGAAAGGTCAAGGTCAAACTTTGAGGTCAAATGTAAAAAATGAGTTGATTTTTGCTTGTACGGGCCATTCCTTAACTTGGCACAAATGTCAAGCTCAGTAAGGCGGAGTGTCGCGTGCAAGAACCAGATTCCAAGCTCAAAGGTCAAGGTCAAACTTTGAGGTCAAATGTAAAAAATGAGTTGATTTTTGTAGAACCAGATTGCTAGCTCAAAAGTAAAGGTCAGAATTTTAGGTCAAATATCAAAAATGAGTTGATTTTTGTTGAGCCCGCTTGCGATGAGCTTGACAAAGTTGTCACAGTGGCAGTTTGGTGTATGTGCGTGTGTGCGTCTGTCCGGATTATGCTTGTCTGGACCAAAATTTGGTCATTACTTGGGGGGAATTAAAATAATTTGGCATGAATATTAACCATCATGAGGTGGAGTGTCGCGCGCAAGAACCGTGTGGATAAAAAGTGGTATAAATCAGCTTGTCCTGAAACAGCTTGCTGGAATCATAACTCTGACATTGGTTGCCCAAAACAGCATAAATTTTCACCATCATGAAACAATCTGTCGCGCGCTAGAAACATGTTAGGTCAAAAGGCAGGGTCCCACTTTTAGGCCAAATGCGGAAATTTTGACACATTTAAGAAGATGGAAGTGAGCTTTGGAAAGCACCATATTCTGTAAAGTAAGTTTATTTTTCACCTTTTGCTTGTGTTGTGTGATTATATGGGCACTAAAAGGACACTTCCAAATAGAATAAGGTGTTATTTTTTATTATGTTTCTAATTAAAGGGAATTAAAAGACATAAGGTCCCTTTTAGCGTGACGGGTCACATATGTATACTCAAATTAATCCATTCTGGTATCTCGTTATAAATACATAGACATGTAATATTTTGTGAACAATAAACTGTCTCACCATGATCCCCATCATTCCAACTTATTTTGTCCCCACTTTTACAACGCCATTGTAATGACAGCTGTAGACATAGGTATGGTCTTCTTTCTTCAAAATGAGCGGGCTCGACATGTTGCCCTTCGGCATCTAGTGTAATTTGTGGCAGTTTTTGAAGTGGATCACCCTAAAATTTTGTCGTTCAGGAAAGGGTTAAAGTCCATTTAATGTGAATCATTTGGATGATCATGAGACTTTAAACTGAGTTCTCGTCTCCTCATGTCCTTAGCTGTTGAGTTAAACTCCATTCCAATCAATTATAAGTGAATGAAATTGTGTGGATGAAATTTATTCAAGTAATATGGCTGACGAAGGAGAAAATTTGCTAAGTTTGGGCAGTTTCTCTTTTTTGTGCTATATATAAAGAAATTAACCATTGTTCAATATCAAAGATGTTGCAGACAAAATTTCAGATAAATGAAATTATATAACTTTTTGGTTTTCTGTGTAGAAAACATGGGAAATAAAGAAATTACTTGTCACAGGCAGTTTCTTCATTTTCCACAACGTGTTCTGAAGCCTCTATCATGTGGGGCTTCAAGAAGCATCAATGTGTATGAATGGGTTAAGCTGTGGGGATCTTTTGAATATGTAGGAGCATTACACAAATTTGATCAAAGGTACAATGGGGCTGCTACATCTTATTGGGCTGGAGAGAATTGGGTAGGTTTAGAGTTTATCAGAACAAGGATGTTGTCATATGTGAGTTTGACTGTTTGATAGGTCAATATATACACTGATGCTTCGTAAGTAAAAAAAGTGGTCCTCATCAACGGATAGATCTGCTACAAGTTGTATTTCGCTGCTTTTCTATAAAAACCTTGTATCTACAGCTTGTTGGAAGCTGTAGATACAAGGTTTTTGTTGAAAAGCAACAATATATACGTGTAATATGGGATTAGCAGCTGGTTGCTTGGATTGTATTTAGTGTTCATGTATGTTCAGCTTCTGATACAAGAATTACAAAGGAAACAGAAACACATGGCATGGTGCACCAGCATCCGCAATACAGCAGAAAATCGATGGATGACATGTTTAAGTCCCATTTAGTAAATTTTCATTTGCTTATCAGTTTTATTTCATGTGATAGAAAAGCTTGGGACTATTGGTCTGAAGCATCAGTTGTCACATTAAAGAAAACGAAACTGTTAAATGTGGTGTTCGTCTCATCAGTTAATCCATAACTTTAGAAAAAAAGAGTTTTAAATTTTAATACAAGGGACGTTAAAACGATGCCATTAGTTGGGTAAAAATCAACCATTTTCCAAATAACAATGCGAGATAGATGCATATGAAATGGAGCTGCTGAGACAAAAATTACCAGATCAAATTCTTTATGTATGAGCCTTGTTTATAACTGCATATGTAACATTGAGGAAAATCGAGAATAATGTTCATAAAACAAAGTATTGCCTGAACCTTTGTCTTGACATCCTTAAAGAATATCGCTGCTTTTCAAGAAAAACCTCGTATCTGCAGCTTAAAACAAGCTGCGAGTGTTTTGTTGAAAAGCGACGATATTAGGTTTGAGACTCGTTAGGCTGTTTACTCTGACTACTTAAAAACAAATCAAACCCAGTGGAATTTGGCTCCAGTGTATGGGGACTCATGCGGAGACTTTGATAAACCATTTCCAAGCATTAGCAGGTTTGACTTTCTTTGTAGTGAAAGCTTAAAATCACGCGTTGAAAACTTGAACACATCGAGGAAAAAAAGGAAACGCTGAGATTCAGCGTTTTCTACTTTACTCTTATATTCTGCCTTGTATTTGTATTTCCGCCTTATCAAATTAGGTTTCTAGAGTTTGCAACCCTTTTGGATTTGGGCCGTTTATTTTGTTGTTTGGAAAAGGGTTTAACTTGTTGTCTTGCTCACACATTCACGTATCATGCAAAACAGCGAATTAAGGTACATGTAGTTTGCCCCTAGTGAGATTAACGCGACGGCGGAATTATTCGGGCGACGTCGTAAACACTCGGCCCTGGAACGTTCCAGCTCGGATTTGTCTGAGATACGTGAAGAATGTTAACGACGTTGCAGGAAAAATTACGATGCCGCATGAATGTCTTTAGGGATGAACAGCCTTCAAGACGATTGAGTCCGTTACACATATAACATGACACGTCTTTTATCTTATGGGAACTGGCATATGTTTAACCATTGACGTTATATGTACTGGTTACAATCGGTCCTGTTTATTCGACAGTTGGAGAAAAAGAATCAAATAGAGCAATATAAATATCCGGTTTCTGTTCTATTTTTCTAAGCGTGTCATAGATCTAGTTTTATCTTCTGTATGAACTCGATTTGGAGACTTGAAGCAGAATCTGCCAAATTGCATTCAGAATTGGTTGAACTGATGTGTGTTGAAAGGATTTTTAAATACATGTATGTAGTTTGATAACATTGTCAGTGGATACGTTGTCAATACGAGGATGAAGAAAGTCGTGTTTCTTTTGCTTCTAAATCTACAATGGTCACTCGTTGTTTCTGGTGATGACGGAAGTGACAATTATGGCGCTCTAAAAGTGGAGTTAATAAAACTTGCTGACAGGGTCGAGAAACTGGAGAAAGAAAATTCTCAACAGAGGGGGGAAATTGAAAACCTAAAGAGAGAAAATATCGGCCAGAAACAGACAATCGACAGCCTTGAAGGAAAAATAAAAGATGTCGAACGCGAAAAGAATGCTCAAAGGGAGACACTAGAAAATATACAGAAGGAAAACGATGTTCAAGGACAAATGATCAGCGAACTCGAGACTACGATTGAAATGGTTATAAACGACGCCGTAGACCGATTCCAAAATTCAAACGAAGGAGAATCTGGAATACATGCGGAGAAGTCAGTAACTATCGACGAGAATGGATTGACAGGTCGACAGAATCGGACCAATATTCAGATGATCAAGCCGGTCACATTGCTGAAAAATGAAAACCGTAAGTATCATAAGAAAATGATTAGTACTTAGTGTTTTTATCTCTTTTTGTAAATTTCTACATTGTATTTCCTTGTAACATCAAATGTGTCATGTGCAACTTCTTTAGTCTTAGATTCGTCTAGAAGTTTGTTGGTTGGGAAACAAATAATTCAAATCGTGCTCAAATCTCACGAATTCAGCAGAAAAATGTTGCGGTCTGAAACTGCTTTGTAGTTAGACTTGTCCAAAACTGTGTTACACTTTCATACACAAGTCCTGAATTTGTCGCCCTTACTCAAAATATCCGTTAAAGAAAAGAACATATCGCTGCTTTTCTTCAAAAACCTCGTATCTTAAGCTGCAGATACAAGGTTTTTGCAGAAAAGCGACGATATCCATTGTCTCGCAGTGCTTGAATGTCATAGATCTTTTAATACGAAGTTTTTGTCTTGGTATTATTTATTTTGTCGTCTGCACCACTTTTGAATTTGAACCTGTCAATGAATTTGTCATTTGAGAAAGAGTCAACTGATTCTTGCAGGTAGAAAACGTCTGGTAGTCGATTCGTATGCTCCAACAGTCGCCTTCACTGCTCGTCTCACTCCGCTCAACCCTTTCCCAAACGACAAAATTTAGTCTTTTCCAATATGAAAGCTGCTTCAAAGGACAAAATTGGTTTAAATTCACATGGAAATTGTGTATATCATGGCCCAGAAAATATTGAGGCAAAAGGAGAAAGTGCTGATTATCAGCACTTTCTTCCTTTGTCTCAATGTTTTCCCAAGCCGTTTCTATTAGGGACGTCAAAACCAGGTCTTGTTTGGGAAAGGGTTAATTACGGACCGCTTGGTAAGAGCCAGATCCTAAAGTTTGACAACGTCCTCACCAACCTTGGAAACGGGTACCATCCGGATAGTGGAACGTTCATCGCCCCTGCCAACGGTGTCTATATGATCTTTATAACAGTGTCTGGTAACCAGCACAAATATAATGAAAATTATATACACCTTGAAAGGAATGGCCAACTTTTATGCAAGGTTTTGGTGTCCCATTTCGACCAGTCATCCCAGATGATATTTCTAAGTTTGAAAACAAACGATGAGGTGAATGCAAAGAACCAAGTCGACCATGACCTTCTCCTCGGAGACTTTTATACGTCATTTTCTGGTATATTGCTATATCCTACAGAATAAACGAAATAATCAGGCGTCGATTCATTATAAGTGACCCTTTCCCAAACAGCAAAAATTTAGAATGGTCTAATTCGGAAGCTTCTGCCTGAGAAGGCAAAATGAATCTTCATAAAGTACATATTCGAATTAACATACACTTTTGGCCAGAAAAATATTGAGGTAAAAGAAGAAAAAGCTAGATCTAATTATCTTCATTGTCTTCTTTTTCTCAATGTTTTCCAACGTGTGTTCCACTGGAGACGCCAAAAGCGGTCTATATAATCTCAGTATCTGAACAACAAAAAGGATTTAAAAAGCATCTGACGGAATTTGAAAGAATATTACAATGGTACTTACTTTGGAATTTCAGTTTGCATACTCGCCGTCATAAAAAAGGTAGTTACTTTTCAAGTGTATACTCACCGTCATAAAAAGTAGTCACTTTTCAAATGTAGGCTATAGGCCTACTCATCGTCATAAAAAGTAGTCACTTTTCAAATACCTGCAATCTGCGAACTTCTTTTATATCATAGACCATTTTATATTTGCATGCATATTCCATACACGAATCCTTTAGGTGTGTAAAAAGCTGTCACTATATGTGGAAATGTGGAGTTGTGGATAAGGATGTGTGTGGGACAAAAACACTGTTTTACAGGCCCATCATCTTCGCAAGCCAGGTGTAAAATCTACAACGTAACATCGTCTCTGTATTCAAACGTAGGTGGGTTCACTTGACTAGCGAAGACGCACCCCATAGGAAGTAGTTCCAGATAGATGGGGCTAATTTTTCGGTTGAGGGCTCAAACCTTGATTTTCCTATAAAGTATAAAGATAAAGTAGGCCTAATAAAGCCAATAACTTTGATTTTGAGTGGTCAATGTACTTTCCAAAGCCGAGGTCTATCGTAAAAGAATGAAGAGATTATGTGCTCAGTTTTAAGAGAGTATGGTCAATGTAGCTCTGGATACATGGACCTCTTCGGCTACATAAATACTAGATACCTCTGTGAGAATGAATTTATTCAATATAATGCCACCAATAATGTCCAAAAAAAATAACCAAAATATGGAATGGCAAAACTTCTTTACTGTCTATAGTTTCTATATTACCACTTTAGACAGAAAGCAATGCTTTATTTATAGCCTTATAGTCTTTAACAGTTCTCGATTTTGACAAATATACCAGCTCCATTGTCTTAAAAAGGGCTAGCCCGTTACTTATCTGGTATGACATGTCTTATCTTGCTATTTGTCCTGCTGACTTTAAATTTCGTCACAACAAAATGCCAATTTAAGAGGTATTTTAATCAGTTTGTTCCAATTCTATGACACAATAATTGAGTAGAAAGCAGGCAGTGTAGTAATAATTGAGTAGAAAGCAGGCAAGGTAGGCTAAGATAAGACTGCACGTCTGTGCAGGCTGATATTGGTCTATGCTGCCTGCCAAAGCTTTGGTCACACCTGAAAATTGACGTAAACTGCATAAGAACGAAGGGTTAAATGAAAACGAGCGTACAGGTACATGTTTAACTAATCCGAGTCTTCTCTGATGTAAATACGCTCTGATATTTTGATTTTTCGCTATGAAAATAGCGAAAAATCAAAACATCAAAGAGCGTATTTACATCAGAGAAGACTCGGATTAATGTTTAACATGGTGCACCAACGTGTCTGTCGGAGATTTCTCTTAGAAAAAGTAAGGAATTTCACACGTTTTTGCAGTGAAGACAACGCTCGTAAACAAAATATTCAGTTTTCCTAACTGTTTTATTTCCTGCTTTACCAGTAATGAATCGTTGACGGCATACGTACACTTCAAAAATTTGATTAAGTTGACGTCTGTTGAAAAGGGTTTGGTAAAAACAACCCTTTCCCAAACAAGACCTGGCCCCGGTTTCTCGAAAAAACTTAAGTATGTTCTCTTTCTCAAATCTGAGCACCGTGCTCAAATCGCACGAAATCCACGTGAACTTCAATCGAATACCCTCCAACGTTTGAGAGTATCCCTTTGAAGTTGAGCATGTTCTCCTGAGAATTTAAAAGTTTATTTCGAGAAACCGGGGCCTGGTTTTGACGTCTCTATCCGATTGGGCTTGGGAAAAACATCGAGATAAAAGAAGAAAATCCTGATAATCAGCACTTTTTACGTTTGTCTAATTTTTTCCCGGCTACATTTTACACACATCCCATTTTTATCAAGATCCATATTATAATCAATATAGCAGCTTTTGAATTGGACTGCCCTTAAATTTTGTCATTTGAAAAATGTTAAAAAGGATTGAAATAGTCGTAAACACGTGGATGAATAAGGTCGTGTTTCTATTCCTAACACCAGGCCCGTAGGAACAGGGGGGGGGGGGGGGCTAAGTCCCCCCGTTGACCAAAAATGCCAAATTTTCCTTATTTTACACTGGAAATTTAGGGGAAATCCAAATTAGCCCCCCCCCCCCCATATTCAGACACAGGGGCTTTAGCCACCCCAATATGAAATTGCTTTCTACAGACCTGAATACAGCTATAGTACAATGGTTACCAGTTGCTGGCAATGCAGACAGTGGACACTGGGAGACTTCACAAGACGTGCTGAAAGGGTCGATAAACTGGAGAAGAGAAGAAAAATGTTCAACTAGAGGAGAAAATTGAAAACCTTGAGAGAGAGAAAATGCCGACCAGAAACAGATAATTGACAGCTTGGAAGGAAGGTTGAAAGTCATAGAAAGCGAAAAGAACGTTCAAATTGTGGTAATAAAGAACATACAGAAGGAAAATAAGGTTCAGCGACAAATGATAAGCCAGCTCGATGCTACGATTGAAATGGTTGTAAATGAAGTCGTAGATCGGCTGCAACTAAATTCATACAAAAGAGTATCTGGAAAAGATATGGAGAAGTCGGGAGGTATCGACGAGAATGGATTGACAGGTCGACCACATCATCGACAGAATCGGACCAATATTCAGATGGTCAAGCCTATTACTACAATGCTGAAAAATGAAAAACGTAAGTACAATAAGACGAAAATAATTAGGCTAACAGTTTGTCCATATTCCTCTTTATTTTGTACATTATTCCTTTTCTACTTCAGTCTAAAATTTTACCGGACGGAAAAGTATTTACAAGAATTCGGCAATACTTGGTGCGATTTGAACCGTTTCCCTTGCAAGACCTGGTTTTGATTTCCCTACGATAAACCGTCTGGAAAAAAATATTCAGACAAAAGTTGAAAAAAAAAAACTGATTATCATTATCGTCTTCCTTTGCCTCAATATTTTCTGTGCTATATTCTATAGATACCATATTCTCATTAATTTTAACTTTGCCGTCTGCAGTAGCTATGAAAATGGAACATTCCATTTTGGTAAAGGGTTCAACTTTTGTTTAGTAATTGGTTAACCTTCACATGTAATGCCTGTACTGGTTTTAATCCCAAAAGCTTCAAAAGTATCGAAAGAAAAGAAAATGCTCCTAGTCTCACAATGTGTGCGTACGTGCTGTAAAACAAACCCAATTTCCACGTTGATAACATCGTGTTTTGTCGTCTGCGCCTCCTTTGAATTTGATACAGTCAAGGAATCTGTCATTTCGGAATGAGTTTCTTATTGCAGGTAGAAAACGTCTATTAGTCGACGAGCATCAAAAAGTCGCATTCACTGCCTTTGTGACTCAAACTGTTTACGGCCCGCTTGGTCCTAACCAAATTCTGAAGTTTGACAACGTTCTCACGAACCTCGGAAACGGGTACCATCCTCATAGTGGAACATTCATCGCTCCCGTCGACGGTCTCTACATGATCCATATAACAGTAGCTGGTAATTACCACAAATATGATGAAAATTATGTAACTCTGGGAAAGAATGGCCAGATTTTGTGCAAGTTTCTGGTGTCCCATGGCAGCCAGTCATCCCAGATGATGTTTTTAAATTTGAAAACAAACGATGAGGTGAACGCAGCAAACGAAGTTGACCATGACTATCTCCTCGGAGACTTTTACACGACATTTTCTGGTATCTTGTTATATCCTACAGAGTAAACGAAATAAAAAGTCGGACGTCGCTTTGGTTTATTGTAATCATTGATCACTGCTGGTTTTCAGTATTTTTCTTTCATGACTTTCTACGTCTATCTTTAATAGTGTCCTCATATCAATGTCTTTTTTGGAAAGGGTTAACATTGTGATTGTTTTCCTTTCAGAATGAAGAATTTTGAACTTTATTTTGATCGAAGTGTAGTTTTCATGAAGTCAAAAAGTAGTATGTACCAATACTTTAACCCATTCCCACACATTGACTCCTTTTGCCTCCCCAAAAGAAAAAGAATTTGGAAAACTGGGTGGAAGATTATATGAAATTGCTTGGGACAAGCAATTTCTGCATTTCCTACAATGTTTTCTACCTAAAAAGACCAAAATCATTTAAATTTCGTTCACTTGAATTTTATCGCTGTAACACCTTTGAATTTGGATTAGTATAAATTTTTGCCATTTGGTAATGGGTTAAATACTCCTGCTATTCAAGGCAATAGTTAGGATTATTTTTTGGAATACCGATGTAGCCTAGTCCGGCAACTCCATGAAAAGAACCCCCTTCTCCATCTGGAACTGCTTCCTGTGGGTCTAGATAACGTGATTACCCAATTCGATATACACAAAAATTCTAGGCTTTAGGAACATTAAGAACATCAATGTTCTGTTAAAAATAAAAACAACAACATGGATCAAACAGGCTTTACAATATCGACATTTTAATGTCATAGAGGGATCAATCATGCATTTTATACGCAAAACTTCTTATGAATAATTTACTGGTGATTGGAAACTTTAAAGCCATTTATTTATGGACGCAAAGCCATGCATTGTAAAGTTTACTGTGAATACGGGACTACATTGTTGTTTCTAATTGAAAGCATTGTTGATTGAAGTTGGAATATTTTCATGCGATAAGCATCCTTATATACAATGGTATAGTCTGTAGACAATATAATACATCGTCATAATTTTGTCTACGTAAGTAGCAATGTAGCCATTTAATTCAGGACAAACCGACGGCGAAACTTCGTTAGTCAATGGAAAAACAATAACATTAATTATAAAAAAGAAAGAAAAAAAGCTGATTGTATGTATCTGTGGATGGGTTGCTCATTTGCATTTGAAATAACCAATGCCCAAGATCGTGTAGGCGTATGATATTCATCAACCACACCACACCTAAAACCAATGATTCAAAGAATATGTGGCTCAAAACGTTTACTGCGTTATGTGAGAGAGGAGAAGCTAGTACATGAACCTAGACCAAGATCACATGCGAAGTACATTGAAATATGGTATAAATAAAGGATTTATTCCATGACGTCTAGATCTATAAGGAATAATTGTGCCAAATGATCATCTGTAACTCCACAAATGTAACCATTCAGTCATCTGAGAACGGATTATTGTTTTTCACGAAAAATTGTCGATTTCAGGACGACGCCACCGCCAAACAAAACATGACGTCAACGACGTCTGGCAACATGTATGACCCTAAAGGTGCCGTCACGTATATGATAGCCGTGCTACTGACGTACGCGGTGGCGGTGGTCGGCGTGTTCGCTCTCAGTTTTATACGGCGACGTAAAAGTTACACAGAAATAGCGGACAAGGAGGCTCAGATATTCATCAAGAACATAGATCACGTGAGAAGTATGTCTGAGAAAAAATTCCGTGTAGGCGCTGTAGCGGCGCTGCTAGAACAGGTCCACGCTAACACTAAGCCGTCCAAGGCGATGCTACAAGGTGCGTCATTCCTGAACAACTTCGCCCTCGTTACCATGTCGATGGCGGATATTGAGGAGGAAAATGAAGGTCCCGAACCAAGTACACAAACAAACACGCCGACAGATGTAAATATTGTAGTGAAGAATAGTCCAAGTTGTGTTCATCAAATTATAAACGAAGACGTGTCTAACGAAAGTGTTATATCCACCGGCGATTCTTCTGAAATTATGAATAATGGAGAAGAGACTAGCGACAATGTTTTAGACATGACAAATGATAGATCTAGTACAAGTGTTCCAAATCAAGTGTTCTCGTCTGAATCATTGTCGTCTGCTGCAAATGAAACAAGTGACTTCAGTTTGACAGAGACTGAGTCAAGTGTAGCAGACGATTCGTTACTTAGTGATGATACAGACGAGTTCTTCGATGTCGTAGACGATTATGGTGTGTTTTAGGAATAGAAGTTATCGAATTTGGTCTTCACAAGATCTGTATGTCTCCGTATCGCAGGATTGGCGTATATTGTTTTACCGCTGTCTGTCCATCTACTCGTCCGTCACTCTATCATTTTGTCTATGCCAACAGCTTATCAAAAGTTTATATATACTAACCGCATGTGTATGTAAATTCGGTTCACCAATACCTTCTACCCACCAGCTATATGAACTGTAGTACTCGAACTACCTTTCGAAAGGTCACCACAAATTGTCTGTTATCAAACTCATGTTAGGTTCCAAGACCAATATTTGATATGAACATCGCAGCAATAACATTAAGTTTCTTTTGTATCAATGTCAATGTCATGTATCATGGTAAATATCATACGTAGCTCGGTCATTTCATAGAGAAATAACGGTTTCGGGGGTGGGGGCATGTGTGTTTTAAAAATTAGGCTATGCTTTTGCATATTTCTTTTTAAAGAATCGTATCGTTAAAAGGATGAACATTAATTGTGTAAGATAGTTATAAAACAAATTTACCATCATATCTTATGTAGCCTAACGTGAAAAATAATTATAACATTTATGAAAAATTGTATAACTATTTCTTTACATTCAATTTTCGTCAAAATGTTTCCCTCTTGAAATACCGAATGTCTCTCTCCAACGCAATATAATGGAAAACTGATAAAGGTAGAATACCCGTAATGTGGCCATTTTGAGATTCATAAAACGTCGGGGGGGGGGGGGGGGGGTCGGGCGTCATCGTTACGTATCCGAACTTATTCGGGCGCGCTCGTAATGTTGTCGATGTCGCCCGAATAATTCTTACGTCCCGCGAATCTCATTAGGGGTAGACTACCTTAAGTAACGTTAATGCTGGATTGAATGTTTGTGGCTCGGATGTAGCCTAAATGCCTTTTCTTTAACGATAAAATTAATGAGGTTATGCGACCAAATTGTCGCTGTATAACTGAAAAAAATGTTTAACTGGACGTTAGAAATCGAACAATCAACCTCTGGGGTCAGTTTGCTAAATGGTCACGCATAATAAAGTCAGATGAGTAAACGCGATAAACATCTGTTTTAACCCTTTCCCAAACGTCAAAATATTAGACTACTCAAATTCCGAAGCTGCTAATGACGGCAATAGGGGTGCAAATAAAGAAGGAATTGGTGTATATTTGGCAAAGAAAATATATAGACAAAAAGAGAAAATGCTGATTATCAGCATTTTCTCTTTTGCCTCAATGTTTTCCCAAGTCTTTTTGACTTGGGACGTCAAAACAAGGTCTTGTTTGGAAAAGGGTTAAACCTACTTCTAAGACAATCCATTGGATTTAGAGAAGAGAAGAATAAGAAGAAGATTTATATTTTCTTCTTGTTCATCAAGAATCCTTATAAATACGATATTATGTTCAAACATTTTGTTTAATAAAACGGCATTTTGACGTCGTCTGCATATAACGTTGTAAATCAAACCTGCGTATAACAATATATACTGACTGACTTTAAAAACGCAGCACTAAAGTTCATCCGGTAATAATATGAAAAATGCATAAACAACTATAAAGTATTATATATTAAACTACAGCTTGACATCTTTCCAACATTTCCTGAAAATTTCAGACAAGAATTCGATTAAATGACTGAGATATAGCCCTCTAAAGAGAGGTGGTGTGAGGAATTTGACAATTTTCTCTATAATTATAATAACAAGTGATTCCGCTGTGAATATGAAAAACGTTCCACAATCGTGACCTCGTTGACCCTTGAGTTGAAACAAAATATTTATTCTTTTGGGCTTGAATTATCTACCATATATTGCTGGAGAGTGTTCAAAAGTTTTGGCGTCTGTTTTATATCATGGCTAGGCCCAACGCACCCTGATCTGATGATGACTTTCTGTAAGTATCTGTCACAGGCATAATCGCCAGTAGTGAAAACCACAATATCTTATTCATTAATTTACTGTTTTGGCAAGAGTTTGTCAGTAGCAACATTTCTGTATTACAATTGCAGTTGAAAACGTTGTTATAAACCAATTACGTAATTGACGTTGACGTATGTTATTATCTTGACGTAAGCTCGTTTAAATCGGTTGATCAGGACGCTGATGCTCAGCAGCAATCCCTGTAGATTGCCTACGTTAATGAAAGTGAAAAATCGTCGATTGGTTTACATGTAAACGTCTCGCCCGTTCTCGTTGACAAACACCCGTTTAGAATAATTAAAAAATGTGTGAGTGCTCAACGAACTTTGGTCTCTTGGCTTTATTTTTTTGTTTAATCAAATTGATTGAGAAATAAAAGTAACTCCTGACCATTTGGATATGGAATATGAAAACAAAAATCTAGTTGGTCACCTAAGGTGTAGTAACGTAAACGTTATCCATATTTTGCACGTTGACGTCGTGCAAAATAACGTGGTAACTGACTGCAATAAATTCTATTGGATATCGTGTCTTATTGGTTGAAATATATTTCGAAAGTACAAATTTGATCCTGTTGACTTCAACTACGAAAATATTTTGAAAAATAAGTGATGCGTTTTTAAAGTCAGTCAGTATAAAATTACTTTTAAGTTAGGGTTCACAAAAGGGGAAAAGGTTTCTTATGACCCATGTTCCGCTCTTAGAATCTGAAAAACACGCTTCAATTATTTTCCCCTTTCTCAAACAAACCTAGCTTATGCTTTCATCCCTAACGAATAAGGCTTTGGGAAAACACTGAGACAAAAGAAAAAATGCTGATGACCAGCATTTCCCTTTTTATATCAGTATTTTCTATGCTATTTAGTCCATAAATCCTATCTTAACCAACGACCGTTTACTCGTCTGCTGTATTCTTCATTTTGGAACTGTCTAATTTTTTGTCGTTTGGAAAAACGCGTAGCCAATTACATTACAAAGCACCATCAAATATTTAGATATTTCATATCGAATTTCTGAGATAAACACCGAGTCGAAAATGCTCCGGAGAGCAACTAGCAAGTCATGCATGCAATCATGAAACTAAATTAACCCTTTCCCAAATCGCAAAATTATAGACTGGTCCAAATTCAACTTTTAGGTGTTGCAGATGACAATTTCAAGTGAATGAATTTTATATTTTTTTCTTCTTTCTGAGAAGAAAACATTGTGGAAAATGTAGAAATTGCTTGCCGCAAGCAATTTTTTCATTTTTCACATTGTTTTTCAAAGCTCTTCATTGTCTTGTGTTCATTTTTCACAATGTTTTCCAAAGCTCTTCAGTGGCTTGTGGGCAGTCAAAAAGAGACATTGTGTGGGAATGAGTTAATTTACCTACCGTGGAGAATGAAATTCAAATAATCAAAGATGAAATTCCCCACTAACTAACTTTTTTCTTAACGACAAAAAGGTTGATGCGCGCGATTTCAATTGAGTTAACTTACAGACGATAAAATGTGATAGCGAAGATATACAAATAGGGTACGATTTTATCCAATTAATCGTGACGTAAATTCGGACAAACAAAATAGTATTTCGTAGTTGTTGTTATAAAATCTCGTAACTACGGCTTAATTCGAGATTTTATAACAACACCGACGGTTTATCAAAACATAACAGTAAACCCAGTCTATTTTTAGCACAAAATTAATTGCCATTGTGATACTGATTTAATCGAGTAGAGCAACATCGATGGAAAATAAGAAAATGTTGATTATCAGTAGAAATGTTGAATAGCCTATTATCCTTTTCTTCTTTTTTCATTCATGATTTCAAAAACTTTATTTGTAAATGTCTGGTCTCATATACAATTTCACGTCCACATCATGTCCACATTGCGGCCAGAAAATCGCCCCTTTTCAACGAAAACCCCGTAACTGCAGCTTAAGATAATGTCATACCTGAAGCGAGACAAATTCGTCCGTAGTTTTTCCCATCCCACCATGGACAATTTCCACTGTGAAAGAGAAAAGTGGGAAAACTATGGAAACGTCGAATTTGAGATTAAAGGAGAAAATGCCGATATCCAACGCAGGCCCTTAGGAACAGGGGGCTAAGGGGGCTAAGTCCCCCCAAAGTTGGCCAAAAATGCCGAATTTTCTTAATTTTACACTGAAAATTTAGGGAAAATCCAAATTAGTCTCCTATCTGGAAATTTTGATATAGTTTTCTTCTTTGAACATAAGGCCTACCTCGAGGGCGTGGTGCAAAACTTTTGTGACTACATTTTGTAAAATTTTATTTAGCTAGGCTATGTAACACAGTCCTCAAGATTTTTTTTTTAATTCTAAATAGCCTATCTTTTTAATCAACCAATATTAGAACACATGATGTAGGCTATATTCCTTCCTAAAGATTCAGAAAATAGAAAAAAAATGAATTTCTGAGAAATTATGTAGGCTAGCTAGTTCTGCGCCGAGTTCTTGACCTGTCTTACTTAACCCTTTCCCAAACAAGACCTCGTTTTGAGTCTTTTGACGTCCCTAGGAGAAAAGGTTTGGGTAAACATTGATGCAAAAGGAGAAAATTCTGATTATCAGCATTTTCTTTTGCTTCAATACTTTCTAGGCTATATTGTACACAGGTCAAATCTTTAACATCACTCGTTTTGTCGTTTGCAGCAGCTTTTGAATTATAGCCTAGGCCCTACCGCACTAAAATTTACCCCGTTCGGAAATGGGTTAAGATATTTGATGTAGATCTACTTCTAAATAGCAAACACAAATTTTCTTCTTTTATTTCAAATTTTTATCAACAGTCTGGTAATGTAGGCCGACTACATAGCGTTTACATATCATTCGTATGAATTTGAAGTAACCAATAAATTTGAAATTCTAGATACTAGAGAAACATTATCTTCTACATGCTCAGACATTAGTGTACCATCTGAGGACTCGCTATTTAGTCCAAAGGTATTTAGTAGCCCACAGCCTCAGCTTGGAAGTGACTCTAACTTGAATGAAAATGTGACTGCAAACTTTTCCACACACTTTGCACACAAAAATAGTAACAACTTCAGAGTATTATCTATGAACTGTCAAAGCATCAGAAACAAGGGTGTACAATTAGCAACAAGTATTGAATATGTCAAACCTGACGCAATAATAGGTTGTGAAACTTGGCTTGATTCATCACACTCAAATGCAGAATTCCTCCCTGAAGGCTTTAGATCGAACGTCCTTAGAAAAGACAGAAACCGGGATGGTGGGGGAGTATTCATTTCTTTCCACGACAATTTCAATGTATCAACAGTCGAAAATGGTGAGAACAGCTGCGAATTGCAATGGGCTGAAGTCCAAACAAAGTCAAAGTCAGCAATTATTGGAGCATTTTATAGACCACCAGATAATAATCTCAAACCACTCACCGACCTGAAAATATCTTTCACAAACATCTTGGAAAAAAATGTGGAAAAACCCTTGATTCTAGCTAGTGACTTTAATCTACCTCATATTGACTGGGTAAATAACACTCATATTCCAGGAAAAGGACAATTAGAATTAAATGAAATACTTTTAGACACTACACGTGAATTTAGCCTAGAACAGCTAGTGACGAAAGACCCAACACGAGAAAACAATACATTGGACCTCTTGTTTACAAATCGCCCCGATACAATGAAATCTTGTAGTGTAGTTCCGGGAATCTCAGACCATGAAATGGTCGTTGTAGACTTTGAGTTGAAGCCACATTACAACAAACCTAAACGCCGTGAAATATTATCACACAAGAGAGCAAACTGGGATGAAATTAAATCATACATATCGACAGAAGGGAAATCAATAATTGAAAGTGATGCATCAGTTGAACTCAAATGGAAGGACTTAAAAAAGATAATTAACGAAACAGTGAATGCAAACATACCAAAAAAGCTATCATCTAAGCGATACAATTTACCATGGCTAGGTAGAAATGAAAAGAAACTTTTGTCTAAACGAAACAAACTATTCCAAAAAGCTAAACAGACCAAAAACAAGAAGACATGGAATGAATATAAACTATACAAAAGAAAATCACAGAAAGCTGTACGCCAAGCTCATTGGAAATATGTCAATTCAGTACTGAACGATGCACTTGAAACTGGGAACAGCAAACCATTTTGGAATTATGTGAAATCTAAGAGAAGTGATAATATTGGTGTTGCAGGACTAAAGAAAAATGGTGTCTTACATCAAGATAGTAAAACCAAGGCAAACATTTTAAATGACCAATTCAAATCCGTCTTCACCAAAGAGGAACCAAATGAGAAAATGCCTACAATGAAAAATGAACAAACCTATCCATCAATTAGTGATATTCAAGTGGAAGAAAACGGTGTTAAAAAACTATTGAATAGACTCAACCCAAACAAAGCATGTGGACCAGATAAAATCTCAAATGTAATACTGAAAGAGTGCTCCAAAGAATTTGCACCAATACTCACTCATATTTTCCAACTGAGCATTGATTCAGGGCAACTACCATCTGATTGGAGAAACGCCAATATAAGCCCCATCTTTAAAAAAGGAGACCGTCACACAGCATCAAACTACAGACCAGTATCGTTAACTTGTGTGTCGTGCAAATTACTTGAACATATTATATGTCGACATGTTCTGAAACATCTTGAACAATACTCCATCCTAACACAACTACAGCATGATTTTAGAAGCGGCCATTCATGCGAAAGTCAACTGATCCTAACTATGAGCGATATTATGAAAAACTTTGACTCGAAATTACAAACCGACATGGCAATTTTGGATTTTAGTAAAGCGTTCGACACAGTGCCTCACCGAAAGTTACTTTATAAATTAGAAAAATATGGAATTGACGGTAAAGTGAATAATTGGATAAGATCATTCTTGATGAACCGACAACAACAGGTTATTGTAGAAGGAGAATCATCTAGTTCATGCTCAGAGGATTCCGGTGTGCCTCAAGGCACGGTATTGGGGCCATTGTTGTTTTTGTGCCACATTAATGACTTGCCAGAATCTGTTAAATCAACTGTCAGGCTTTTCGCAGATGACTGTTTACTATATCGTGTTATAAAATCAGATAAAGACCAACTACAGCTACAAAAAGATTTAAATGCTTTGGAAGTTTGGGCAGATGAATGGGGAATGCGCTTTAATGCCACCAAGTGCTATACAATGTCAATTCACCGTAGTGCTACCCCTCATATCCACTTCTACACATTGAACAATCATGTACTTAGCCACGTGAAAGAAAACCCATATCTAGGAGTCATCATTAGTGACGATCTGAAATGGACTTCCCATATCCAAAAAATCTACAAAAAAGCCAACTCGACTCTTTGATTCATACGGAGAAATTTGAAAAACTGTAATAAAAGCTTCAAAGAAACAGCCTATATACTAGTACCTCTGGTGAAATCAGTTCTGAGTTACTCGTCTACCGTTTGGGACCCACATCTTCGAAAAGATATAGACTTACTTGAAAACGTCAACAGAAAAGCAGCAAGATTTGTCCAAAATGATTACCGTAGGAAAAGCAGCGTAACTAGTATGATGACAGAACTAGGCTGGAAACCACTACATGAAACCAGAAGAGAACAACGTCTGACTCTCCTTTTCAAGATAATAATAATAATAATAATAATAATAATAATAATAATAATAATAATAATAATAATAATAATAATAATAATAATAATAATAATAATAATAATAACTTTATTTAGAGAAGGTAGCATATTAAGACATATATAATTCAATAATATTGAATTTATCTTATTTACAATATGGCCTTCTAACGATAACACTCATACTAACACAAGTAAACGAACACACTTCCGCCTTATTCTCACCTTATCTCCCTTCTCTGTTACTCACACACTCACACACACACACACACACACACACACACAAACATTCATAATCTATAACGTTCAATCAAATCAAAATTGATTAAGTTAATATTAATTTTATTGATTAGCTATCTATTAACCCTTTCCCGAGAGACAAAATTTTGGGGTGTTTAATTTGAATGTTTAAGCAAATGTCAAAATGGATTTTACTTCAAGAAAATGAATGTGAATAATTTAGGTCAGGAAACATTGAGGATAGAGGAGAAAAAACTGATTTTCAGCATTTTCTCCTTTAGACACAATGCTTTCCCATGTCATTTCTAATTGGGTATGTCAAAGCCAGATCTTTCTGGGAAAGGGTTAACTTAATTTATTATCAGTCAAGAATTTCTTTACTCTGACAGATACTCATCTTCACATTATTGTTTATACGTTAGATAATAATTTCTTATTTTTTGCTTGAAATTAACAAGTTTTGCCTCCGATCTTAAGCTTACAGGAAGGTCGTTCCAGATGTCAACGCTTTTATAATTTAGACTATTTTGATAAATATTTGTTTTTGGTTGTTTGTTTAATGTGAGTTGATTCTGAGTTTCAGAGCGTAAATTATACAAATCATTTCTAGAAACTTTAATCAAATTCATCATGTAATCAGGAGCGTTGTAGTTTAGCGTTTTATAAACTAGAACTGCAATGTGATAATTACATCGATTTGAGAATGTCAACCAAGAAAGTTCTTTGAACAATTCTTCTGAAGATGACTTCATTGGCTTACAAAGGATTAATTTTGCTAGTCTTTTCTGAAGAGAATATATTTTATTTGTATAGCGTTTGTCAGTTTTACCCCATATGGCACAGCAATAGTCAAAAACAGGTAAAATGTATGCGTTGTAAAATAGGATTTTCATTTCTTTCGTCAAGTAAAACGATATATTCTTAAAAAGAGATATTTTCCTTTTGAGTCCAGAGCAAACATAATCAATGTGCGTGTGCCAATTTAGGTGATTATCAATGTAGACGCCTAGAACTTTTTGAGTGTGTACATTTTCAAGTCGCACTCCATTAACATTTAATATAAGCTCATCTTGGTGTAAAAGTTTATGTTTGGACCCGATTAGCATGCATTTAGTTTTTGTGGGGTGTATTGACATATTGTTTAATGAACACCATTCCTGTACGGAGGAAATGCTTTCTTGGAGTTTATTTTGTATAGTGACTAGGTCATAACCTGCTTTATACATTGTGGAGTCGTCTGCATATAGATCAATTTCCACATCAGAACATGTTAACGATATGTCATTAATGTACAAGAGAAATAAAATAGGCCCGAGGATCGAGCCTTGAGGAACCCCAGACTGTATCAGAAGAGAGTCAGATTAAAAATTTTCCGACTTTTATTAACTGCTTCCTGTTGGATAAATAAGACTTTATTAGAAGCAGGGTATTTTCTGAAAAGTGGTATAGTTTAAGCTTATGTAGTAGGATTTCGTGATCAACAAGATCAAACGCTTTCCTCAAATCCAAGAAAACAGAACCAATCAATTTGCCATCATCAATATCTTTAAGCCATGTATCGATCAATTTTGATAAAGCAGTTACACAAGAATGATTTTCTCTAAACCCAGACTGAGAATTATTCAATACATCCGTTCGCACAAGGTATTTCTGTAGCTGCGTGACAATATGTCGTTCAAAGATCTTAGAAATTGTGGGTAAGATCGAGATTGGTCTATAGTTATTCGGATAATTTTTTTCACCTGATTTTAAAATTGGTATAACTTTGGCTAATTTCATTTCATCTGGGTAAATGCCAGAAGCAATACTGTTATTTATGTGATAATTGGTATAATTGTATCCCCACAATATTTTAGAATTTGTGCGCTAATACCGTCTAGACCTGTAGACTTTTTAACATCAAGTTTTCTAATTAGATCCCGAACCTCATTTATAGTAATAAATTCAATGGTGAAAATGTTATGTCCTAACTTTGCATCAAGGTGTTTTTGAAGATTTCGAAAACCGCTTTCCGAGAATGGTGTCTTAGTTATGATATCAGAAACGCATACAAAATGACGGTTAAGCTCATTTATGACGTTCAATTTGCCTTCAATTACCGAATCCGTTTTTAGCTCCACTGGCCTTTCAGGCCAGCGGGCTATTGTCATGGCGATGTGTCCGTCGTGCGTCAGTGCGTGCGTCCGTGCGTCCGTAAACTTTTTCTTTAAAAATCTTCTCCTCAGAAACTACTGGATGGATTTCAACCAAACTTCACAGGAATGATCCTTGGGTGACCCTCTCTGAGATTCCTTCAAAGAATTTGGATTGAACCAGAATCACCTGAGTTATCTGCCCTTGAATGTCAAAAATAGCTGATTTTGACTTTATTTTTACTCTTAAATCTACAAATAGCCTACTAACCAATCAAGACAAAACTTGGACAGAATATATATCAGCACAGTATCCTGCCTGGGTGTAATTTTCAGCTTAATCGGAATTTTACATCTTGAGTTATGTGCCCTTGAATTTGACAAAATTGCCATTTTCGACTTTGTTTTCACTCTAACAACCATAATTGTTAACCAATCAAGATGATATTTGGACAGAATCTAGTTGACAACAAGATCTTGCATATGTGTAATTTTCAGTATGATTGCATTGCTACAATCTGAGTTATGTGCCCTTCAAATTGACAAAATTTCAGTTTTCGACACTTTTTTCATTTTTGCGGCCACGATTATAGACTAATAATGACAAAATTTGGACAGAATGATGCTGAACATAAGATCTTGCACGATTTTAATTTTCAGCTTGGTTATAAACTCACATACTAAATTATGTGCCCTTGAATTTGGCATAATTACAGTTTTCAACTTTATCATCACTCTAAAAATCCCCCAAATATTGGCCAATCATTTACCTTCTTTTCGCTTTGACCACATGATTGCCTCTTTTTACTTTGATTTCGCTCTAAGAACCACAAGTTTTGAGGAATCTAGTTTTTCTTTTACCACATTGCTGTATTTTACTTTGTTTCTGCTCTAAGAACCACAAGATTTTAATAATATATAAGTTTAAGCATTTAGATAAACTTGTCAAATTTTTTATAGTAAACCCCAAGAAATTCAGGCCTGTGGAGCGACTCAAGACCTTCAGGTCTTTCTAGTTGTGATTTTCAATGGTATTGTTAGATCTTCTGACTTGTCCATGTTTGCTGCACCTTTAAGATTTTTCCATATCATCCTGGTATCTTTCTTATTTTCGACAGATTTATTGAAAAAGTTTTTCTTATTTCGCTTAATCATATAAGTCACTTTATTTCGAAGCATTTTGTACATGTCATGATTGCCGTCCATATGTGCTTTATCTCTTTCAAACATAGTTTCGTTAATTTCATCTGTAAACCAATCAGGTTGATGCGTACGTTTTATACGTTTACTCTTGATAGGAGCATGAGTAGATAATATTGAATTAAGAATTTCATAAAATTTTAAGAGGGCCTCATTAGGATCTACAATTGTTTCAACACTGCCAATTCCGGATAATAATAAATCTTGTAAAAACTGGTCTTCATTGAATTTTTTGTAGCATCGATATGTAATGGTTTCGTGATTTTGATTGTTTATTTTTTAGTGTTTTCAAATGATGAAGTCGAACGGGTAAAACAAATAGGATAATGATCACTTATGGATATAGATGAAACAAACGGTTCGCTTGTATTCTGAATGGTATTCGTGTATATATGGTCAATCAAACTCGCACTTTTCTTCGTAACTCGTGTAACTAACTGTTTTAGATCAAAAGTTGAAATTAGATTAGCCCACTTTGTGTTTTCAAAATTTTTATTGCTATTTTTTGTGTCAAAATGAATATTGAAGTCCCCTAATATATGGTATTCAATGTTTAGTACATCCACATTTTCAATCTGTTTTGCATACTCGTCTATCCAAGATTGATTAGAATTTGGTGGGCGGTAAACATAATTTAGCAAAAATGGTGCACGATTGTTTGAAGTGAGTTCTATCCATAGAGATTCAATTTCAGGACATTCTAGATCATTACGTCTTTTATACAGAAGTTTTTCCGAGACATATACGATTATTCCACCACCCGTTTTGTTTTTCCTATCTTCTCTTTCGAATGTGTAGTTTTTTATGTTTAAAGTACTGTCCTCGATATTTTCATGCAAAAATGTTTCACATAACCCTAGTATATCAGGCGAACTTTGGTCAAGCAGATGAAACTTTATCTCTTCAAGTTTAGGTAACAAATGGCGGATGTTCAAACTCGAAATATGTATACCTTTCTTTTTGAAATTGAACGCATTTTATAGAGATTTGATTGAGTTTTGGTTGTTGTTGTTGTTGTTGTTGTTGTTGTTGTTGTTGTTGTTTCAGAAGTGACAATATCCTTGTCATGCAGGTTTTTTAATTCGTGATTCTGATTATTATGGGCCTGTGACTGATAGTAAGATTTAATTTTTGGAGGTAAATTTTCATGTTCACTACAAATACACGGATATTCGTCACAACAGTTACACACCAATATTAAAGGTTGGAATGTATTATTGCAACTAATTTCAAAATTTCTAATTTGTGAAGAATATGTAGCATTGAAACTTTCATTATTTAAAATTTTATCAGAGTATCTGTCAGAATTTTCCTAATGTCTACGGTCCAAATTGGAGCCTTCAAAACCTTGGTTTCATGGGTTTTGTCTGTACCAACAATTTCTGGTTTCGTGAGTAGCATTTATCTACAGTTAAAACAATATTGCTTGTATCTGCCAAACACTGCTCTCGAAACTTGATTTCTATTGGGATAAGAATTATTATTTCTGAATGTTTGATAAGACTGTCCTCTTATATAACCTCGTGCATAGGTTTTGGTATGATTTCTCTTTAGAATAGACACATGCTTGTCTATTACAGATAGTAATCGACTGGTACCTCTCGGTGATAGATGAATTCCATCACGAGAAAAGAAGTGTTCAATAGGCTGATTATTGCCATAAACAAACAGTGGGTTACAGTCAATCAGTTTTGAAGCAGTTTGTTCACACTCATTTTTTATGCATTTGTTTAATTCAGAGACATCTGTATCACGTCTCGGACAAGATGTGCAAAGATATAATTCACAGTTTGCATCCAGTGAACTTGTTAATTTTCTCAAATGACTCTCTATATTTGATATCGAGCATTTTCTCGCAACGTCGTTCCCCCTGCATAAATAATGACTGATTTGAACTGCTTCAAATCCATTGATCTCAGAATTTCATAAATATGCGAAAGTCCTTTTCCTCGGCATGTTTTCACAAAAACATTTTGGAGTCCTTTTGTTTCTATACCTTTTAGTATAGAGTCACCTATTAAAAGTGTCCTTTTTGGAATATCACCAGAGGAGTTGGACTTGACGGCAGCATGTTCACCAGAATATGTTTTCTTTAGATTGCTGGTAGAGTTTAAGTTCTTTTCACAAGTAGGCGTTTTTTCCCTGCGACGTGTCCGCATTTGATTTTGGACTCATTGGTTTATTTTCTGCGAACTTATTTGTATGATTTGGAGATATTTCACACTCGATGGGTGTTTGGACTTTTGGGGTGCTCGGATTGGTTCCCGCGATCTCATTTTGTTTGGATCCAAAAGTTGACGAAACACACTTCACCGACTCCTCAACAGACTTCATTTGGCGCTGCAGTTTGTCATATGTCAACTTCGTTTCACTGCAGCGTTTTTCACACACTTTCGCTAAGTCACTTAATTGATCGTCAACAACCTGGTGGCTATCCCCGCCAATGATCACATCACATTCAATCAACGACAGCAACGAAACAAACACCAACAACAAATAAACATTATAAGGACAAAAACTGAAATATACAAACAATCGTTCTTCCCTCGAACAATTAGGCTATTGACTGGAACTGTTTACCTGAAAAGACTGTGAATTGTGGAACAATTAATACATTTAAGGTTTACGAACTGAGAATGAAATGCAGAGCCAGAGATGAAATTTGAAAAGTGCCAGTAATTCCTAATCTGTGTTACATTTCCCTTCCAAATACAAATATAAGCATTTTGTATGGATTAGAATTTTGAATTAATGCATACTTATGGAAATATTTGACCAAAATGTTCAAAATTACCTCCCTTGCATATGAAAATAGGGTAAAACAATATTTGTAAATTATTATCTTCTTGTAGCATAATCTTGAAATCCGGCCTGGTGAATCAACTTGTGTGAAGTGTATTTACATGTGTGTGAAATTTGATGCATTTCGTATGGCTAGAAATTGGTGTTTTCATTCTCAGTTCGTAAACCTTAAAGACTCAATTTCTAAATCTGACTAAACATCAAAAAGTCGCAACCCCCCCCCCCTGGATAATTTTTGCTCAGCGATTGAGTTAATTTCCAGTACCCCACAGATACAGATACAGATACAGAGTGCGCGCGCGCGCGTGTGTGTATGTGTGAGCGGGGGGAGGGGGGGGGGGGGGTAATTGGATATTTTACTCGGGAGAGTTTTATCATTTCACCGTATCCTTTAATGGCGGCGATGTAAACAAACTTGAACATGCCTTTGTGTCAGTGGATTCGTGCACAAACTCTCAATTTCAACGTTCTCGTGCACACACCATAGAAACGAAATGAAAACGATCCGAAACGATACGGCAAAAAGATGATACATCTCTGCCGTTTTCTATGCTCCTTGAATATTTTTTTCTAGGGAGCATAAATAGCCACACTGCCCTTCCGTTCGTTCGTCTGTCCGTCCGTCCGTCCGTCCGTACACAACCAGATCTCAGCAACCCTCGGACCAAATTCGATAAAACTTCACTTGTAGACTCCCGTGGATAATCCATTAAGACCCTGCTCTCCGTTTATTAATTTGAGGCTTTGTCACGGAATAAGGGGCCTTAGTGTAGAATTATTTTTCTCTCATTTCTCTTCATCTAATGGGCAGAATTTAATGAAATTTTGTAGTTAATGGATATATGAGATATTCTATCCTATATTCTATAAATAATGTACGTGTGTACTAAAAACCTGTCATGGGAAAAAGGGCTTGAATGAATATAGTATTTTCATGACAAACACTTATTCGGGGAGTATAGGCCTGATCCGTCTATGACGGCTCTTGTTTGTGCGTGTTTTTCCTTCAAAATAGTACATATTAAATGGACATGATGATACACGAGACCATTGACACGATTTTTGCTGGGGATGACGATGTACGTAGAATGTGTCTGGTTTTGTGAATATAACTTTGTGCATGAGGACGTTGACACATTGTTTTACTTGTGTTGTATGAAAATGTGTCTGATCACAATGTATGCATACCTTTATGAAGGATGTGCATGAGAACGTTGACACGTTTTTTACTGGTGATACATGTAAGATGTGTCTTGTTCATGCTTCTACGCCTTTATTAAGAATGTTAACGAGGACGTTGGCACGTTTTATAAATTGGAAATGCATGTAAGATGTGTTTGGTTATGTTGCTGGACCTTTAATTAAGGATGTGCACGAAAACGTTGACACTTATATACTGGTAATATATGTAAGACAAGCCTGGTTGTGTTGCTGGACGTTTGTTAGGGACGTGCACGAGAACATTGACACGTTTTATATTGGTATCTTATGTAAGATGTGTCTGGTTGTGTTGCTGGACCTTTATTAGGTATACATGTGCACGAGAACGTTGACACGTTTTATATTTGTAACTTATGTAAGATGTGTCTGGTTGTGTTACTGGACCTTTATTAACTATGTGCACGAGAACGTTGACACGATTTATATTGGTAATGTATGTAAGATGTGTCTGGTTGTGTTGCTGGACCTTTATTAGGTATGTGCACGAGAACGTTGACACGTTTTATGTTGGTAACTTATGTAAGATGTGTTTGGTTGTGTTGCTGGACCTTTATTAAGGATGTGCACACGAAAACGTTGACACTTATATACTGGTAATATATGTAAGACAAGCCTGGTTGTGTTGCTGGACGTTTGTTAGGGACGTGCACGAGAACGTTGACACGTTTTATATTGGTATCTTATGTAAGATGTGTCTGGTTGTGTTGCTGGACCTTTATTAGGTATGTGCACGAGAACGTTGACACGTTTTATGTTGGTATCTTATGTAAGATGTGTCTGGTTGTGTTGCTGGGCCTTTAATAGGGATGTGTACGAGAACGTTAACTTACCACGGTAGACATCTATGTAGGCAATGTTTGCCTTTCTTGATGCGTTATGATAAAACACGTTTTATAGTTGTGATGTATGTAAGATGTGCCTGGTTGTGTTGCTGGATCTTTATTAGGGATGTGTACGAGAACGTTGAGACGATTTATACTGGTGCTGTATGTAAGATGTGTCTGGTTGTGTTGCTGGACCTTTATTAACTATGTGCACGAGAACGTTGACACGTTTCAAAATGGTAACTTATGTAAGATATGTCTGGTTATGTTGCTGGACCTTTATTAGGTATGTGCACGATAACGTTGACACGTTTTATATTGGTAACTTATGTAAGATGTGTCTGGTTGTGTTGCTGGACCTTTATTAACTCTGTGCACGAGAACGTTGACACGTCTTATATTGGTAATGTATGTAAGATGTGTCTGGTTGTATTGCTGGACCTTTATTAGGTATGTGCACGAGAACGTTGACACGTTTTATATTGGTAACTTATGTAAGATGTGTCTGGTTGTGTTACTGGACCTTTATTAACTCTGTGCACGAGAACGTTGACACGATTTATATTGGTAATGTATACATGTAAGATGTGTCTGGTTGTATTGCTGGACCTTTATTAGGTATGTGCACGAGAACATTGACACGTTTTATATTTGTAACTTATGTAAGATGTGTCTGGTTGTGTTACTAGACCTTTATTAACTCTGTGCACGAGAACGTTGACACGATTTATATTGGTAATGTATGTAAGATGTGTCTGGTTGTATTGCTGCACCTTTATTAACTATGTGCTCGAGAAGGTTGACATGATTTAAATTGGTAATGTATGTAAGATGTGTCTGGTTGTGTTGCTTACCCTTTATTAGGTGTGTGTTCGAGTACGTTGACACGTTTTATACTGATATTGTACGTAAGATGTGTCTGGTTGTGTTGCTGGACCTTTATTAACTATGTGCACGAGAACATTGACACGATTTATATTGGTAATGTATGTAAGATGTGTCTGGTTGTGTTACTGGACCTTTATTAGGTATGTGCACGAGAACGTTGACACGTTTTATATTTGTAACTTATGTAAGATGTGTCTGGTTGTGTTACTGGACCTTTATTAACTATGTGCACGAGAAGGTTGACACGATTTATATTGGTAATGTATGTAAGATGTGTCTGGTTGTATTGCTGGACCTTTATTAGGTATGTGCAAGAGAACGTTGACACGTTTTATATTTGTAACTTATGTAAGATGTGTCTGGTTGTGTTTCTATTACCTTTATTAGGTATGTGCACGAGAACGTTGACACGTTTTATATTGGAAACGTATGTAAGATGTGTTTGATTGTGCTGCTGGACCTTTATTAACTATGTGCACGGGAACGTTGACATGATTTTTATTGGTAATGTGTGTAAGATGTGTCTGGTTGTGTTGCTGGGCCTTTATTAGGGGTGTACACGAAATAGTTGACACGATTTATATTGGTTATTTATGTAAGATTTGTCTGGTTGTTTTGCTGGACCTTTATTAGGTATGTGAACGAGAACGTTGACACGTTTTATACTTGTGATGTATGTAAGATGTGTGTGATTTTTTACTGGACCTTTATATGGGGTGTGCACGAGAACGTTTACACGATTGATACTGGTAATGTATGTAAGATATGCCTGGTTGTGTTGCTGGACCTTTATCAAGGATTTGCACGAGAACGTTGATACGATTTATATTGGTTATTTATGTAAGATACGTTTGGTTGTGTTGCTAGACCTTTATTAGGTATTTGCACGAGAACGTTGACACTTTTTATACTGGTATTATATGTAAAATGTGTGTGATTGTCTTGCTGGACCTTTATTATGGGGCGTGCTCGATAACGTTGACACGATTTATACTGTTAATGTATGGAAGATATGTCTGGTTATGTTGCTGGGCTATTATTAAGAATGTGCACGAGAACGTTGACACGTTTTATACTGGTGTTATATGTAAAATGTGTGTGATTGTGTTGCTGGACCTGTATTATGGGGCGTGCAAGATAACGTTAACACGATTTATACTGTTAATGTGTGGAAGATATGTCTGGTTATGTTGCTGGGCTATTATTAAGGATGTGCACGAGAACGTTGACACGTTTTATACTGGTGTTATATGTAAAATGTGTGTGATTGTGTTGCTGGACCTTTATTATGGGGCGTGCACGATAACGTTGACACGATTTATACTATTAATATATGGAAGATATGTCTGGTTATGTTGCTGGGCCATTATTAAGGATGTGCACAAGAACGTTGACACTTTTTATACTGGTGTTATATGTAAAATGTGTGTGATTGTGTTGCTGGACCTTTATTATGGGGCGTGCACGATAACGTTGACACGATTTATGCTGTTAATGTATGGAAGATATGTCTGGTTATGTTGCTGGGCCATTATTAAGGATGTGCACGAGAACGTTGACACGTTTCATATTGGTTATTTATGTAAGTTATGTCTGGTTGTTTTGTTGGACCTTTATTAGGTATGTGCACGAGAACGTTGACACGATTTAAATTGGTTATTTATGTAAGATATGTTGGGTTGTGTTGCTGGGCCTTTATTAGGTATGTGAACGAGAACGTTGACACGTCTTATATTGGTAACGCATGTAAGATGTGTGTAATTGTGTTGCTCGACCGTTATTAGGAATGTGCATGAGAACGTTGACACGATTTATATTGATTATCTATGTATGATATAACTGGTTGTATTGCTGGACCTTTATTAACTATGTACACCAGAACGTTGGCATGTTTTATACTGGTGATGTATATAAGATATGTATGTGATTGTGTTACTACACCTTTATTAGGGGTGTGCACGAGAACGTTGACACGTTTTATATTGGTAATGCATTCAAGATTTGTCTGGTTGTGGACTTTAATAAGGATATGCACGAGACCGTTGACACGATTTATATTGGTGATGTTGGTAAGATGTGGTTGGTTATGTTGCTTTACCTTTTTTCTTGATGTGCACGAGAACGTTGACTCGTTTAATTCTGGTGATGTATGTAAGAAATGTCTGGTTTTGTTTATATACTTTTTTGAAAGATTTGTACAATATTTATATATTCATTTTAAGGTTTGCACTAGATTTTATACGGGAATGTAAGCTATATCTGCTTATGTTGTTATATCTTTATTAGAGACGTGTACGATAAAATTAACATGCTTTATACTGGTATTGTACGTAAGATGTGTCTGTCTATGTTGCTATAGTACCTTTATAAAGGTTGCGTACGAGAATGGTGACACGATTTTTATTACTGATGATATATGTAAGATGTGTCTGGTTATGTTGCTTATTTTATAATCGCTGTATAAAATCTTGATGAGCACATCAATGATAAAGATATAAATACATAACTAGACACGTCCTTCTTACATCATCTGTAAGGAACACGTCAACGTTCTCTTGTGAATATTCAGAATAAAGATATAAATACATAACCAGATACGTCCTTCATACATCACCTATAATACACACGTCAACGTTCTCGTGCACATCAAGAATAAAGATATAACTATATAACCAGACACGTCATTTTTACGTCACCTGTAATTAACACGACAACGTTCTCGTGCAAATCAAGAATAAAGATATAAATACATAATCAGATACGTCCTTCTTACATCACCTGTAATGAATACGTCAACGTTCTCATGCACATCCGGTATAAAGATATAAATACATAACCAGATATGTCCTTCATACATAACCTGTAATAAATACGTCAACGTTCTTTTGCACATCCAGAATAAAGATTTAAATATATAACAAGACACGCCCTTCATATATCACATGTATTAAACACGTCAACGTTCTCGTGCACATCAAGAATAAAGATATAAATATATAACCAGACACGTCCTTCATACATTACCTGTAAAAAACACGTCAACGTTCTAGTGCACATCAAGAATAAAGATATAAATGAGCCGGGATCTGGAAAAACGTCCATTATAGCATTTTTAAAAATTGAGTTTCAAGATCAGCTTGTTGTCAAATTCAGTCGAATATGCATCTATGCTGCTCTCTTTCAGTTACTACAGGTCACGAAGAAGCTATTCGAGAACAACGTGGATCCTGATCAGACTGTGCGTATGCACAGGCTGATCTGGATCTATGTTGGGCTCAAAAGCCTGAAAGGACGTTTTTCCAGATCCTGGCTCATTAATATATACCCAGATACATCCTTCATACATCACATGTAAAACAAGTCAACGTTCTCGAGCACAGCCTAAATAAAGATCCAGCAACATAACTAGAGTCATCTTACATACATCACCAATATAAAACGCGTCAACGGTCCCGTGCATATCCTTATTAAAGTCCAGCAACACAACCAAACACATCTTACATGCATTACCAATATTAAACGTGTCAACGTTCTCGTGAACACAGTTAATAAAGGTTCAGCAACATAACCAGCCACCTCTTACATACATCACCAGTATAAATCGTGTCAACGCACTCCTGCATATCCCTAATAAAGGTCCAGTAACACAACCAGTCACATCTAAACATACATTACCAGTATACAACGTGTCAACATTTTCGTACACACACCTAATAGAGGTTAAGGCACACAACCAGACATCTCTTACATATATCACCAGTATAAAACGTGTCAACGTTCTCGTGCACATACCTAATAAAGGTCTAGAAACACAACCAGACACATCTTACATACATCAGCAGTATAAAACGTGCCAACGTTCTCTAGCACATACCTAATAAAGGTCTAGAAACACAACCAGACATATCTTACATACATCAGCAGTATAAAACGTGTCAACGTTCTTGTGCACATACCTAATAAAGGTCTAGAAACACAACCAGACACATCTTACATACATCAGCAGTATAAAACGTGCCAACGTTCTCTAGCACATACCTAATAAAGGTCTAGAAACACAACCAGACACACCTTACATACATCAGCAGTATAAAACGTGTCAACGTTCTCTAGCACATACCTAATAATGGTCCAGCAACACAACCAGACATATCTTACATAAATAACCAATATATAAATCGTGTCAACGTTCTCGTGCACACCCTATTAAAAAGGTCCAGCAACACAGCCAGACATGTCTTGCATAAATAACCAATTAAAACGTGTAAACGTTCTCGTGCACATCCTTAATAAAGATCCAGCAACACAACCAGACGTATGTTACATACATTACCAGTATAAATCGTGTCAACGTTCTCGTACACAACCCCATAATAAAGGTCCAGCAAAACAATCACACACATTTTACATACAACACCAGTATAAAACGTGTCAACTTTCTCGGGCACATACCTAATAAAGGTCCAGCAACACAACAAGACATATCTTACATACATCACCAGTATAAAACGTGTCAATGTTCTCGTGCACACACCTATTAAAGGTTTAGCAACACAACCAGACACATCTTACATATTAAGTAACCAATATAAAACGTGTCAACGTTCTCGTGCACATACCTAAAAAAGGTCTAGAAACACAACCAGACACATCTTACATACATCAGCAGTATAAAACGTGTCAACGATCTCTAGCACATGCCTAATAAAGGTCCATCAACACAGCCAGACATATCTTACATAAATAACCAATATATAAATCGTGTCAACGTTCTCGTGCACACCCTATTATAAAGGTCCAGCAACACAGCCAGACATGTGTTACATAAATAACCAATATGAAACGTGTAAACGTTCTCGTGCACACCCTATAATAAAGGTCCAGCAACACAGCCAGACATGTGTTACATAAATAACCAATATGAAACGTGTAAAGGTTCTCGTGTACAGCCTATTATAAAGGTCCAGCAACACAGCCAGACATGTGTTACATAAATAACCAATATATAAATCGTGTCAACGTTCTCGTGCACACCCTATTATAAAGGTCAAGCAACACAGCCAGACATATCTTACATAAATAACCAATATGAAACGTGTAAACGTTCTCGTGCACACCCTATAATAAAGGTCCAGCAACACAGCCAGACATGTGTTACATAAATAACCAATATGAAACGTGTAAACGTTCTCGTGCACAACCCCATAATAAAGGTCCAGCAACACAACCAGACATATCTTAAATACAATACCAGTATAAATCGTGTCAACGTTCTCGTGCACAACCCCATAATAAAGGTCCAGCAACACAATCACACACATCTTACATACATTACCAGTATAAAACGCGTCAACGTTTTCGTGCACACCCCTATTAAAGGTTCAGCAACACAATTACATACATCTTATATACATTACCAGTATAAATCGTGTCAACGTTCTCGTGCACAACCCCATAATAAAGGTCCAGCAACACAATCAAACACACTTTACATACATCAACAGAATCAAACGTGTCAACATTCTCGGGCACATACCTTATAATGGTCCAGCAACACAACCAGACATATCTTATATAAATAACCAATATAAATCGTGTCAACGTACTCGTGCCCATACCTAATAAAGGTCCAGCAACACAACAAGACATACCTTACATAAATAATCAATATAAATCGTGTCAACGTTCTCGTGTACATCCTTAATAAAGGTCCAGCAACACAACCAGACATATCTTACATACATTACCAGTATAAATCGTGTCAACGTTCTCGAGCACAACCCCATAATAAAGGTCCAGCAACACAATCACACAACATCTTACATACATTACGAGTATAAAACGTGTCAACGTTCTCTCGCACATACCTAATAAAGGTCCAGCAACACAACCAGACATATGTTACATAAATAACCAATATAAATCGTGTCAACGTTCTCGTGCACACCCATTATAAAGGTCCAGCAACACAACTAGACAAGTCTTACATAAATAATCAAGAAACGCGTCAACGTTTTCGTGCACACCCCTATTAAAGGTTCAGCAACACAATTACATACATCTTATATACATTACCAGTATAAATCGTGTCAACGTTCTCGTGCACAACCCCAAAATTAAGGACCAGTAACACAACCAGTCACATCTAAACATACATTACCAGTATACAACGTTTTCGTACACACACCTAATAGAGGTTAAGGCACACAACCAGACATATCTTACATTTATCACCAGTATAAAACGTGTCAACGTTCTCGTGCACATAACTAATAAAGGTCTAGAAACACAACCAGACACATCTTACATACATCAGCAGTATAAAACGTGTCAACGTTCTCTAGCACATACCTAATAAAGGTCTAGAAACACAACCAGACACATCTTACATGTACATCAGCAGTATAAAACGTGTCAACGTTCTCTAGCACATACCTAATAATGGTCCAGCAACACAACCAGACATATCTTACATAAATAACCAATATATAAATCGTGTCAACGTTCTCGTGCACACCCTATTAAAAAGGTCCAGCAACACAGCCAGACATGTCTTACATAAATAACCAATTAAAACGTGTAAACGTTCTCGTGCACATCCTTAATAAAGGTCCAGCAACACAGCCAGACGTATGTTACATACATTACCGGTATAAATCGTGTCAACATTCTCGTGCACAACCCCATAATAAAGGTCCAGCAAAACAATCACACATATCTTACATACATCACCAGTATAAAACGTGTCAATGTTCTCGTGCACACACCTAATAAAGGTTTAGCAACACAACCAGACACATCTTACATAAGTAACCAATATAAAACGTGTCAACGTTCTCGTGCAAATACCTAAAAAGGTCTAGAAACACAACCAGACACATCTTACATGTACATCAGCAGTATAAAACGTGTCAACGATCTCTAGCACATACCTAATAAAGGTCCAGCAACACAACCAGACATATCTTACATAAAAAAAACAATATATAAATCGTGTCAACGTTCTCGTGCACAACCCCATAATAAAGGTCCAGCAACACAATCACACACATCTTACATACATTACCAGTATACAACGTGTCAACGTTCTCGTGCACATCCTTAATAAAGGTCCAGCAACACAACCAGACGTATCTTACATACATTACCAGTACAAATCGTGTCAACGTTCTCGTGCACAACCCCATAATAAAGGTCCAGCAACACAATCAAACACATTTTACATACATTAACAGTATCAAACGTGTCAACGTTCTCGGGCACATACCTAATAATGGTCCAGCAACACAACCAGACATATCTTATACATCTTCGCTAGCCAAGGTTGAACCCACCTACGTTTGTATTCACCCTTGGCGGATTTAGTCCGACTTTCTTGAAATCGCGAAGCGCCGCCTAGCGCTTGTTCTGCTGGTTGTTTACGTCCATTATTGATGACGTCATTAACGCGCGTTGTCTTTCGCGTCATACTTCATGCGGATTATGTAAAAGTTAGCTGCTTTATTGGTCGAATTGTCGAAAGTATGATAATTCGTCGATTAAAGTTAGGGAATTCCTGTCTTTTGCAGTGAAATTCTTAAGAAAAATCGCCCATCTTCGCGTTTATGAGTTGCAAATGCAATGCTTTTTCCCGCCCGTTGTCATGATTTGGTTACTCATAACAAATGTATCAGTCGACAATCTGATTGGTTCCAGCGAGACCTCGCTGGAACCAATGAAAACGCTTTCCAGGAGACCAAGAAAATCGGACTAAATCCGCCAAGGGTGAATACAGAAACGACGTTACGTCGTGGATGTCACCCTTGGCTTGCGAAGATGTATCTTATATAAATAACCAATATAAATCGTGTCAACGTACTCGTGCCCATACCTAATAAAGGTCCAGCAATACAACCAGACATGTCTTACATAAATAACCAATATGAAATGTGTCAACGTTCTCGTGCACACCCCTATTAAAGGTTCAGCAACATAATTACATACATCTTACATACATCACCAGTATAAAACGTGTCAACGTTCTCGTGCACATACCTAATAAAGGTCCAGCAACACAACCAGACATATCTTACATAAATAACCAATATAAATCGTGTCAACGTTCTCGTGCACACCCATTATAAAGGTCCAGCAACACAACCAGGCATATCTTACATAAATAACCAACATAAATCGTGTCAACGTTCTCGTGCACATCCTTAATAAAGGCCCAGAAACACAACCAGACATATCTTACCTACATTACCAGTATGAATCGTGTCAGCGTTCTCGTGCACACCCCATAATAAAGGTCCAGCAACACAATCAGACATATCTTACATACCGTATAGCACTTTATTTCTGCGGGGTCCAAATTCTGCGGTTTTTCCAGAAATCAGGCGGGTTAAATTTCTGCGGAACATATTTCTGCGGTCTCTCATTTTGAAAAATCAAAGATTTTATTTCTGCGCTATCAAATCAGTTTTAGTCAGTATCGGACATAGTTTGAAAGACGATGCTTACCAAATATTCTAATTATTCCGTTGGGGTAAAGGGATAATCCCACTCATTTACCAGTGCCTATAAAGGCGTTATGGGAAACAATGCCGTATACAGATAGGTGTAAAATGAAAGACGTGTCAAACTGTTACCAATCAGTCAAACTTGTTAAACCTTTGTTTATTGATGAACTAAAATGTCTTACCTACACATAAGATAAAGCCGTAGTTACACCATTTTTGAATAAGAAAGCACTCCATTGTTATGATATTGTTCAATCCATCGGGACGGGTGGTAACAGTTTAACTTTTCCATGTACTGACTAAAATTACAGACAAAAACCTCTACACTTAGGATTAATATTCTGCGGATTTTATTTCTGCGGTGCCGTCCACGACCGCAGAAATAGCAGAAATAAAGTCCCCGCAGAAATAAAGTGCTATACGGTACATCACCAGTATAAATCGTGTCAACGTTCTCGTGCACACCTCTAATAAAGGTCCATCAACACAACCAGACACATCTTACATAAATAACCAATATAAATCGCGTCAACGTTCTCCTGCACACCCCTTATAAAGGTCCAGCAACACAATCACACACAGCTTACATACATAACCAGTATAAAACGTGTCAACGTTTTCTTACACACACCTCATAAACATCAGCAACACAACCGCACACATCTTACATACATCACCAGTATAAATCGTGTTAACGTTCTCGTGCACATCCATAATAAAGGTTTAGCAACATAACCAGACACATCTTACATACAATTAAACCAATATAAAACGTATCAACGTTCTCGTGCACTCCCATAATAAAGGTTCAGCAACATAACCAGATACCTCTTACATACATCACCAATATAAATCGTGTCAACGCACTCATGCATATCCCTAATAAAGGTCCAGTAACACAACCAGACACATCTTACATGCATTACCAGTATAAAACGTGTCAACGTTCTCGTATACACACCTAATAAAGGTTAAAGAACATAACCAGTCACCTCTTACATACATCACCAGTATAAAACGTGTCAACGTTCTTGTGCACACAGCTTATAAAGGTTTAGCACACAACCAGACACACCTCACATAAGTTACCAATATAAATCGTGTCAACGTTCTCATGCAAATAGTTAATAAACATCCAGCAACACAACCAGACACGTCTTACATAAGTTACCAATATAAAACGTGTCAACGTTCTCGTGCACATACCTCATAAAGGTCCAGCAACACAACCAGACAGATCTTACATAAGTTACCAATATGAAACGTGTCAACGTTGTCGTGCACATTCCTAATAAAGGTTTAGAGACATAGCCAGACATATCTTACAAACAGTACCAATATAAAACGTGTCAACGTTCTCGTGCACATACCTCATAAAGGTCCAGCAACACAACCAGACAGATCTTACATAAGTTACCAATATGAAACGTGTCAACGTTCTCGTGCACAACGCTAATAAAGGTTTAGAAACATAGCCAGACATATCTTACAAACAGTACCAATATAAAGCGTGTCAACGTTCTCGTGCACATCCCTAACAAAGGTCCAGCAACACAACCAGATTTGTCTTACATATATTACCAGTATATAGGTGTCAGCGTTCTCGTGCACATCCTTAATAAAGGTCAAGCAACATAACCAGACACATCTTACATGCATTTCCAATTGATAAAACGTGCCAACGTCCTCGTGCACATTCCTAATAAATGCATAGAAGCATAACAAGACACATCTTACATACATCACCAGTATAAAACGTCAACGTTCTCGTGCACGTCAAGAATACATGTTTACATTACCAATAGCCAGACACATCTACACCTTGCACCAGTAACAAGCATGCCAGCGTTCTCGTACACGTCAAGAATAAACGTATCTACCAATAACCAGACACTTCCTAAATACAAACTAGTTCACGTTCTCGTGCACGTCAAGAATAAGATATATAGCAATAACCAGACACTTCCCACATACATCATCGGTAACAAAAAGGTCAACGTTCTCGTGCGCGTCAAGAATAAAGGTACATTTCAATAACCAGACACTTCCTACATCATGCACCAGCAACAACGTGTAAATGTTCTCGTGCACGTCAAGTATAAAGGTACATACCAATAGCCAGACACTTCCTATATTATGCAGTAGTAACAAACGTGTCAACGTTCTCGTGCACATCAAGAATAAAGGTACACACCAATAACCAGACACATCCTACATCATGTACCAGTAACAAACACGTCAACGTTCTCGTGCATGTTAAGAATAACGGTAAATACCAATAACAAGACACTTCCTACATCATGTACCAGTAACAACTTTGTCAACGATCTCGAGCACGTCAAGAATAAAGGTACAGACCTATAACCAGACACTTTCTACATCATGCAGCAGTAACAAACACGTCAACGTTCTCGTGCACGTCAAGAATAAAGGTACGTACCAATAACCAGACACTTCCTACATCATGCACCAGTAATAAACTCGTCAACGTTCTCGTGCATGTCAAGAATAAAGGCACATACCAATAACCAGACACTTCCTACATCATGCACCAGTACTTAACAAACTTGTCAACGTTCTCGTGCATGTCAAGAATAAAGGTACATGCCAATAACCAGACACATCCTACATCATGAACCAGAAACAAACTTGTCAACGTTCTCGTGCACGTCAATAATAAAGTCTTCTTCTTCTTCTTCCGTTAACTGGCCTCCTTCATCTTGCTGAAGATTCTGCCAGGTTTTTTGCGCGCACGTTTTTTGACGAGCGGATATCTTAAGATTTTTTTGTGTGTTTTTTGGCTTTTTTTGTTGTTGTCCACCCCCCTCCCCCCACCCTACCCACCCCCTTCATTCTTTGATTATTCTTTGTCCTGAGCACAGATTCGGGATTTGAATATCTCGAATGTCTCGGCTTCGGCCAACTCAGGAGGGAGGTTATTCCAGTCTTTAACAGTTCTGTTAAAAAATGACCATTTCCTTACATCTTTGTTTGCATTTGGGATGGAGAAGCAGTTTTTATGTTTATTTCTGTTTTTTCTCGTCGGTCTTGAAAGATATTTTTCTGGATTGATTTCTACCTTGTTGTTATTTATTTTGTAAAGCATACAGAGCCTAGCATTTTTTCTTCTTTCTTGTAGGTCTTGCCAGTTTAGCTCGTTGATCATGTTGCCGACGCTGGAGCGATTTCTGTATTTTCCCATGACATACCTGGCAGCCCTCCTTTGCACTTTTTCTATTTGTTCTATTTGATTTTGTTTGTATGGGTCCCAGACTGTGCAGGCGTATTCTAACTGTGGTCTAACAAGTGATTTGTATGCTTTTGCCTTAATAGATTTGGAAGAGACATTTAGGTTCCGCTGTAGAAATCCGATAGTTTGATTTGCTTTCGTTGTGATGTTGTTTATGTGCTTCCCCCAGTTAAGATCATGAGTTATGGTGCATCCAAGATATTTTGTGCTTTTTTCATGTGCCAGTTTGTGTCCATGTAGGGTGTAGTCAGCCATAAATGGTTCTTTTTTTGTTGTAACTGAGAGTACCGAGCATTTGTCAGGATGGAATTCCATTCTCCATTTCTTCTCCCACTCAGCAAGTTTATCCAGGTCTTGTTGTAAGATTTTGCAGTCAGCTTGTGATGTTATGGTCAGGTAAACTATAGTGTCATCGGCAAACAGTCGGACAGTGGATTTTAAATTATCTGGTATATCATTAATATAGAACAGGAATAGGCTGGGGCCGAGCACTGAGCCTTGCGGTACTCCTGAGTCTACATTTCCTTGGTCAGATTCTTCACCCTCCACTGCTACCACCTGTGTGCGGTTTGACAAAAAGGCCTGTATCCAGTTTAGTGTTTTGCCCTTGATTCCGTAGTGATTCAATTTGTGTATCAGAAGATTGTGTGAGACTTTGTCAAAGGCTTTCGAGAAATCGAGAATAAGAAGATCTGTTTGTTTGTTTTTGTCCATGTTTTTGCTGAGATCGTCAATACATTCAATCAGTTGGGTTTCACAAGACCTTTTGCTTCTAAATCCATGCTGTAGTGGGTATAGAATGTTATTTGATTCTGCGTGTTTCATTATGTGGCTGGTGATAATATGCTCCATCAGTTTACAGCAAATACAAGTGAGTGAGATTGGTCTATAATTTGATGCCAGGTATTTTTGTCCCTTTTTGTATGCTGGTGTTATTCTTGCTTTTCTCCAGTCTTCTGGTATGTTTCCACTATCAAGGGATTTTTGAAAGATTTTTGTAAGTATTGGAGCTACAGTTGTTGATATTTCTTTGAGTATTACAGGTTTGATGTTGTCAGGTCCACAGGCTTTGTGTATATTCAGATTTCTTAGTAGTTTTTCAACTCCATTTGTCGTGATCTGTATCTCGCTTGCTTCTGGATGTGTTTTCTGATCTTGCATGTAGTTCTCATTCTCGAATTCATCTTTGGTTATTCTTGTTGAGTTGGAGAAGACTGACTTAAACTGGTCATTCAGGATGTTTGCTTTGCATTTTGGGTCTGTTTCTAATATTCCGTTTCTTTTAAGAGGCGCTATTCCACATTTGTCTGACTTCTTGTGTTTTATGTATGTCCAAAAGCGTTTACTTATTCCGTTGGTACTTGTTTTTTGTTCGTTTGGATCATTTTCTGATGAGAGGATGTTGTTTATGTAGTCCCAGTATGCCCGTCTAGTGTGTCTTTGTACTTCTTGCTTGAGATGTTTGTATGTTTTTATATCTTCACTGTTGTTTGATTTCTTTTTCTTTTTGTATGCTCTATCTCTTCTTTTTATGAGTGATTTGATTTCTTTGGATATCCAAGGTAACTTGTCTTTACTTTTAGCAGTTTTGGTTGGGATATGTTTGGTTGTACTTTTCTCAAGTTGTTCTTTGAATTTATTCCATATTTCGTCGACTGTGGAGTTTTCTAAGTTTTTGTCTATTTCTTTCTCTAGTTCCTTCATTTCCTCAGCTATGCTGTCCCAGTTTGCTTTTTTGTATAGTGATATACCAATTACCATACACTTCCTAAATCATGCACCAGTAACAAACTTGTCAACGTTCTCGTGCAAGTCATGAATAAGAAATACATGTATGCCAATAACCAGACACATCTAACATACATCACCAGCAACAAATACGTCAACGTTCTCGTGCACGTCCAAAACAAAGGTATAATCACATAAACAGAAACTTCCTACATCACCAGCAAAGAAAAGAGCCAACGTTCTCGTGAACGTCCAGTATAAAGATATGAAAATATATAAGGGTCCGCCGCAGCGAGGATTGTCTTCGGAGACTTACTGAGAGAAATAGACGAAAAGCTATATAAACCCCTTTTTCCTATGACACGTTTTTCGTAAACGTACAAAGATTATTAAAAGTGCATACATTGAGCCCCATTTTCCCACGATACCTTTTTTGTACCTGGATTATAAGTTATGTAGTCTGTTTAGGGCATCTGATGTAAATACTTTAGTACAAACAATTCCATCTTAAATAATTATTCGGGGATTTTCATGTGCATTTCCATCCTATTTGGTCACAGGGTTGCGGAGAATTTGCTTAGGACAGACTTATAGAAATAGACGCAAAAGCCATCATAGTTTTCCCATGAAATGTTTTATTGTTCATGAATTATAAATAGTGTATGGTTCAGAACATCTAATTTATGAATTGATTTCAAAATGTCAATAATTTCTCATCATTAAATGAAAAGAAGATAGAGGAAAACTAATTTCTACATTAATGCCCATTTTTCCGTGACACAGCCTCAAATTGAGAAACTGTGGGAATTGTCTCTTGAAAATATTCCAGGGAGTACATAATATTATAATGAAGTCCACTCTTTGTCAATTCATCACCGTTTCGTTCAATTTTGTACATTTCTCCATCAACACTCCATTGCATAGACTGTCAAAAACCCGTGAACGAATCCGTTGAAAAATGCGTGATCGAGGTCTAGGACAAAAAGGAATATCGAACTTGAACAGGCTTGAATAGAACAAAACTTTTGGGTGTTTCTTACAAAGTGGTAATGCAAATTAAATTTAATCTTCATATACCAATACATAATTTTATATTTATTGGATTTGCACAGCCACAGTAGTGGCACTTCAATGATAAATGTTTACGAGGTTGTTAAAAAATTGAGAAATTTTTGCTTTGTATTTCCATCAATGGCATAATGGAATCTATGTTTCAGCTTTCACCAATCATCTTATTCTCCTACACATGCATTTTCGTGTCATTAAGAGGGCCCGGCCGTGATGAAGGACCAGTAATTTTTGTGAGACATGCAGTTTGAAACTGACAGGATTAAATGATCTGTCGGATCAGTCATTAATCCGAGTATTCTCTGATGAAAATTCGCTTTTTGATATTTTGATGTCGCTATTTACATCAGAGCGCACTAACATTCAAAAACAAAGGGAAATAGGTCATTGTAAACAAGGGCTAATCTAATCCGAGTCTTCTCTGATGTAAATACGCTCTTTGATATTTTGATTTTTCGCTATTTACATCAGAGAGCGTTGCTCTTTGAAAAAATCAAGAAGTTCGCAACAAATTGTTGCGCATCGTTCACCGTCCGATCTTAAACGCTATCGTTAAAACCCCTGATAATATCGATAAATGAACCATTTATTGTTATGGCTGCTGAAAAAATTACGACCAAAAAGTATTTCTAAAAGGTTAATAGGCAATGTTTTGCAACAACCCTCACCTGAGCAGCCTTTGCTTACCTTGACCTTCCATTCAAAACCAAAGGTTATACTCATCCAGCAGGCCGATTTGAAATGAAATTTTTGGTCAGGTATGACAAAAAATGATTTATTGATCTATACCCTACAGTGTTTTACCGAGTGATTCGATATGATACACAAAAACAAAGCTTCAAGTTACTTGTAACGTTACCAAACTTTCCGCTGTTTTCAAAGAGCAACGCTCTCTGATGTAAATAGCGAAAAATCAAAATATCAAAGAGCGTATTTACATCAGAGAAGACTCGGATTAGGGCTAATCAGGTAAGGGTTGTTGCAAAACACTGCCTATAAACCTTTACTTTTGGTCTTTTAATTTTTCACCAGGCATGACAATAAATGGTTCATTAATCGGTATCATAAGGCAGGGTTTTCCCTGAGTAAGAGAATTTGGGGGTCATTGTGACCCCTTTGGGGGTCATTGTGACCCCCTTGCCTTCAAAGTTAGGGGTCATTTCTATTATTTTGTGGGTCAAATGCCCTAGGACTCAAGTATCGTACGAAAATCTGGATTTTAAAACTTGCGTCATTATTGACCCTCAGGTAAATTTCTAAGGGGTCATTTGTTTTGAAATTGCGACTATGACGCATGATATGTGCGTCATGGAAAACCCTGATAAGGCATTTTAACCCCATTCCCAAACAACAATATGTTAGGGTGATGCACTTCAAAAACTGCCACAAAAGACAAAATGGATGTTATTAAAGACAGGATTTGTTTAACCCTTTCCCAAACAAGACCTGGTTTTGACGTCCCTAATAGAAAAGGCTTGGGAAAACATTGAGACAAAAGAAGAAACTGCTGATAACCAGCAGTTTCTCCTTTTGTCTCAATATTTTCTTTGTCATATTTTAAACAAATTCTATCTTGAATAAATTCCATTTTGTCATTTTTGGCAGTTTTTGAAGTGGATCGCCTTAAAAACTTGCCGTTTGGGAAAGGGTTAAAACATGACACAGAAAATATTGAGACAGCCATAGTTGGTGAGAACTGGTACACAGCGATAATTAGCCAGTATGATCTATCACAGATCAAAATAAGAGTCAGACTGTCACTGATATCTTTCATATGAAGGAAAAATTGTCAGACCAAGGGAGAATTCATCAGACGGCCTGGCGCATACCTGTCAACTCACACGAATTAAGAGTGTCTCACATGAATTTGAGTCCAGGAGTTCACATGCACAAATGGTCTAAAATTGCTAAAAACACGATTTTCCAGGAATTACACGTTTGTAATTTCAGTCTGCCCTTATTGTTTATGATTGTGAAACTGCGCCCTGACTCGTTCAATTAGCAATTATCTTCTATATTGTCACCTTCCTTGATTGATAATCAGAACTCACCGTAAGCGCTGATGCTCTCCGGGCATTAACTAATTTATAAACAAAAGAAGCGTAAGGCGTAGCTTATATAGACAACTCGACCTTCAAAACGTATGATTTGTTATTGAGGGAGCAGTTTTCCGATAATCTGTTGATGACAATTAGTGCATTCCCATAAAGCAATTTTGCAGTTGTAAAGAAACTTTGATTACCGAGTTTATCTTAGCCATTCTGCCATTAACAAGATTTAATGGATGGTGATCAACTTTGACAGCCTTCGCTGAGAAAATCAGATCAGTGTTTATTTTTAATTTTGGGGGAAGGGGGTCAGGGCCCATAGGTGGGGGAAAATTTGCACATGAACGCCTAAAACTGAGAAATTTCAATACATGCTTATTCTCTCAAATACAGTGTTATAAATGCATTCAACTTGCTTGTATATCATAATGGGGCATTCAAACAACCATTTAAACTGTTTGAGATGCCTTGAATCTAAACATGATTAGGATTTTTCTTTGCAGTTAAGAAAAATCTAGTTCCTGGAGGGGAAATATCACAGAGAGGGGGAAGGGGCCCAATAACGACCATTTTTTTTTTAGGAAAAAAATCACTGTTCTGGGAGAAAGTTTGAACAAATTGGTTGGAAAGAAGGAATTTTGAAAAAATGAGAATGGATGGAACAAAAATGTCTCCTTTCCCACAATTATATCCTTGATGATGAACTTTGCTAAGCTATTTTCCTTATGTAAGAAATGAAAAAATATAAGAGAACAAGCTAATGCCATTATTTAAAGACTCAAGTCGAAAAAAATACTGCAAAAAAACTCACTCCTAAAAGTTGTGGTAAAATCACTCAGTGCGAAATATACTCACAAAAACTCATCATTTTTGGGTCGTCAGACTCGGGCGCAATCTCACTCATTGAAAATTCCGAAAGTTGACAGATATGGTCTGTCGGTCATTGCCAAACTTAGACGGGGCATCTGGCAACAAGAAGACTTCAACTGTCTGGCAACCAAAAAAGTTAATGTTGAATCCTGATGTAGAAAAAATAATATGGTCCTTCATGCCGTAAGAGATCTTTTCAGATTCTCTGAGGTGAAAATTTGTGACTGTCACTAGTGTTATCAAACTCAAGTTTATGGACCATGATGATTTAAAGATTGTTGGCAACATTTAGTTAGTTTCCTCATGATTACATCTGTTACTTGGCAGTATTTGTAGCTCACCTGAGCACGAAGTGCTCAGTGGCGGATCCAGAGGGGGTTCGGGGGTTCAAACGAATTCCCCTCTGTAGCCAAATTATTTCATTTTCATGCAGAAATTTAGTCAAAATTGTGTAATACTAGGAAAACGAACCCCCTATTTTGTAGATTCGAACCCCCTCACAGAAATCCTGGATCCGCGGCAGGTGCTCAAGGGTGAGCTATTGTGATCACTCACTGTTGTCCATCCATCTGTCCACATTTACAAAAAAAACTTCTCCTCCCAAACCATTAGGTCTAGAGACTTGAAATTTTGTATGTATTGCATTGTCTCAATGTCCTCTACCAAAATATTGTTTCAATTTGAAAGCTACTGAAACTGCAAAATGGATGTTGATAAAAACAGAATTTGTGTATGGTATAGTGCAGTAAATATTGATGCAAAAGGAGAAAATGCTGATCATCAGGGAAAGGGTTGATAAGACTTTAGTATGTTCTCTGTTACAGAAAGCATGGTCACATAAAACAAAACTCACAAGATGAAGATTGATCTAGAAGTACTGGCTTCAACAAACATCAAGAGAAAAAAGCCATGGCCAAATATCATCTGGATTGGGGAGGTAAATATTTACATTAATGTTTTACTATTATATTCCTGTCAACCTTTCCCAAACTAGAAATTTTCATCACTGGTTCAAACTGACACGTAATTCAGACAGCAAAATCATTATTAACCATCATTGGAAATAGATAGGTTGTTGCAAGGAAAGCATTTGTTCTGAGAAAGGGATAAATCCTGGCAATCAACAGTTTAAACTCTTTTCAGTAAATAAATCTTCAGAATGTCTCTAAAATATTCTCTTATACTGTTAAAGGCTTTGGAAAACATTATGAAAAATGAAAAAAAAAATGCTAGTGACAAGCAATTTCATAATTTCTTACACTGTTTTCTAACCCAAAAGGAATTGTAAAATGTTATTGACTTGAAATTGTCATCTGCAACATCTTTGAACTGTGACAAGTCTAAAATTTTGCCATCTGGTAATGGTATAAGTTTGGAGATCTATTCCTGTGTTTCTAGGAGCAGGAGAGCTTGTTGTTGTTGGATCCTGTTGGGAAGAGAATCAGCGTTTTGTATGTACCGTCTGGTAAAACCAAGAGACGGCTCGCAAAGTTATCTCCCATAGCTGAACAACTGGTGTATGTCTCAAGATCTAAAAATGGTATGATTGTTAGACTTTTATATTAGTTTGTAAGAGACATTAGTTGGTATATATTTTTTAATTCTTGATCATATTTGAACAATTTCAAGCAATTCTCTTCATTATGATACTTTATTCAGGAGATCATAGTCTTTTGAAGAAGTTCACAATAAAATATCTTTCCAAACAAGGCCTGCCTTTGCTGTCCCTAGTAGGAGAGGCTTTGGAAAACATTGAGACAAAAGGAAGAAAATGCTGATATAATCAGCATTTTCTCCTTTTGCCTAAAGATTTTCTGTGCTTTTTTATGTGCAAATGCTATTCTCATCAACTTCCATTATGCCATTTGTTGCAGCTTTCAAATTGGATTAGTCTAAAGTTTCGCCATTTGGGAAAGAGTCAGACATGATTTATAAAGGTGCTTGTAAAGACATAACGCATTTTCAAGCGTGCTATCGTTAAGCTGGAAATGTCATTTGTATGATGAGTTTCAAACAAATCATATTTATATTTCACAGGGCGATACTTAGTTGGCATCCTACAGAATGGTGAAATATTTGTATGGCACAAAGACAAGGATGTCCTTAAGTTTATCAGTGGTCTGTCAAAACTGGCGCCTCATTTCACACAAGGTTAGTTTTCATTGAATAGATAATGAATTTATCATTAGCTTTTCCTTGTGAGCACAGCTCCTCCTACAGTTTCTGTCATAAAATGATCAAACTTGGTACAATTAGTTGCCATGGTGAGAATTGTGCATGTTACTTTTAAAATTGGGATTTCTTTTGTCATTTCTCAGTTATCTGCTCTTTAATTTTTAAAGCAAAATGTCTTTTTCAGGTGCTCTTCAAAGCTCTTGTTTGCAGCTGTTTTACCCCAGGTTTAACGGAGTTACAGCCACGAAAATTTGTATACAAAATATTAAGATAAGGGTTATTGAGTTTTTCTCTGACTAAGTTGACTTGGATTCAACAAATCAATGAATGAATCGCTAGTAAATTCATTTCCTTATTTATATTTTACAGAAAAATGCCACATTATCCTATCTGATGACTGTACCCACCTGTTTGTGGCTGTGGGTAACCACCATTATTTTCTATGGGTCATTGAAAAAGGAGAATCTGCCTCAAGGGATCACTCAGACACAGGACTGAAGGGTGGCTGGCACAAAATTGCAGTGCCAGAGGGTATTGTGCTGCCAACATCAGAGTCACGGGAACATTCAATTGCTGGTGTATATTATGAGAGTGCTGTACTTGGCCGCTGTATGCAGTATTCTGTAGTTTATAACAGGCCGTCATTACTTAGTATAGCTACTCTAGTTATGAAGTTCCCTGATCCTGCAGAAAGTTTTGGGAAAAAGTAAGTTTTGTGTTATAAGATTTACTTCTCGTAATTGTCACGCTGAGTTTATACAAGCAGGCAGTATAGATTAGATCAGACTGCACTTATGTGCAGGCTGATATTATTCTATGCTGCCTGCCAATTAGGGAAAAGGTTTTAAGTTTTACACTGACTATCTAGTCTGTCTGTGGAGACTGCACAGTCTGACTAGGCTGAAAACTTTTTACTCTTTGCTGAATTAAGAATCTTTTCTCTACCATACTATATACATGTATGCTCATTAGCTCGACTTTTCGAAGAAAATGAGAGCTTATACTGCCACTTTGGCGTCGGCGTTACAAAGATTAAAGTTTTTCCAAACATCAATGACTTCCATACTATCAAAGGGATTCAACCCAAACTTGGAATACTTATTCACCATCACACCCTTTACCTTACTACCAGGGCCCATGACCCTGGCTCCACTATAATTGGAGTTATGCCCCCTTTATACTAAGCAACTTAGATAGTTGAGCGCGCTGTCTTCGGACAGCTCTTGTTTTTGAAATGCTATATCTGGTGTATCCAATCTTTTTTTCATATCCATGCTTTTCAATGAAAACCATGTAACTGCAGCTTGTTTTAAGCTGCAGTTACAAGCTTTTTGTTGAAAAGTGATGATATATTGGTTTTATGAACTTCTCAGATGGTTCTTTAACCCTTTCCCAAACGACAAAATTTTAGGATTGTCCTATTTAAAAGTTGCTGCAGATGACAAAATTGATGTTAAAAAGGAAGGCATTTGTGTACAATATTGCACAGAAAAAATTGAGACAAAAGGAGAAAATGCTGATCATCAGCATTTTCTTCTTTTGCCTAAATGTTTTCCATGTCTATTCTATCAGGGACGTCAAAACCAGGTCTTGTTTGGGAAAGGGTTAACATAGGTTGATGAGTCTTACGTTATATGTTACTTCTCTATTTTCAGTTTACCAGTGTTTACAGCAGAATGGAGTTTGTTGGAATACCCGTTTGAACAGATGCACCCAAGTTTTGAGCCCATAAACACTCCCGGAGCGTATGTATCAAGTTACTCATCCAGTGGTCAAGTGCTGGGCATCGCAGCCAATCAGAGGGCTCCATCACAGACGGCCATGTTGTTTGTGTCTCCGCTGACTGACACTGTACTTGTTGGTGACATGAAGCATTGTGGAGTGTCTGATACAAGTAAAACTGGCAGGTAAGGCCAATACAGGGTTTGATTAGTCAGGTGCTGGGTATCGCAGCCAATCAGAGGACTCCATCACAGACGGCCATGTTGTTTGTGTCCCCGCTGACTGATACTGTACTTGTTGGGGACATGAAGCATTGTGGCGTGTCCGATACAAGTAAAACTGGCAGGTAAAGGCAAATTAGTCAGACAGATTAGTCAGACAATCTCAATTTCTCAAATAGTGAAATATTTGTGTGTCTTTGGTGAGCAAGATGGCCATGTTAGTTTAAACATGTCCAAAGTGGCAAAAAATTAAGCTCCTCCAAAAGCAATGAGGTTTGTGTTGAAAAAGGCAGAGTTTACCATTATATATTGATAAATCGTTGATGTTATTTAATCTCGTATTTAAAACTTCAAGTAAGCTGTAATTGTGATGGTTTATATTTACACCAACAAAGTACTATAGTTTGTCCGAAATTACGTCACTGTTTACTTGATGAAATTTATCCCTATTAAAAAGTTCTTGAAGAAAATTTAAAATTTTATTTTCCACAGGCAATATTGGGTATGTGATATATCCTGGACGAGTGACAGCCTGTTTCTAGCCTGTATGTTAAACAATGGCAGTGTATGTTTGATACCCAGACTGGGTGAACCCTGTATAATACAGAGTCAGGGCAATTCTGTAGATATGGGGCCTTCCTACTTCCTGCCTTTACACCCGGCTGTGTTTGTCAGGTAAGTGTTTCTATAGTTTTCTTTACAAGGAGAATGGTTTGTAGCTTGTTTGTTGGATGAGTAAGGGAGTTATTTCAGTCACTTAGGAATTGACATAGGTATACTTTATCTGTTAATGTTGTACATGCAAGTTTCTATGGTTCCAATTTTACTGATGCTTTCACTTTGAAACTGTGGACTTGTATGCTGCATCGCTATGTAGAGTTATAGACCAAGTCTCACAACTTTGTCAGACATTTATGCAGAGTTATGTCCCCTTCCATTGTAAAGCAGTTGATAATCTAATATGATTTTCTTTGAAAGTTCTTGTTAATGCACTTGCCTGAGGCATGACTTTTCTATGTGCTTTGGCCTTCACTATTTCACTATTCAACACTTTAACCCATTACCACACAGTAACTCTTTTTGACTCCCCACAAAATAATGGCTTTGGAAAACATCGTGGAAAATGAAGAAATTGCTTGTGACAAACAATTTCTTCATTTCCCACAATGTTTTCTACACAGAGAGACCAAAATATGCAATATTTCATGCACTTGAAATTGACATCTGCATCATCTTTGAATTTGGAACTTTCCAAAATTTTGCCGTTTGGTAATGGGTTAAAAAAGTTTGTATGAGTGAAAGATGCATTCTTTATTAGAATTTAAGAAATCTTGAAAATAAAGTTTAAAACATTTAATTTGATAATATGAGTTTTATTTGAGGTTACAATGCAAAACCCATAATTGAAAAAGTAGTATTTGACTTAATAAGTCAATGAATGGAGGTTTCTAGAAACATGTGACTGCCATTATAATTAGATTCTTTAACTTGAGAAAGTAAACACTTGACAGAAACATGTTTGAAAGCTGAGTATATTCTTTAAATTTTAGTGATAACCAAGAAAGCCTGGAACCGTCAGCTATGGAATTGGACCCAATGCAACAGAAGTTTTCATTGGCTACTCACCCTAGTTTACCCATAATTCTCTTCACTGATGGCTTCCTGGTAACAGTTGTCCAACTTCCTGTTGATATGACCCCAGTGACCTTGATGAGAGACCTTGTTGTGTCGTCTGCTAAACACTTGAAGAAAGTTTATGAACAAGAAAACCTAGATATGACTGTAGCTGATGCTTACAAGTTATCAAAGGGTAAGAATCGACTTTATATTTCTAATTCTGGATTTTTTTCTCAATTGACATTATTTATAGGTCCTGATGAATGACCTGGCAGAGCAATTGCTAGAGATGCTCTGCCAGGTCATTTATCTGGACCTATTATAGATTAAAATTTTTGTTAGTTTTTATTCAACACAGAAGAAAGACATATATTTGTAGTGTCTCCATTTCTCTGTTTGGTCCATATTTCATGAAAACAACTCCACCTACAATTATGAATGGATTTTGATTAAATTTTCATTGAGATGATTCCCATGACGTAACATAGCATTTTGAATAACTGATTCAGAATGTATTTACCTGTTCCTATCTGTTGCTCTGTTGCCTTACAGGTGGGAAGCATAATGTGGTTGAACAAAGAAAACACAGACGTCAGTACGAATTTGAGATGGCAGAAGTGTCACTTAATGCAACACATGAGAGTGAGACCAGCTTGATTGAAACATCCCACAAATTTGGGTTTGATCAGTTTGGTGCTATTGGCAACATGGATGCCGGTAAAATAGTGTTTGGAGAACCAGAAATGATATCTATAGACCCTAATGCCACATTCTCTGGTCTCGATGCTACAGATGCTTTACTTAAATATCTGGAGAACGCAATGGCTGATCTAACACAGGCCTGGAAACTGGCAGTATCCCATGCAGATATCTGGACAGCCGAGGTAGACAATATTGCCAAACAAACCGTCCATAACTTGTCTAAAATCTTCAGTATAGTGCTAGACTGTCCAGCTGTGGAGGCCATTATACCAGCCTTGACCCCTAGACAGAGCTCTGCTATACAGAATACACGCGTCTACAATGTGATTATAGCATACAGGAACGTTCTACAACTTCTCAGGTTTGATACATATAACCAGCACCTGCTGCCTGCAACACTCAGACTGGTACACAAAACTATTACACTCATGTTGACCAGCAAGCAACTAGAAACAACAGACCCGAGAATAAAGACATTATTTGGGAGTTATAGCTTGTTGAAACATGCTGAGAGTAGTCTGAACAGGACCTATGTGTGGGTACCAAGTCAGAGTGAGGGCAGTATTCCGTCCAGTGAGGGGTCACCACGGAGATTTGAGCCAGCCATGATGGTGAAGATACAGAACCAGTCTGCAGGAAGTGATGTCACAGGTGTGAGACTGGATCAGCAAGGTCAACTACCAGGAAAAAGGTAGGAATAGTAAAACTAATTATAGATTTATCAATCTTTCTAGCTCATGTGTATAAACTAAAATACTATCTCAACAAAGCAGTGTTCTTATAAAGAATGTTACATTCAGACTTTATTTCTTTCTGTCTGGTACAAATACATTTTGATCAAAAGCATTTGTCAAATATAATACATTTGATTGAATTTTAATACTGTTGTATTTAATAAGTAAAAATTTCATTCAGCAGGATTTTTACATGTTTTTTATTTGTTTTTCATAGATTTTATATCAAAGCACACATTATAAGCATGTTTTTACATACTTTATCACCATATAAAAAAATCTTGCTTTCTATCTCAGACTGGCAACAACCTGGAAGTTTCTGTACAAACAAGTAATGGAGTACCAGTCTAAAGTTTCAGGAATGGGGGATCCCAAAGGGGAATTACTACATGTAGAAAAACTCATGTTTACCATACAACAAACACTGCAAGAGGCAGATATCAACATTACCCCTCGTAGGGCCTCAGCTAAGCTGTCTTCGGGTAAGGTTTATTACTGTAAACCAGGAAATTATTTCGCGCTTTTTAAGTTAGCGTCTTTCGCGGGTGGATGAGATCCGCGAACTTAAAACGCCGCGAATAGGCTACTTTCAATAAAAACGCGAACTTAAATCGCTTTGATAGTTTTTGTTGCGGAAAAACTTATGGGGAGATGCTTTATTTACACTAGACGTATTTGTTACCATGTAAACAAGGGCAATAGCTTTTTCATAACAGGATGTAAGTAAAAAGTTTTCTTTATTTCTGACTACTTTCGTTTTTATCCAAAAATACATAGATATTGTATCAAATTGAAAAACACGACATTGAAAGATAAACCTACTTATTCAACTAGATATACCTGCCTGAAATTGAGAAAAAGGGCCGTTTGGCATTCGAATGCCGAGCATGACAGCAAATGTCGATTGATGTTTAAAACCTCGTAACTCTAGTTTGAAATTAGCCACAGCTATGAGGTTTGAATCGTCCTTCGATGATATTGAATAAAACTGTCATTATCGCTTCTCGACGCTATATAAGTAAAAAGGTGTGAAGTTAATGTAACGCTCAAATTCTATGCATTGTGTTACAAACTGTAATCCAGTATACTATAAAGTGTGAAATAAAACAATGGGTCGTTTGAAACTTACTTCGACCAAAGTGTTAATGGCGACTAAAATATCGTAAGTACAGTCATAATTCAATATGCAATTATCCGATTATCTGATTCCCCATATTATTCAACATATCAATTTTTCAATTCTCCATAGCGTGTTTTGTTTCGCGCGATTCGCGGACAGCATTGATCCGCGAACTTAAAACGCCGCGAACAAGCCCGAGTGTATGAAAACGCGAACATTTCTTGACGCGAACTTATCCTGGTTTACAGTATTTAAAAAAGAATTAGAATAGGAATAAATTGTAACATCTGCCCTACTCTAGTTCTATAGACCAAGTTTAGCACAATGATAAGTGAAAGAATATAAAACCAGGGGAGGAAGCTGTCAAAAACTAAGTGGAAAAGAATAAATGCTGGTATTGTATCTGACAATCGACATAAGCTGTGTAAAAGCTTTTGTTATCTTCATGTTTAAGGGTTTTGGATGTTTTAATCGTCAGATATTTCTCATTTAATATCTGTCTTCTAAGATTATTTTTAAGTTTGAAAGACACCACAGACTTTACCATCATAGACAATTCCATTGTTCAAATACTGTATCATTTATTAGCAATCAGAATCTCATATAGCAACTTCAAGCCTTAGCACAAAAAATTAAATTTAAATGGATTTAACAATAGTGTTGTGCTGAGTCCTGAACTTGAATTAAGAAATAGCAAGATATTCTGGGTTGAGATCAAATGAAATTACATATATAAGATTTGAGTTGTAACAAAGTGAAATTTACATCCAATTTTATTACAGTGTGGTTGCGGAATGCCTTTCCATTTGATCTATTGTCAGACTCAGACAGTTTTCTGTATTCTGAAGACACATTACAATCTTCCCCCATACCCGGGTCCTCTCAGTCCCCTTCCTCCACCCCTGTCAGTGGTCAAACATCCAGTAAAGGGTCACCATACAGTCATCTCTCATCCTCCCCAGATCATGACATAGATAATGGAAATCAGAATCAAAACCAAAACCTTCATTACCAGTCAGAAAAACTTGTAAATGAACATGAGGACGATGACAATGAAGTGGAAGTTCAGAATATAATATCTGATATCAAAGGTCAGACAGAAGGTCAGACAGAAAGTCCCAGTAGATCATTGTTAGCACAGAAAGATGTAGTTATCACTGCCTATACTTCATCATCTTCTTCTCCAAATAGTGCTGGAGCTTCACCTAGTGATGCTATTAGGGATTCCCCATCCAATATAGGGGATTCCCCATCCAATATAGGAGATTCCCCATCCAATATTGGGGATTCCCCGTCTAAATTTAACCTGTTTGGTAGACTGAAGGCTGCTATCAAGGGTAGACAATCTGACCTCAATGGTACAGGGTCAGGGATACATGTAGGCTCATACACCTCATCTGATAAAGGTCAATCCTCATCTCTGACCTCATTTCTGAGTTCAAGGTCAAGGTCAACACCAAGGGTACTTACATACTCATCATCTGTCTCCTCTCCAAAGGGGGATAACTCCACATTGAGAGCTGGTTTACAAACATCATTACAGGTTATAGATATATTAAGATTGGCTGATACTGATCTAAAAAAAGATCAGGACCATAATGGTGAATCCAAGCAGGATGATCATGATCCACTAAAGTCTGAAGGGTTTGAGATACTTGGTGAAACAACACCATCTAATGACACTGTAGATATATCAGGCATGTCTGTAGATATACATAGATCTGATAGATCTGGGGATAAAGTTGAATATCAGATAGAAAAATCTCTCAACTTAGACACTCATCCTGATTCAAACAATGGGGAATCAGGTGTGGGAAACAAAAATCTAATGGTAGTTGGGAAAATAGAAAATCCAAATAGGGATATGGGAAAGAGAAATGAAAATAGAGATACCGGAAATGATAGTCAAAGTAGAGATTTAGAAAAGAGAAATCCAATTAAGAAGATTACTGTGTCTAAAAAGTCTGACAATGAGGAAAACAAAGGCAAAATAAAGTATGAGCAGCCAGATAAACAGTTTAGATATTACAGTAAGACAGTCACAAAGTTCTGGCAGTGTGATATAGCATGGCAGAAGGGAAAACACAATAATGAACATTGCACTCATTAATAACATACAATAGATTTGTGTTCATGTTTTGTTTTTGTATTGTTTTGCTAACTTTGTGTTTCTAGTTTGCATGTGTCCAAAGTAGCAGTAGGGTAATTTGTTCAATTATGATTTTTTTTCTCCTGCGCCGAAATGTGATATTTGTGAATGGTTACCTTCTTTACATTTGCCAAGATTAAACAGGGTAGTCCCTGATCAGGCTGCACACATGGGCATTCTGATGTTTGCTTCTCTGTTTGCCAAAGATATCTAAGTCAAGATTTGTACAAGCATTTCTTTAATGAGACCTTAAAACCATGCTTTTTATATTGTATATACGGTCTTAATTGACCAATTTCTGCTTATAGTAAGTGATTCTTAACATAAGATTTTGTAAAAGGCTTAATTATTCAAATCTTTGCCAAAAAACATGTTTTTAGACTGATCCTAATTCAAAGGAATTGCAGACAATGAAAAAAGATATTAGGAAAAGCAGCAACTTTTAAGGTTTTACTGAAGAATATTTGAATGTTATATCATACAAGTAATTGAGAGAAAAGTAGAAAAATCATTTTCCTCTTTTCTTTCAACTTTTTTCAAAGTCTTCTCTTTAATGGACATCAAAACTAAGCATTGATTCGGAAATTCACTTCGTATACATTGTACTTGTGCCTGTGATTTGATTTTGTGTGCTTTGTGTAGTTCATTATGTCAAACTTTTTAGCTCGACTTTTCGAAGAAAATGAGAGCTTATACTGTCACCCGGGCGTTGGCGTCGGTGTCGGCGTTGGCATCGGCATTGCAACAAAGGTTAAAGTTTTTTCAAACATCAATAACTTCCATACTATCAAAGGGATTCAACCCAAACTTGGAATATTTATTCACCATCACACCCTCTACCTTACTGCCAGGGCCCATGACCCTGGCTCCACTACATTTAAAGTTATGCCCCCTTTATACTATACTAAGCAACTTAGAAAGTCGAGCGCGCTGTCTTCGGACAGCTCTTGTTTATTGGAATTATGGTTGCATAGACTCATACCAGAGAGAAAATTGTGAATGCATCTGCCCATATATGTCATAATCATAATTTCTAGCTTAAAGATTTGTTTTAAGAGACATTGATGTGTTAAATAATCAGTCTTCATGTTGGAATTCTATGAATACTGGTCTATTAGGCTACCATCATTCTAAAGTTTTATTACCCTGAATGAAACTTTGCAAGCGCAAACTGATCCAAATAATTTCCCAATGACTTCTTATAGGACACAAAATTAGTTAAGAAAAGCTTGAGATAAAAGAAAAAAAATCATAGGCGATTTGCCTATCAACATTGACTAGCTAAAGGTCAGATTTTAATTGGCTTCGGACTGCTGATAAAATTCACACATTGGGTTATAATTGTTGAAATATATCGCTGCTTTTCCACAAAAACCTCATAACTGCAGCTTGGTTTAAGCTGCAGATACAAGGTTGTCATTGAAAAGCGATGATATGTAAAAAAAAATAGTACAATGAATTCATGTATGTTCACAACTTGAATGTCCGTATAAAAAGTTTATGATTTATAATAGTTTAATCTGTGCATTCTGATATATTATACACCAGTTGATTTTAAATGTTATCAGTTCAAAATTGACCAACTTTCAAACAGTTCATCATATTGATGTGTTAAATTATTTTTCCTCTAACGAAACAAAGAACAAAGAACAGGTTTAGAATTTAGGTATATTAGGGAAAGAGTTAATAATGAATTGACATCATATTTTGAAGGTGAGAAGCACAGTGTGGATGGAGAACATACTATGGCTATTGAGGCTTGGAAAGAACAGCTTAAATATTTGGCAGGTAAGTTTACTTTTAAATATAGAAACCAGATTATAAACATGTATGCCACTGAAAAAAGTAAGTTAATGACAAACAAGGAATGTGTTTGTTGTTTAGGCAGATGTGCCCTAAGATATAATAACACTTCAATGATTTGTTTGAAACATTGTCTATTATATAACAATGTACATTTACATGTATCTAGCATTTTGTTGCCAGAAGACATTATATTTGTCATTGTTGTCTATTCATATATAAATATTATACCAGCTTCTCTGTATAGATAAATCAAACATAAAAGCTCATTATTATTCTGCTGGTGGGTTACAAAATCTTGTAACTACAGCTGATCAATTATATGTATCGCAGACTTTTTATGCTTCTTATCGGCATATTGTTTTACTGCAGCTTGTCTGTCCATCCTTCTCTCTGTCTGTGTAGAAATATATATGAAAACTTAATGCGGAAACTTAATGTTGTTTTCGGGGGCATTGTTGCTTCACAAACTCATCTTGTCATATTCTATTTAACAGCCAACAAGAAGGACAGCCCCAAGACATCCAAGCTGCTTCACTCTGTGTTATATACCTACCTACTGAAGGATGAGCTATCTCTGGCCGTAGACTTTATTGATGGGTTGATTCTACAAGCTAGTATAGACGGAGCGCTAAACTCACAAGAGTTACCAGCCTTTGATGACGGTTCTAGACCTCCGCTGATGACTTTAGTTAGTCACAGATCGCAGGTATATATTTGTAACAAGTACCTCCTTACATTGTATTAGAAACACAATTAGGATGATTGTTGAAGCACCCATTACTAAACAGCAAAAAAGTAGACTGGTCCAAATTTTATTGTACTAGATACATGGGTATAGACGGAGTGCTATACTCGCAAGAGTTACTGGCCATTGATGATGGCTGCAGGCTGTGATTGCTGACTTAAATAAGTGTAATAAGCTTGTCTTACATCATCTTGCAAACATGCTGTGGTCCTTGAAAATAGCAAAATTTGAACTTTTAACTCACAAGAATTACTAGCCTTTGAGGATGATTCCAAGCATCCATTGATTACTCAAGTTTATCATAGATCACAGGTAGAATATTAGCAAGAAGTGGTCTGTCTATCCTGTCTTAAATTTAATGAATACTTGTTTATATTTTCCTGAATGTTTGTCTGCTGGAATTACAATTTATATGTTCAAAGTAAATAATTTTTGTGATTTCTTAAATGATTTCTACATTGACATCTAAAAATCAACATTTATTTGACAATTTCAGGATTCTGATGAGGAAGAGCTGGTACCCTGTATAAAGAACAAGTCTATCAGACAGACAGTACAGACCATGGCTAGATACATGGCGTCCTACTTCAGTAACAAGACCATGTTTATATTCCCACCACACAGTGCTCAAGCCCTGCCTTCGATTCACATGAGCGATGTACCCACTAGTAAGTTTTAAATAATACCCAAATAATGAAAAAAGAAAAACAAGATGTGTTTGTAAAACACCAATGACCCCAAATTGGTTAATGTTAATTTTTTGGACAAATGAACAGACAGATGAACAATATGCCTTTGATTTTTCTGTGCAGGGGCATTGAAACGGTTTACTGAAATCAGCTTATTAGTTGGATGGTCTGTTCACAAATCTTGAGCACAAGCTTTTCTATTGTAGTCGGAAATGCTGTTTTAGGCCATTTTCCAGATTTCCCCTCATTGATCCTTTTACTTATTCACAGAGAGCAGAATAGTTCCCAAGTACCATGAAGACATCACCAACATAATTACCCGAGATGGCCTGAGTAGCATGTGGACAACAGAGAGATGTGTTGAGTATTTGCTGCTGAGCGGCCTGATCTGTGAGACGGCCTGGTTTGCCAGTAAGATGGGGGACTGGAAAACAGCCTTCCTTCTGTCTGTAGCTTACTCCAGTCATAGAGAGATAGCACCGCATCTGTACAAAAAGTAAGAATGTTAATTTGTTAGGTGTATTATGACTTAATATTCATAAGGTTATGTAAGTTTGCCATTTTACTTTTAATTTGAAAGAATATTTAATGAAACTTAACAAAATGACAAAATTCCAGACTGACTGTATTAAAAGTAGTAACTGATAAAAATGTTTCAGATTTAATAAACCTCTTAATATGTTTTAAAATTAGATAGTTTGATTTTGATTTTCACCTGTTTTCAGACCTAAGAAGCCTCTACAGTTACCTATACAATTGTCACCACACAGTATTCTACAGGAGAAACTAGAGATACTCATCAGTAGTAATAAAGCTGATTGTACACCGGGGGTCAATAAACACAGCAAGAGATGTAAGTTATCCCCCTTGTTTGTGTGTAGTTATACCCCCACAAAACTTTGGGGGTGGGGGGTATACAGGAATCAGTCTGTCTGTCCGTCTGTTTATCTGTCCGTCTAGCTGTCCGTCCGTGTACAAAATGCTTGTCTGAATTATATCTCTAAAAGTAAAGTAGCTATGATGGTAAAACTTCATGGATAGATATATCTCACTAAGGCAAAGTGCAGTGTACAAGAAGCATAAATTTAATTTGCTTATTTTGTGAGTTATTGCCCTTGATTTTTGACAAAAACTATTGTCTGGACAAATGTAGTGGGGGGCAATTTTATCACCTTAAATAATAGATTTCTAGTTATTTCATGATATTGTTTGTCAATTTGTATGGCAAGAAAATTAATGTAAGTTATGTAAATCTAAATATGAACATGCATGTAGAGCTGATCAAAACATGAATGTTTTTACTGTTAATGTCTGCTTATAACATAAACTAGAAATACCGTTTACCATATGGATACAATCAGGACTCCATGGGATTTTGATGTTAAAAATTCTATCTATGACATCATTTCATATGAAATTTATCCCATGTTTATTTTCAGACTTTATCCCCATCAACCAAGAGACCAACATACCCCAGTTAACAAAAACTCTGACAGAAATACTGACAGCTGGTATCATGTGTGATGTGGAGCTGGCACCGTGGCTGCTGGTCAACCTGACAGAGAAGCTCAAGTCTGTGGTCTCAAACATGCCACCTCTGGTACCACAGAACTTCTACCTGCCCTCACCACCGCTATATTGCCCACAACCTGGGGAACATGAAATGGTAGGTACTCTTGGTCAACCTGACAGAGAAGCTCAAGTCTGTGGTCTCAAACCTGCAACCCCTGGTACCACAGAACTTCTACCTGCCCTCACCACCTTTATATTGCCCTCAACCTGGGGAACATGAAATGGTAGGTACTCTTGGTCAACCTGACAGAGAAGCTCAAGTCTGTGGTCTCAAACCTGCAACCTCTTGTACCACAGAACTTCTACCTGCCCTCACCACCGCTATACTGCCCTCAACCTGGGGAACATGAAATGGTAGGTACTCTTGGTCAACCTGACAGAGAAGCTCAAGTCTGTGGTCTCAAACCTGCAACCTCTTGTACCACAGAACTTCTACCTGCCCTCACCACCGCTATACTGCCCTCAACCTGGGGAACATGAAATGGTAGGTGCTATTCTTGGTGTGTGCTGGTATGTCATAAAGATATTTTGTGTTGATGAAATATATTTGAGCCGAGATCTGGAAAAAAGGTCCTTTAAGGCATTTGAAAACAACATGGATCCAGATCAGCCTGTGCATACGCACAGTCTGATCTAGATCCATATTGTTTACCACTAGCTTGTTTATGACTAGAAGCAATTGTTAGTAGATTGGATTCATTCAAATAAATACTGACAGCTGGTATCATGTGTGATGTGGAGCTGGCACCGTGGCTGCTTATTAACCTGACAGAGAAGCTCAAGTCTGTGGTCTCAAACCTACCACCTCTGGTACCACAGAACTTCTACCTGCCCTCACCACCTTTATATTGTCCCCAACCTGGGGAACATGAAATGGTAGGTGAATGCTCAAGCGGCTGTTGATATGTCAGTTCACTTGTACGTTCCACAAAATATTTCTTCATAATTTGATATCCGCTTATTGATTGTTTTACTGTTGTCTCCTGTTTGTCCAAAACTTATTGTTGGCATTTTCTATTAAAGTACAAACACAAACAAAGCTCAACTTTGGCTTGTAATCTTTTATAAATGATATCTACCTGCTCCATGGAATGTGAACTTCCTCAAGGGTGTCCTTTAACTGTAATTATGGTAACACAAGGTCAATAACAAATAAATATCGTGAGGCCACTTTTGTTCCAATGTCCAGCATTTGACCAATGTTTATTTCATCATTCTAGGAGCGTGACAACCCTGATGTACAGTATGAGAGGGAGTTAAGGATGGAGATATCTTCTATAATACAACTATTACTGGTATCGTTCAACTCAGCTCACCTGTCACTACCTGTGGCACGCTGGTATATACAGGAACTCTTTAAGGTCCAGGAGAGGGCCAGACAATTTAAAGTAAGTAAAGACTGCAATCTTGATTGATATGTTGATTAAAATACACTTGTAACTTACAGTAACATCTGACAGGCACCAGTTAGGGGCCATGTTCAATGACCAATCAAATAAATGCTTGACTGAATTTTGAAACCATAAACAATATATAATCATATTTCAGTGCAGAACCATGTGTTTGCACATGCTTATCATGGATAATTATATATAACAAGATATTTGATTAATTAGAGTAAAAATAGCAGATTTTGGTTTTCCCATGGTCACTGAAGATGACAAAAATGATGAAAACAGTTGAAATCTTTATTTTGATAGTATGTAATATTACACAGACTGTACTAATCCTTTATCAAATTTTAAGATAAGACGGTCTTTTTCACTGTTTATACCAAGTAATTTCTCCTCTATACCAATGCCATATTATTCGATTTCTAGGCCACAACTGAAGGTCCAGGTGAAGAACTGCCTGAGATATTACAGCAGTACAAGATACTTCGTTCTGACATTGTGGAATATAAAGATGACGGCCATGTTTGTCTGGTCATGTCCAGCTTTAGAGACTTTTGCTCCATACTCTGGCTCCTACATGTGCGAGATGAACTGTCACTCAAGATCAGGAAGAGAGGAAGCCAGCTCACCAGTGTCAACATTAATCTGGTATGTTCGCTCTTTACTTTCCTTTCTTTAACCCATTCCCACACAGTGACACTTTTTGATGCCCCTCATGATAAATTCTTGGGAAAACATTGTGAAAAATGAAGAAATTGCTTGTGACAAGCAATTTCTTAATTATCTACAATGTTTTCTAACCCATGAAATGAAGATTTTTCAAAAATTACCAACTTGAAATTGTCATCTCCAACACCTTTGAAATTGGAACGTTCCAAAATTAGGCCGTCTGTAATGGGTTAAATTCTTTCCCAAACAACAATGAATTTTGATGAATCTATGCAAAAGCTTAAAAACATTTGATAGAGAAAAAAGTGATACTGATACCAGCATTTTCTCCCTCAATGTTTTCTTTACTGTAACATACAAGTGTCTGTCTTAAGTTACACTAAATTTTGTCGTCTGCAATGGCTTTGAATTTGAACCCACCATTTGCTTTCTGATATAGGAACTATATGTAAATGTTGCTTCAAAGTTGGAAATATTTGCAATTAAATGAGTTCTTTTTTATTCGTCACAGCTAATGTTTTTGTTTTAAGCCTTATTGATGTCAAATAAATGCAAATAGTAATTCCTTTACAAACAGTCTATTGTCTATGTTTTCCAGGAAAGTCCAGAGTCTACACTCGGCCAGGAATATGTCCATGAATGTTTCATGATCCTGAAGTGGGCCGTCAACATGCTCAACTTTACACAGTATATTGATTTATGTTGTTTCTATGTTACAGGAAAGTCCAGAGTCTACACTCGGCCAGGAATATGTCCATGAATGTTTCATGATCCTGAAGTGGGCAGTCAACATGCTCAACTTTACACAGTATATAGCTGATGATGGCTGTATACACAAGGTTGTCCTCTCTCTTATACTGGAACTACCAAAAACAGAAGACACAGCAGATATTCTGGCAGAACATTTCTACGATGTTGAGAGTTTTGATGCAGAGATCCAGGAGAAACTTGAGCGTCTGTTATCGTCATGGCAGAGTGTTGAGATCGTACCAGAGGATGATGGGAAATCTGCACGACTTGATGACGGGGAGGATGTGAAGAGAAGCGTTGATGATGATGATGACGATGATGATGGCTCAGTTAGAAAATCTGTCACGTTTTATCAAGCATCTCCGCGAGCTAAAACTCTGTCTGTATATTTCCATAAACAATGTGAGGTTGTGCAGAAAGTGATGAAGAAGAAGCGTAAAGTGTTTGGACTGTACGAGGAGTTTGTATTTAAACCACAGGAGGACACTGATGACAGAATCAACTCTAATGGTACAACTAGTGGTATCAATATTGGGTCAAGGCCATTTGAAACAAAACAGTCATATCTAGAATTTCTGGACAGATTTTATGCTATCTGCTTCACTAAAGTTGTAGAGAAGGAGTCAGAGCTGGGACCCACATCTATGCATCCCGTCCTGATGCCGTTCTCACGCCTCATCAGAGAGGTGGAGTTTCAGAAGTTTATCAACAAGCAGGAGGAGAGTTACAAGAAACGACCTAGTTCTGTAGTGATGGCGTCACCGCGCGCAAAGTTTTACCGCAGTCAGAGTGAGTCCCACGTCGATCATACATCTGATTCTAAACCCTCACCATCAGGTGCTGCCAGGAGGAGTCTGTTTCGTAGTAATAGTTCCGGTGATGTGCAGAATCCCCGTAATTCTGCTGGAATGTCGAAGTACACAAGTGAGACCTCCCTCCTAGGTAAATACAAGACACCTGGTTCCCCGTCACGAGGTCGTGGAAACATGACGGGGATGGCATCACGATTCTTCCAGTCGGAGGATGTGTTGTATCGAGATCCGGCGGACACTCAGGAGGCACACTGGATCCTGGACGTGAACTTCGGACAGCGATACCTAGCCCTACAGGAGGTCCTAGACTACCTACACTACTGGGGTAACAAGCAACATTCACTCGGTCTACACGGCAAGTCTGACAGGGAGCTCGGCATTAAACCCACCATGAGAATAGAAGTACCAACACAATTAGTGGTACTTGGGCTGTGGCTTCTAGACCATAAATACAGCAGTGGGAAGAAAAAAGAGCAAAACATTGAAGAAATTATCACAGAACAGATTATACAAGAACCCCCTCAAGCATCAGTTCCTGTTAGGAACAACAATTTAGCCACAGTTGAAGAAGTGACAGAGCATGACAGCTTCACTCAAGTGTCACACATGGCAAGGTCAAGGTCACTGGGTACCGGCAGACAGAGGTCAAGGTCACACAGCCCGAGGTCACGGAGTACAGGATTTGATTTGTCGGCCAATAGAACACTGGAGAGTGTGAGAAGTATAACGTCTACACAAGAAGAAACAGAGCAGGTGAAGAGTGCCTACAAGAAAGTGTTGGATGGGTAAGTTTGATTCGAATTTAACCCTTTCCCAAATGGCAGTAATTTAGACTGTTCCAATTTAAAACTGAGTGGTTGGAGACAAAATGGATTTTCAGAAAGATAGGATTTGTGTACAATATAGATCAGCAAACATTGGCAACAGGAGAAAATGCTGATTATCAGCATTTTCTTCTTTTGTCTCGGTGTTTCTCCAAGAGTATTCTATCAGGGACGTCGATGTCTTGTGTGGGAAAGCAACAATCTAGACTGTTCTAAATTTGAAATTTGCTGCAGGCGACAACTTGATGTTGATAAAGATAGGATTTGTGTTTCATATAGCACAGAAAAAAATTGAGGTACAAGGAGAAAATGCTGGTTATCAGACTTTTCCTCTTCAGCCTCAATGTGAAATAGGTTTATGGATGTCAAAACCTGGTCTTGTTTTGGAAAGGGTTAAACATTTGTGCTGAGATCTGAAAGTGGAACCCACATAGCATTTTAGACCACAAAGTTTTCAGACCTGTCTGTGCCTAAGTCTAGTAAGAACAATGTCATTGTTGCTTTCTTAACCTATTACCAGATGGTGAGATTTTAGGGTGGTCCAATTTGACAGCTGCTGCAGACGACAAAGTGGATGTTGTTGAAGATAGAATTTGTATGTAATATAACACAGAAAATGTTGAGACAAAAGGAGAAACTGCTGGTTGTCAGCAGTTTCTTCTTTTGGTTCAATATTTTCCCTAGCCTTTTCTATATAGTACATCAAAACCAGGTCTTGTTTGGGAAAGGGTTAAAGTTGCTATAGGATATGAAGAGGCTGTTAGAGAACAGTATGTAGCGGCTGATCTTGATCCATGTTGGTCTAAAAGTGCCCCTATTCAGATCCAAACTCAAATAAATGTAATAGAAAGCTATAGATCAATTAGACAACAGTTTTCAAATCATTCATAATCATTTTGCACTACTTCCATATCTGTCAATTTTATCATTGAAGACTTGTCATAATGTAGAACATAGTTGATTATTTGATTTTATTATTAAACATCTTGTTCAATAGTTTTTCATCCATTTTAGTGAAACTGCTAATTTCATCTTTCCATATGGAGCAACAGATTTCATCTTTGTTATTTCAAATCCAAATCCTATGTTGTGGGTACTCATTTGAATTGTCTGGGTGAGAATGACTTTGATTGATAAGACTTGTTTTCATTGATTTTTGTCAATCAATCATTCATGGTCATATAATGTCACTGCTATCATGTTCATTTTCAGTCATCAAAAGCAAGAGTAAGTACAGACAGATCACTTCAATGTATGCAGGCATGGACTGGCTATAATAGAATGTAGCTTTCATGATGTATAGCTGTACTTAGATATGATTAACAATGATATTTTTATATTTAAGGTAGTCCACTTTTAATGAGATTCATGTGACATCAGAATTATTCGTATGATGTCTTAAACTTTCAGCTGTGGAACTTTCCATGCATAAGTTTTTGGCATCGCTCTAATAGGTTTAGATATGTAACAAAATTAATGCTAACAACATTGCACGAAAGGTTTGGACGTAGGATGAATCTTATTAGGGATGGACTACATTAATCCCAACCAATTAATTCCTTTTACGATTTAACTTTTGTTCTTTGTCTTTGACAGAAAAAGTGATGGAAATTTTAAAGGAAAAATGAAATGGAATTGAAATACTGGGAACTTTCAAACAATAAACAATGCTAATTTTAAAGTGACATTTCACAGAATTTTTTTCATAAATTTTACTTTTATTTTTATCGGAAAGAGCATATTTTCTTATGAAAATTCTGAAAATTTCAAGCCAGAATTTTGCGCCGTTTACGAGAAATATATATTTTTATGCTAAAATTAAACAAATTGATGTCAAAAACAGTTTATATATATGGTATTTGTCATTTCTGTCTCAACTTTAAAGGCATTTTTTTGCTTATAAACAACAACTTCAAAAAAACTGATAGGATTTATACGCGTTAGGAAAACCAATCTTTGCATCAAGAGATACTTTAGAAAAATTGGAATGTTATGTCCCTTTAAAATAATTATCTTAATGGTACATGTAAATTATTTATTACTGGATTTGGAAGAAGTGCTAAGGACTAAGGAATTGCGCCTGAAAAGAGAAAAACCTGTAATTCCAAGACATTGTGGATAAATATCCCCTCTAGCATGTTTTATCCCTCCTGGTTGACAATTCTTCAAACTTCAAGGTAATAAATGACATAAGATTTTATTGGCATATTTTACCAGTTATTCTGCCGTGGCCTTAGCGCAGTTGGTAGGGCATCAGCCTCTCATTTGAGAGGTCCTGGGTTCGATACCCAGCCGCGGCTAATACCCTTTCTGACAAAATTGACCAAACGCCGTCTGTCAATCAAAAACATCGATTAGCCAATGGACGATCAGAAAAATGTCATGCCCCAATTGTTCTTCGTTGCACGTGTTATTGTATCGACTGATCGACTGACTATCAAAACAATCGACATGCCAATGGCAATGAATTTTATGCCAACAATAGACTAGGTTTAACGTTATGTTTTGATAAACGGTCGGTGTTGTTATAAGATCTCGTAACTACGGCTTAAATCAAGCCGTAGTTACGAGATTTTATAACAACACCTACGAAATACTATTTTGTTTGTCAGAATTTACGTCACGATTAACTGGATAAAATCGTTCCCTATTAACGAGCACATTCCCATTGTTTGTCTTAAATTCTATGTTGGGCGGAGCGATCTGTGGATTGGCGTTTGGTCAATTGTCACCCACCAATGAGTTTGAAATCGTTAACCTAAGTGGGCGAGCAGCTGGAGGCTCGTTAAGGGTGTTGTGGTAGTACTGGTTTCAGAAATAACAGGAATCCATCGATAGGTGCTCCAGCCGCCGCGATATGACCCTGGCAGTTGAAAACGGCGTAAAACCTCAATAAACTCAAACTTTACCAGTTATTCAAAGACTGCAAAGACTGAATCAAATGTAAAGGATGTAATTTGAAGTGTTGTTTGTTACAAGTGTTTTCAGATTTGTGACCTGTCTGACAAAAAGGGGCCATTGGGACCACTGACTCTTGTCAGTCTGTGTGAACTGCACAGACTGAGCAGACTTTTTAGGATAAAAGATTTTCAGAATATAGGATTTTTTTTATCTTAGGGACATCCTGAATGGTCTGTTGGTGTGATGGGTCACATTTACTTTTTAGCTCACCTGAGCACGAAGTGCTCGAGGTGAGTTATTGTGGTCACTTTTTGTCCGGCGTCCGTCCATCCGTCCGTCAACATTTGGGGTGTTTACACTCTAGCATCCACAAAAGTTAGGCAATCTTGATTAAACTTGGCCAAAACAAGTAGGATCATAAGTTCTCGGACAAGTTCGATTATGGGTCTGATCGGACCATTATGTGCGGTGTTATCTGCCCTTGAATGTCAAAAAATGCTGTTTTTAACATTGTTTACACTCTAGCACCTACAATTATCAATCAATCAAGACAAAACTTGGACATAATGTTGCAGACCATAAGATCTCAGATGAGTCCAATTTTCAGTTTGATCTGACCAGAAAGACAAGAGTTATATGCCCTTGAATTCGACAAAATTGCCATTTTTGGCTGTTTTTGACCTTGTGTTAATCTAAGGGAAGTAACACTTGACACTACTTTTCTTTATAAAGAAAAGTAGTATCAAGAGTTACTTCCCTTAGATACTACTTACTATAGTATAAGTAGAGTTATCTGGTTTGATAGAGCTCTTTGATGAAAGAAAGTCAAAATAAAAAGAGTCTAAGATATTTACAGCGTTAGTGTCCTTTATTAAGTGTTAACAAATGGTAGCAGAGCGGAAACAGATCCCTAAGAGGCATACTGTAACTATATATTGAGATATAGATTTACGCTCTAGAATCTACAATAATTATTAATCCATCAAGACAAAACTTGGACACAATGTTGGGGACTATAAGATCTCAGATAAGTTTGATTGTCAGTTTGATCTGATTAGAAAGTCAAGAGTTACGTGCCCTTGAATTTGATAAAATTGCTGTTTTTGGCTGTTTTCGACCTCTAGAATCTACAATTATTTATCAATCAAGACAAAACTTTAACACAATGTTGAGGACCATAAGATGTTGGATGAGTTCAATTTTCAGTCTGATCTGATGAGAATGTCGAGAGTTATGTGCCCTTGAATTTGACAAAATTGCCATTTTCGGCTGGTTTCGACCTTGTTTACATTCTAGAATCTACAATTATTGATCAATCTATACAAAACTTGGACACAATGTTGGGGTCTATAAGATCTCACATGAGTTTGATTTTCAGTCTGATCTGATCAGAAAGTTGAGTGTTATGTGCCCTTGAATTTGACAGAATTGCTGTTTTCGGCTGTTTTCGACCTTGTTTACACTCTAGAATCTACAATTATGGATCAATCTAGACAAAACTTGGACACAATATTAGGGACCATAAGATCTCGGATGAGTTCGATTTTCAGTCTGATCTTATCAGAAAGTCGAGATGTATGTGCCCTTGAATTTGATAAGATTGCTGCTTTCGGCTGTTTTCGACCTTGTTTATACTCTAGAATCTACAATTATTTATCAATCAAGACAAAACTTAGACACAATGTTTGGCACCATAATTAAGATCTCGGATGAGTTAGATTTTCACAACCTTATTGACCATAAGTTCTTTTCCAGTCTTAAAGTAATAAATATTAATTGAATTGAACAAAAGTGTTGCTCATATCATTTTGGTTCAGGTGAGCGATATAGGACCATCATGGTCCTCTTGTTTAGGAGTTGACATTTGTGCAAAAAAACAATATACATGTAATTGAGTGTGAAAGTAGTATAGAATTTGTGTTTTGCATGTGATTTTCCTTCCATACCATTATTCCATATTTACATTACTGCCATTACAACATTTCCTTCATTAACATACTTTTAACACTATCAAATGTTTTTTTTTCCAATTTGAAAATTGATGTAGGCCCCAGCCCACTGTCATGACCCAGTTGGTAGCACATCAGACTCTCATTAGTGAGTTCCTGGCTTCGATCCCCAGTTGCAGCAAATATCGTTTCAAACAAAACTGGAGGCTTGGTTAGGATGTTGTGGTAGAACTGGTATGGAAACGACAGGCATCCATGGTTAGGTGCTCTAGCCACCATGATATGACCTTAGCGGTTGAAAACAGAGTTAAACCCCAAAAAATCAATTGAAAATTGATGTAAAGGACAAAGTGGATGCTGATAAAGAAATTATTTTTATACATTATAGCTCAGAAAATTGAGGTAAAAGTAGTAAATGTGTTTATCTTTCTTCTCAATGTTTTCGCAAGTTTTCTATTAGGGGTATTAAAACCAGGCCCCGGTTTCTCGAAAAAACTTGATTATGTTTAAGACTCAAATCTGAACACCGAGCTCAAATTACACGAAATCCACGTGAACTTAAATTGAATACCAATCAATGTTAATTGGTATTCAATTGAAGTTGACCGTGAACCCATGAGTATATACTTAAGTTTTTTCGAGAAACCAGGGCCTGGTATTGTTATGTATTTAGGATATTCAAGTATATTATTAGTATTTAAAGTACGACTTGGGCATTGGGAATAACATTCATGTCTATCAATTAATATAGAATTTCAATAAGCTTTATATTTCCCACAGATCGAGACTTAAATTGGCATTTAAGTTGCTGTTGTTCTGTTTGAAACCAATACAAAATCAAGTATTTCTATTCAAACATCCTAGAAGGTTGTCAAAACTAGGGGCCATATTCACCAACATTTCTATAATGATTGTCTAAAGTAGAATTACATAATAAGCCATCTGATTGTACAAGACATAATGTCTCGATGGATTTTTGTGTGATTTTAAAGGTATATTTTCAATAAGACTGCTTGGTGAATACCACCTTGGGTCTTGTTTTGTAAACTGAGCACTTTTTTTTCTTGCATAAACACTGTTGTAACATGTACTTCAGGGGAGATGATAGCAGTTCTTTAGAAGTTAGCTCCCTTGAACCAGATGATTATGAGGAGGACTTGAAACACACACTGTCTGTTATTGGGTAAGTTTTGTAATTGATAGCAGTTCTCTAGAAGTTAGCTCCCTTGAACCTGATGACTATCAGGAGGACTTGAAACACACGCTGTCTGTTATTGGGTAAGTTTTGTAATTGATAGTAGTTCTCTAGAAGTTAGCTCCCTTGAACCTGATGACTATCAGGAGGACTTGAAACACACGCTCTCTGTTATTGGGTAAGTTTTGTAATTGATAGCAGTTCTCTAGAAGTTAGCTCCCTTGAACTGGACGACTCTTAGGAGGACTTGAAACACACGCTGTCTGTTATTGGGTAAGGGCAATAGCTTTTATAGCTGATTTCATTCTAAACATTATCCCTTGCAAATCAAGAAAATGCTGCCGATGAAATAATAGATTGTGATGATGATATGATTTATGTACAATCCAGAATGCAATTATTTTCTTCATTTGTCTCAATGTTTTCCCAAGCTTTTTCTTTTAGCGAAGGTTAGCTTTGCATATATCAAACTTTTAAAGTACATGATAATAAGAAGACAGCATACTTGTAGCTTGATTCTTATTATACCCCCCACCTATGAAGTAGAGGGGGGTATGTTGGTTTCACCATGTCCGTCTGTCCGTCCGTAGACTTTTTCGTTTCCGTGCTCAAGAACCATTTGACCTAGGATCATGAAACTTTACACAGTTGTTGCCCATGACCCAAGGAGGTGCCCTATTGTTTTGGGGTCACCAATGTCAAAGGTCAAGGTCACAGTTGGACTTTGTTGAAAATCCATTTCCGTGCTCTAAGTCAAGAACTGGTTGACCTAGGATCATTAAACTTTACACAGTTGTTGCCCATGACCCAAGGAGGTGCTCTATTGTTTTGGGGTCACCAAGATCAAAGATCAAGGTCACATTTGGACTTTGTTGAAAATCTGTTTCCGTGCTCCAACTAAAGAACCTGTTGACCTATAGCACTTTTTCAGTGACAAGGCGCCAGTGGGGGGTATTTGTCCGCTTTGAGACAGTTCTAGTTATGATTCTTCATTCTTTTATTGCTAGCATCTTCCAGTTTTGACAAGTGTAAAATTACTGTTATAGATCTACATGTAATGTAAAAGATGAACACTGTATTTATGTGACGACTATTATTTTTTACAGTTCAGATAAATCTGGAAGAGGCAGATCATCAAGAAAAAAGAAGTCAGGTAGAAGAAAACCGGAAGATAGTCCTGACTCCAGAAATAATTCTGCCTTCAACAATACCATGGGATTTGCTGCGTCACCAGAAAGGAATGCAAAACCTCCACAGGTAACTTTCTTACTATTGCTTTCTGCTCTTCTTCAAATGTTTTAGAGTATATGATGATCTGATAAGAACGCCTAACAATCCTGAATTTACATTGGAATTTTTTGCTTCTTCTTTTCTTTATGGTATAACAAACTTCCACTGGTAACTTACAACTGCCTTTCTTTATCCTAAAAGCTAGCATAACTTTCTTGTGTCTGAATTTGATTTGTAGCATAAATACTTCTTGGACCTTTCATAGGCTCACATATTTGATGTGAGAACTGATATAGTTTATAGGAAGCAGAATCAAAAGGGATTAATCTAAGCTGTAAGAGCTTGTTTCCCAATCAATGTGAAATGGATGATTTTAATATAAGTGAATTGTGTTTTACCAATCTTGTTCATGTGTATTAACCTAGTAAGAGAAAAGTTAGTTGTTAGTATGACAGCAGTAACATTCACTTTGAAAGAACCTGATATGTCAACTGTTTTCTCCAGTTTCAGACAAGTACCCCGGTGCGTAACAGAAGTCCTGCTACAGGCAAGAATAAGACGGACATGGATCAGAATGATATCTCTAGAATATCTGCTGTACATCAAGATGGGGTCAACACCATGCCACCTTTACATTACAGGTATAATATCAATTTGCCACAACCTGGCTGATTCTATGTATCTAAACCTGCCTTTGGTTTTCGCCATATTGATATTGTTAAAATTAATATATGCATAATTGAACAAAACAAAAGTATTAAGAACATTGCAAATCAAACGAACTTCTAGCTCAATGTATTAGAACCACATGAGTTTCAAATCTTATCAAATTAAAAAGTTATTTCTAGTGGTATAACCAATATTTCAGTATTATATTGTATGGTTTTCAATATTTCTGTAACATAGCCATAGCTATACACAGAACTGACTGAAGGATTCAAAGTAATAGTCTATTTCAAAGAAAAAAACTGTTGTTACTGAAAGCAGAAAATTATTACGTTAAAGCCTGGACAACTTAAAGTGAAAATGAAAAAATGCTGTTTGTTAGCATTTTATTTGTATCCCTTAAGATTTTCAAGGTCATTTTGGTTTGGTTAGTGCCATGAAATCCTGTCTTTGCATGGGAAAAGTTAGTGAGCTTTTTCTCACCGTTTTGAATAAATTCTTTGTTTCTAATAAGATTTAAAGTGTTTTCTTTTATGTATCTTTCAGAGGTGGTTTACTTGGAGGGAACCCAGGACCTTCAGCGCCACCTAATGACAACATTGGTTTTCCAGCAGGACAAGGGCAGACAACTACACAGGGGATGATGGGGATGGATATAGCTCAACAGTTACAGAACATTGTGAGGGGAGAACTCAGGAGAATGATGGAGGTAATAGGCAACAATTTTTACAATGTTAAAAAAGAAAGAAAAAGAATATAAACAAAATATCCAAAATTTGACAAAGCAAAAGAGTTTATAACAGAAAAAGCTTTACACATATACTGATATATCTATTCTAAAATATTCCAAGTTTAATCATTTGAATAACATGATTTCAATGAAACCTTTCTTTTCAACAAGTTTTCAAATTCTTCTTTCCCCAATATCATTATAAGCCCAGGATGCATAATAAAGAGTTGATATATTTTAAGGTCCAACACAGGAGTATGATGGCCATGATGGGAGCCCTGGATGGTCAACAACAACTACCCCCACCAGATGTCATGCCACTTGGTCAACCATCACTCATACCCAACATCCAACAACCAAACATCAACACCCCACCACAGAACCTGGACCAGTCACAAGGCACGGGGAGAAGGAAGAAACATGCTGGGGATGTTCTGAAGGAGTTGAGGAATCTACAACAGGAGGAGGACAGACAGAAATCTCCTAAGAAGTCACGATCTCCTCACGGCAAGGAGAATATAGACAGTACACTGAGAGTGTCGGCTCTACAGGAGGATGTGGAGGTCTACAGGATAGCTCAGGATCCCAACAAGATTAGTCTTGCTCCACGGTTCCTCAAGATGGAGGCAGAAAGAGATGATAATGTCAGATTTCCCATCATACCTCAGGAAGCATGGGCATCACATGAGGGCAGACCGGTGGATGAACGGCCTGATATGCCCCTGCTGCATGTTGAGCGTACGGTGCCTGGTCAGGTATTCCCTGGTGCATCGAGACGTCAGCCTCCACCCCAGTATAGACCAGGTCCTGGATTCTTCCAGCCACCACAGGCTCACCATGGAATTGTGAGTTCTTTACTGAATAATATAATGATATTAAGCATTTGGTTTAGATATATTCATTTTTCCTCAATGAACAATTCTTTCCAATTTGATTAATCCCTTTTGATTTCTAAGTTTTCAGCTACCAAGGTTTTATGCTGGGGCTCCATTAGAACAGTTTTCAAAGCAAGTCAAACAATATGGACCATAGATTTCGTATAACGGTATTGCTCTTGCATATGCCTTTAACTATTCAAGCATCATATTTTTCTTCAATAGGAGGACTTTCTCATTTTTCCTCTGTTTACATTGAATCTCATTTCTTCCAGCCTCCCCAGTCTGGTCCAGCCCCAGGGCATGTGAGTCCACCCAAACCTGCAGACAGTCTAGACAGTGGTATTGGTATACCCTTACTGAGGCTACCCTCGGGTAACGAACCTGTGAGGAGACAACCGAGGTTTGGAGAGTTACTCCCCCCTGAATATGTCATGGAGAACTATCAGGAGTTACAGCAGCAAGAACAAGCCAGACAAAAATACTTAAAGGAGTTTCATCAATTACAGGTTTGTGTCGGGCGGTTTTGTCTAGTCTTTTTAACCGAATACCAGACTGCAAAATTTTAGACTGTCCCAATTTGAAAGGTGTTTCAGGCGGCAATTTCAAGTTGGTGAAATTTTAAAAATGTTTCCATTTAGGGTTAGAAAACATTGTGAAAAATGTCACAAGCAATTTCTTCATTTTCCACAATTTTTTCCCAAGCCTTTTCTTGAGAGGGAGTCACTGTGCAGTAATTGGTCAACCCTTTTCTACCAACAATACAGCCAAGGTTTGGAGAGTTACTTCCCCCTGAATATGTCATGGAGAATTATTAGGAATTACAACATCAAGAACAGGCTAGACAGAAATACTTAAAGTAGTTTTATCAATTACAGGTGTGTTGGGTAGTTTTGTTTTGTCATGTGCGCTGTGAGCAAGACTAAGTTCCCTATCCATGCTATGGCGTATCTTGTGGATAATATATTCTTTCAGTATTTTTGACATGTCATTGATACTTTGAATTAGTATGTCTGGTATAATGTTTCTAAACCATTAATCAAATTCACATCAATGAGAAAATATGCCTATTGCAAATCAAATTTGTGCTTGTCAAAAGTCAAATATTTCTAGGCCCCCGTATTGAAAGATTAGGGGCATATTGTTTTACTTGTGTCAGTCTGTCTGTCTGTTATTCCAAAAACTTACATGAAAACTTTACATTAGCTTTTTCAGGGGCATTAATGTTTCAGTAACACATCTTGTTCTTAATGAAAAGAAGTGCAACTTGATGATTTATTCTTCTTCAATGAAAGATAACAGATCATACATGAAATTTCTTTTCAGGCTCAGAAATCTGAGGGTCAGTTTAAACAAAGGTTTGGAGACAACTTGTTACATTTACCAGTAAGGAAGGATGACTCAGATGATGATGAGAAGATAGATAGACAGAGAGACCAGGCTACATCTCCACGTAAATCTCCGCGTAAAACTCCACGATCTGTTTCAGAACAGGTTTGTTGTTAATTGTATTATGTCATATTGTCGCTTTTCAAAGAAAACCTTGTAACTGCAGCTTAAAACAAGCTGCAGTTATGAGGTTTTCATTGAAAAGCTGTGACATGCTTCGTTACGTATGAAATCACTTACCAAGAAATGCAAGGGTGAGTTCAAACAGAGGTTTGGTGACAAATTGTTACATTTACCAGTAAGGCAGGATGACTCAGATGATGATGAGAAGATAGATAGACAGAGAGATCAGGCCACATCTCCGCGCAAAACTCCGCGATCTGTCTCGGAACAGGTTAGTTGCTCAATGTTTTCTGTTATATGCTTCTCATGATTCTTGGAACAAAATTTTGCTTTTGATTAGCAATTTTCTTGTGAATTTTCAAGTGGTTTTGCTTACGTAACATAATCTTGTCAGTTTAGCGTATCACTATCAATATCTTGTGGAAAATGTTGTTTGTCTGTTGTAGATTTCCTCAAAGAAGGAGAAAAGCAAGAAGACACCCAGAACTCCTAAATCAGTGACACCAAGAGAAGAAGAATTGACAAGAGAAGCTTCATACAAAGAAGTTGGGGAGAAAAGTAAATCTCATCCAATAGAAGAGGAGGATTCTGGTGAGGAGGCGGAGTCAGAGCAGGAAGATGCTACGGAGGCGGAGTCTATTGATGAAGAGGAGGAGGAGCTGCATGATGGATTTGCATTTAAACAGGGTAGGAAAATGCATTGTCAATGTGCCCTTGAACTTTGAAATGGTTTATACTAATGCCAATTGTAATTAAGATACCTTAGATTCTTTGAAGGAACCATGGACTTTTTTATGCTCCCCAAAAAAATTTTGGGGAGCGTATAGTCGCCACGCTGTCCGTCTGTCCGTGTGTCCGTCCGTCCATAGCCAGATCTCAGCAACCCTTGGACCAAATTCAATGAAACTTCACATGTGAACTCCCTAGGATAATACCTAGAGAATTTTTTCTCTGTTTCTTAATTTGAGGCTGCGTCATGGAAAAAGGGGCCTTAATGTAAAAAATTAGTTTTTCTCTTAATTTCTCTTCTTCTAATGGGTAGAATTAATTGAAATTTTTTACTTGTGTAATAGATAGGATGTTCTAGACCATATTCTATAAATAATGTGTGTACAAAAAAGCTGTCGTGGGAAAAGGGGGCTTAATGTATGATAGTTTTTATTTTGTGACAAACGCTTATTCGGGGAGCATAATCCGTCTGTGACGGCTCTTGTTGATAATAGTGAGTAAGAGAATAAGAGGCTTATATATTGTAAGGAAATAAAAAAAAAGATGTGCTGCCAAAAAAGAGTTGAGACATATAATGGCTCCTTTTTTGCAATATTACCTGAAGGCACTCGACAGTCTTTGCAAAAGCAAATTGATTCATCTTAAGTTGATAATAAAAATTTTCTAACACACTGTATCTTCAATATTTTAGGTGAGTTTGAAGCCTATTTAGCCCTGGAGAAGCAGCTTGCCCAGACCAAAGATACCCATGCTAGAATACAGCTGAAGACTGCACTCAGGTTACAACAACAACGTATGACAGAAAACTGGAGGAAGGCGTCAAGGAAAAAGGTAAATTTTCACCTATTCCCACACAATGACTCCTTTTGACTCTTCAAAATGTAAAGACTTTTAAAAACATTGTGGAAAATGAAGACATTGCTTGTGACAAGCCATTTCTTCATTTCCCACTATGTTTTCTATCCTAAACTATAAAGAAATATACATTTCATTCACTTAAAATTGTTGTCTGCAGCATCTTTGAATTCGGACTGGCACAAAAATTTTGTTGTTTGGCAATGGGTTAATTTTCTAGCACCTTAGTTTATTTACTTCCAAGTTTTATTTACTTCCCAGTTTTTCAATTATTTGCCACTTTTTCAACAGTTCTTATTGTCTATGAAGTATCTATTCAATCAGATGGGTTCACAATGTTTGCCATTCATAGAAAGGTTGGGTTGCAACTAGGGTTTAAAAATAGATTATCTTTAAATTCTGTAGATTGATAGGGTTTCATAATTTCTTCAGGAGAGCGCTGGCTACAGGGCTCTTGCCTTTTCTGTCAATGTTTTAGTCTAACTGTCCTGATTACAGACGTCAAAATCACATCTGTCGTTTGGGGAGAGGGTAAGATCATGTGTGCACGCTTATTGCACAATGACCTGATTCATTCACTATTTGTTTTGACTGTACAGAGTGTGATTGTTGTGAAACTACTATAAATACACACTTAACTGTGTGCAGTTATTGCATTTTTGCAAATATCGGCTAGAGCAGTATTTATGTTATGTTCATTGTGTTTGTAATTTTGCACAGAATTCATTTATTTACTCTACATTGTATCATTCATGTAATATGTACTCTGAAACCCTTTCCCAAATAATTATATTGAAATAGACGATGGACAGTCAGCGTGCATGCTGGTCAGGCTGCAAACCAGCGCAGCCTGACTGACATGTGCGCTTTCTGGGCACCCAACAGCCTGAATCTCGAATATAAAAATCAATTGACATCGAGTAACATAGGACACCCGAGGATGAATCAAACTATGCAACCATACAGTCTGATGCTTGTGCACCCTCTGAAATCAAAGTATATGACCAAAATTGTGGCAAATGTATGTATTTTCCCAAAATATAGCCACACAACTATTACGCCAATATTATAAGGATATAACTTACAAAGGTTGTAGGACAAATCACGTGGTCCCATCCTAATTGGATTATGTTAATTATGATAATCTTATTCAAGTTCCCATCTTAATTGGATTATGTTAATTATGATCATCTTATGCATGTCTCATGTTGTACAACAATGTACCTAGAGTCAATAAAGAGTTTTTTACTTGTACTTTAATTTGTATGTGTCAAAAATCTGATGATTGCTTATTTTTGGAGATAATGGCTAACAAAGTAGCAAATTTTTACTTTGAAGTTGTATAACTTTTCCTGTAGTTTCAAGGTTTATACCAAATGTGATGATATGGAGTTTATTTGTACGTACAGGTTGACTTTGCTACCAACACAGCAGAACAGTTTGATGCTGGTACAGAACCAGATGTTGAGATAGAAAACATTAGAACATCAGAGAAAGCTACTTCTATCACTAAAGATACAGGTGAGGCCTTTTATATTGGTTATATTGGAATAATCTCATAAAAGTATCCTTTACATTTTATTCTTCAAAGGTCTCGCACTATTCTAAACGCACAGATTTGCATGTTTTGAACAAAAAATGTGTGACTTTCTTGTACACAGAAGAGCAGAAAGTCGCCCAGATCTTGTGTGTTTGTGTCTTCTTCTGTCTGACCAAAGTTTTTTTCTATACAATCATCATTTGTTGAATATACTTTGTAAGCAATACCGGTATATTCTATTCAGGTGTAGACCCAATACAAGAAGCTGTGATAGAATACAACAAGAGCAGACAACCTAATGTTTTACCACCGGATATTTATATGGGACTTAGATTTAATGAAGCCGGGTCACAACCAACTTCTAGTGTAACTGGGCACCAACAGGTAAAATATTGACTTGTATATGAGCCAGGATCTGGAAAATCGTCCCTTATAGCATTTGAGAACAACATGGTTCCAGATCAGCCTGCGTAAACACGCAGTCTGACCAGAAACCATGTTGTTCTCCAATAGCTTCCTCGTGGTCTGTAGCAACCATTTAAGAGTAACATGGATGTTGTGTAGACTGAATATAGGCACAGCCTATTCTTGAGACCTAGCTGTCTCAAAAGCTATAAGAGACGTTTTTCCAGATCCTGGCTCATATATATTTTAGGATAGGTTTGATAAATTACAAAAGTAACCCAATGTATTTCCATAATATTTTCATGCCCCTATATTGAACGATTGGGAATTTTGTTGATCATCTGTCTCTGTCCATCAATTTGTCTGTCACAATCTTTCCAGTTATAAAAACTTAATGTTTCTGGGGCATTTGATTTTAACAAACTCATTGTATTATGTTTGACTTGTGTTTGATGTTACAGATGTAATGTTATTCATGTATGAATCAGAATTACTTTAAAGAATGGATCGGATCGCATGCAACTTATTTGTTGATATACTAGATTATCTAAGTATGTCAATACAGAAGACTTTATTTTGCAGGAGACACGAGGTCGATCCTACCTCAATGTTGTGGATGTAGACGCTTCAGCTATACTGAGAGATCTGAAATATCCTACAGAACAAGATGAACCACAGCTAGACGCCCTTGTATTTATACAACATACTTTATAACATTATATATTACAGGACACACGAGGTCGAGCCTACCTCAATGTTGTGGATGTAGATGCATCAGCTATACTGAGAGATCTGAAATATCCTACAGAACAAGATGAACCACAGCTAGACGCCCTTGTATTTATACAACATACTTTATAACATTATATATTACAGGACACACGAGGTCGTGCCTACCTCAATGTTGTGGATGTAGATGCATCAGCTATACTGAGAGATCTGAAATATCCTACAGAACAAGATGAACCACAGCTAGACGCCCTTGTATTTATACAACATACTTTATAACATTATATATTACAGGACACTCGAGGTCGAGCCTACCTCAATGTTGTGGATGTAGATGCTTCAGCTATACTGAGAGATCTGAAATATCCTACAGAACAAGATGAACCACAGCTAGACGCCCTTGTATTTATACAACATACTTTATAACATTATATATTACAGGACACACGAGGTCGTGCCTACCTCAATGTTGTGGATGTAGATGCTTCAGCTATACTGAGAGATCTGAAATATCCTACAGAACAAGATGAACCACAGCTAGACGCCCTTGTATTTATACAACATACTTTATAACATTATATATTACAGGACACACGAGGTCGTGCCTACCTCAATGTTGTGGATGTAGATGCTTCAGCTATACTGAGAGATCTGAAATATCCTACAGAACAAGATGAACCACAGCTAGACGCCCTTGTATTTATACAACATACTTTATAACATTATATATTACAGGACACACGAGGTCGTGCCTACCTCAATGTTGTGGATGTAGATGCTTCAGCTATACTGAGAGATCTGAAATATCCTACAGAACAAGATGAACCACAGCTAGACGCCCTTGTATTTATACAACATACTTTATAACATTATATATTACAGGACACACGAGGTCGTGCCTACCTCAATGTTGTGGATGTAGATGCTTCAGCTATACTGAGAGATCTGAAAGATCCGACAGAACAAGATGAACCACAGCTAGATGTCCCTGTATCAGAAACACAACAACATATCAGGAGGAGAATAGGTCAGTTTATAAACCTTCATGTATAAATGGACATGTTGCCTTGTGAGATATTGTTATTGCTGATTCCTTATCTATCCAGAAAAAATTGAAGGATCATAATCACTCACCAAAGTACATGTGTATATCAGAGGGATGATTTTTTGTTGACTAAGTAATATTGTTACTATTAGGTACCAAGATAAGTTTTGTGTTGCTGTACATCAGCTGGTTGTGGATTAGTATTTTGTCTCAATATTTTCTGTACTATGTTGTACACAAGTATTGTATTCATCAACATCCCTTTTGTTGTCTGCAGCAGCTTTCCAATAGGACCACCCTAAGATGTTGTGTTTAGGGAAAGTGTTAATTTACTGATAATGCTATGTTTTGTGGGTACAAAGCAATGTCTATTTCTGTATTTAATTTTCAGCACAAGAAGATGAGACTAACGTATCATTTGAGCCTGTTATAGAGAGACCTACCAGAGCTGATGATCTTACTGTCAAGATGTTTGAGACCAAGGCTCAGGGAGAGGAGAGGTAAGATGATTTAATAATTGACTTCTTGATTGAACTCCTGTTCACAAGCCATTGGTCTTAACATTCGAAAGTGAGGAATTGTGTGGAGACAACAGGATTTGTATTGTTCTAAATAACTGATGTGTATTGTATTTTAGCTACTTTTTGCTTACTTCATTCTTCTTGTTCAGACTTTGTTAAGACTTTCCAATTGGTTTGCCTGAATATCCTCAATAATGGGCTAATTTTAGTGTATATAATCTGCTTGATTGTAATGAGGGATATGTATGTTGTAGTTTAGTCTTTATGTGTTTCTAATGAAATATTGTTATATCATACAGGTTATCTATAGCAATCATGCCACGAGACAGTATGCCTGAATCTAAGTACGCCATTATGCAGAGATTGAGAGACATGAACTCACAGCTAGCAGCCATTGATCGCATGTCTAACAACATAGAGAGGGAATTCAAGAGTACAAGACTGGTATGTCGTGAAATGTTTGATCCATGGACAATATTTTGCTTGAAGTATATTGCTTTTAGCTTGCAATAGAATACCTGTCACAACCACACAGTGGCACCTTTGAACACCCCACAAGATAAGGTCTTTAGAAAACATTGTGGAAAATGAAGAAATTGCTTGTGAAAGCAATTTCTTAATTTCCCACAATGTATTCTACCAATAAAAGACCAAATATGTTAAATTTCATTCACTTGAAAATTTTGTCTGCAACATCATTGAATTTGGTAAAAAAATTTGTCGTCTGGTAAAGAGTAGAGGTATTTGTTCATTCATGAAAGTGTTCATTCTTCTTAATTATACCAAGCCATATTCATTCATATTTTCATGTTATTCTTTCCAAGATACTGAATATCGATAAGGAAAAGGGAACTGCTGTCATCAGGCTCAATCACAACTTGGTAGTCATGGTTTTGGTATTGATAGCGTGTATAGGCCTGGTCACATACAATTGCACCTCCATATCCCATCCACATCTTATCCAAAATTATACTGCACGGGTCCCCTGTTTTAGAAGCGCTATGGCCGTGATATGGACGCTGAATGATGTATGTCACCAAAGTATTATTTCATGCAATGCTGATTACACAAATTATGGCTGCTGTTGTAGCATAATTACTACTTGGTCCTTTAGATACTTGTTCTTGTATTCAGGCCTTGAACACTCTAGACCAGATGACCACAGCTATGGAACCACCAACAGCGGAGGAGATAGAGGATCAGGACATTCCCGAGAAACCATACGAATCTCCGGCAGGATCACGATCTCTCACACCTCAACCGTCCGCTAAGTCTCCCACACAGAGTGTACGAGCAACAGCCAGGTCGTCGGCTAGAACCATGAAGACTTCGAAAGAGGATCAGCAACAATTGTAAGGGCTTAATTGATACTTTATACATCAACGCAGTTGGACTTTTCACAGAGTAAATTGTATTGAAAATTGGTAGAAGCTGTGGGAAAAATAGGAAAATGTCCTTGAAATCCACACAAGTATAAATTTATCTGAATAAAAAAATGAATTATAAGAGGAAAACCTGATGTATATGAAGTCAAATTCTATCTCTGCCGATGCATATGTGAGATATTCTAAATTTCTAACTGTTTTGTTTTTCTTCAGTGCCATTCATTGAATTACAATTTATAATTCTTTGATAAGAAATTGCAGCTTACAGAAAATGCTGTTTCCCAAATGGCAAAAAATTGAACTGTTTCACTTGTAAAGCTTTGCAGACAGCTAACATGATGTTGATTTTAGAGATATAATCTGTTTGAAAAATAGTTTAGAAAATATTGAGGCAAAAGAAGAAAATGCTGATAATCAGCATTTTCTCCTTTTACCTCAATATTTCTTCTGCTGATGATCAGTATTTTCTTCTTATGCTTCAATGTTTTCCCAAGGTATTCCTATAAAAGGTGTCAAAATACAGCTTTGTTTGTAAAATGGTTAATCAACTTATATAATGAATCATGTTACAGGTCTGCAGAGTTAGCTAAAGTATCAGGTTTGAGTGGTATTAGTGACATTATTGGAGACATGGTGGCTAAAGGAGACATAGATCTGAATGATGTGGGCTTATCAGCGAGAGAAGCAGAAAGACTGGTGCAGAGAGGGGCCATCAGGTGAGAAACGCCAATTTACTTATTGTGACTTTATATGTAAATGTTAAGATTGTGGAGGTCCTTTAAAAGGTAAGACACTATCATTCTTTGCTTCAAATGTAGCAGTTCAATGATGCAGTGTATGTGGATATGTATATAGGTAGAAACTGGACCTATGAGTCCGATGAATCTGACTAAAGAACTTTCACGCTTGCTATAAAATCTGTAGTGATATAATTGTAGTTGTAGTACTGGGTAAATATGGCCCTCTCCCCTCCTCCAAATTGGACCGCTCTGAAAATTTGCTGTTTGGGAAAGGGTTAAGACATTTTGTACCTTGACTAGCACAGAATTTTTCCAGAAATTTCGCAATTCCATTTTCACTCACAATATTTTTTTTATTACAGACAAGAAGATAGTGAGGAAGCGAGAGTCAGCCTGAATGACATCAAAGAGATGGTACAGAAAGCCAAACATCAGCCTGGTGGTTACGACAAGGAGCAGTTACATCAATGGATGGCTAGTAAGAGACATGAACGCATGGATCAGTATAAGAGAAGGCTTGAGGAACTGAGAGAGAGGGAAGTCAGGCCATTCAAGTCTAAAGCTGGAGATTTTGATAAGGTATGGCTTTATGAGGGCAAACTGAAGTCATCTTGATGTTGTTTCACAGTAGATCTAATCCAATTATGATGTAATGATCACTAGCCTTTGGAAAATAGTCATTTGTAAAAACTCTTCATCAAAATCTATTGTTAAGAAAGCAAAATATGAGTCTGGTGACTATGAATAAACAGCTTGCTCAATGTCTTGGTATTTGATTTTTTGACCAGCAAGTTTAAATCCTTTAAAAATTTCTACAACATAGATTCAAAATCTTCATATTTTGCATGCAAACAGTTGTGTATCATTTTAGCACAACTTTGTTACCTTTGAACAGTATTGAAGATTACTATTGCGGTATAACTATGTCCATTCAATTACCTTTTCCTATTTCAGTCCTTGTCAGTGAGAGAGAGGAAGGCCATTGAGGATTCCAGGAAGGCCAGTTCTAAAACATACATGAATCGTCGTCTGGGAGAAGCCCAGGAGTTGTTGGGAGACATACTCACAGACAAACCTGAGATTCCTATAGAACCTCCAGCCCGGGCCACACCAAAACGTAAACCAGGGAAGGACAGATCCCCTGCTAGGTTTGGTAAAGCACCCATCATGCCTAAAACATTCAAGAAAGATAGGAGTCCTATACGCAAACCAGCGGGTATTTTACGTGATCCTAGTCCACCTTTAGCTTATGGTAACCAGTCCTATGACTACCCGGAGAATATGTATGATTATAACGAGATGATAGAGGATGACTGGATGTACGATGATGATGTAGATGAACAGATGGTCAACATTCCTGAACCCACGCCCAAACAGATTGTTGTCAAGCCTAGTGACGGAGCGAGGAAGACAGACTTTACGCCCACAAAATTGCCAGCCAAGAAACCTGCTGGTCTGGTTCCCAAACTCAAACTGAGTCTGGATGATGTGGAAGAGGAACCAGGCTTACAGAGGACCACAGAAACTACAGGTAAAGTTTATCCCCTTCCCAGATGGCTAATATTTGAACTGTCCAAACTTGACAAGGAATTTCACCATAGAGCTACCTTAAAACCAATTCATTTTGCACCAGTTGGGACAAAAGCTACAAGCTTATTTCTATACCTTTTTAATTCTGCTTCCTGGGAAATACACTAGTACTTGCGCCAAAAGCTATCTTTCCCAAGGTTATTAAAACTTGCTAATCTTTGGTTGTGATATGAATACTTTGATACAGTTCTGTTGCTTTACTATTATCATGGGTTTTTATCAAAGGTATAGTTTACAAAATTGTTATTTAAGTACCTTCACCAACACAGAATTATGTTTGCATGTTGGTCTACAAACTTTTCATCTTCTGTCTTGAAGCGATTTTATATGTTTTTCTTTTCAACATCAAATAATAGATCGCTATCAAATTTTTTAATCCTTCATTACAGGAGAATTGTCCGAGTATTATAGAGCTGTACAAGCCATGGATCATGATGTTACTACGAGTCAGGAACAAAGTTACGAGAAAAGTCGTGATTTCAACAGACAGACAGATGAACAAGAGTCTAAACCACAGAAAACATTCAAGGCCAAACCTTTCACACAGATTGTTCGAATGCAGAGGCCACATGTAACAAGAAAACAGCCCAATAAGTTTGCGATTGAAACTGCAGCAAGGTTGAAGACCATGAGCCAAGCTGAGACATCCAGAACCTCTGCTAGAACAGAATTGACACAGAGAGAAATGGAGATGATTCGGGGTATGGGACAATTCTAATGATTTTCTTTCAATATCTTTTTTTAAGGTATACGACCCATCAATAGAATTATAGAGATACATAAGTAACTATATGTATTTAAAATCAGCATGGTGTCCCGCATCTAATTGCCAATTTTTATCAACTTTGATCGTTTCGTTAGTGAAATTTTGATAATTTTATATCTTGCATCAGGGTCAAACAAAATCATGAAATGCCAAACAACCCAAAATAGCTTTTAAACACAAAAACTGCATGATTAAAAGCAATAAACACAAGTATTTGCATCTAATTAATAGCTTATATTATCCCCAACAATGGACTAACACGTAAATAAATAATAACCAGCAACAAAATATTTTTTTTTCTTTTGTAATACATGGCTACCATACTTTCGACAGGCTTTTCGGACGAATCTGAAACAATAGTCAATTTTAAATAACATTAATTCCAATGATATATCAAAATGCATGGCACAAAAGGAAGATCATAATTTTCCTATGTGTATATTTTTTCAAATAAAGTAAAAATTAAACAGTTTCGCCGTACACAAATTTAAAAAAATCACTTTGACTAATACACCCCCTTTTTAACCACCGCCCAATTTCTAAGGAAAATGGCTCTCTTTGTTCATTATACTTAAATAAGTTGTTCCATACGAATTTTACAGGTTTTTTATTGTTTGTATTGGAATATTTATATAATAGTAAATGTTACTATTAAAAAACATATATATAAACAAAAATGTTTATAAAACAAGAGTTGTCAGTGGACAGGATAGCTCAATGAAAAAGTGTTGGATTGTGAAATTTTATAGGATGAAAAGAATAAAAAGTCTACCCAAAATAGAAATTTGAAAGGGCAATGAATCTTTACCCAGTCTTTATCCTTAATAAGGAATATATACATGTCTGACCACAAGCATGTGTGCAAAGTTTCAATATTTTAACAATGGTAGAAATAAAAATGTTACAAGTACATAATATCTGCATGTATATCGTTAGCCAAACATGTCTATGAAAATTGTTAAAATGCCCCAGAAAGGGGGTGTCTCACGAATAGGAAAAATAACATGGGAGTCTGCCCACGCTCGGAATTTAATGAAATTTGGCGTGAAGTTAGTACACTAGATAACGGTTCATATTCATGAAATGTTTCAAATCGCACATTCCAGAAAACAAATTTCTCGGAATTTTAAGTTTTCACCATGAAAAAAGAGGGTACCCTGATTAAAACAGTGTGCAAGCGTTCTGGTTGTTAGTTTCATAGCGTAATTTATTCTAAAAATAATGCTCAGTAGTCCGTGATCCTGTATGAAACAAAAATATATATAATTGTGTACAAAAATATTGTTTTATATCAACTGATGTAAGGGGGTAACCCAAAAATTCATTGTTTTTAAATATTTTAAGCAAATTCTGTCCAAAAATTTTCTTTGTTCCAGTTTTTGTCAAGATTTGAAAATTATGTAAAAGTTGCGCACAAATATACTGATGATTATCGTGAAATATTGAGAAAAAATAAAACCGGTAAAATGTTGCTTTTGGAATTTCCCCCTGAATAGTGCACATTTCCAAGAATAGACAAAATTAAGATTTTTTAAAAATGACTTTTTTCAAATGTTTTGTTTACTTTTTTGGTTATTTTAGTTTACCTGAGGATAAATCAAGATGCAAGGCATTTTTTGGTTATTTCCTGTCATATGTCCGTGTGTCTGTCTGTCTGTTGGCATTTTCTCAAAAATTCTTTTTTCTCCCAATCTAATATACTGAGTACATTTAATTCCGCAGAGATATTTCGTTCGCTCATAGGATGGAAAAGACAAGCAAATGCTTCGTAATACGGGTTTATTTTTGTTGTTTCATCTAATTCCATAAACTCAAAGGTTAGAAAATGTTTCAAATACACATCGGAAAAAAAATTGATTATTTTTTATTGAGATGAGTCAAATTAATTAATAACGAGTGTGCCCACCTAAAGCTTGAATTAACGCCTGACATTGTCGTCGCATAGAAAGGACTGTTTTCGCAATACACCATCTTGTGGCATTTTGTTCCGCTCTTGAATAACAGGAATACGAAGTTGTTGCAACGTTTTGGGTGGTGGGGTACGTGAAAACATACATCTCTTCTGGCCATTCCAATCATGTTCTACGGGACACATATCAGGCCAGTAGTGTGTAACCGCAGTATGTGGCCAAGCCATCGTGTCACTAGTCGTAATATAAATGAGTAACAGAATTCTACGTGCCGTGAAATGTCCGAGTTTGAAAAAACCAAGCAAATGCGTTCCAAAATCTTGGTTCCTCACATTTTCAAGAATACGAGGCATACTGATAGAATTGAGAATATTTCGATAAAAGTTGTTTTTATAGTGTCCCTATAGACAAACTTTACAAACATGTTGAAATTTAACTCGAGTTTCACGTGCATCAAATTTAAGCAGCGTCAACGTGTTTAACGCATTGGCTATGGTGCTGTCAAATGTTTCGTAATTACTGGCTCTAATCTTTTCTATTCACGTTCAAAAACTTGTGGGAGATTTATGACAAATAATTTTATTTCTTATAACACCTTTAACATCTTGATATAAGGCTTTGAAAACTCTGCGTTTTTAAATGTACTAAGTATATGTAAATCTTTTTGAAACTTGATTAAAAGTAACCTTGGGTTAAAGGAGTACAACTCTGTGTATTAGAATTTCTTTTTGTCATAGACTTTTGTTTTTGTGGCAGCATAAAAGGGGAAACATTTCATATAATAAAAATAAACTCTTCTTGTAAAGCTTTACACAGCCATGATGTTTTAAATTTTGTATGTAAGTTTGCTAAGGGGTAGACTTCAAAGTTGGTTACAATATTTTTGTCCAGGGTCACATTAGATCTTGTCCCAGGTGTACCTTCTTTACAAAAAAGAGAGGAAATTTTCTATAAAAATCATTTTAAATTATTCAAGTCAGCTGTGATTCATGAAAGCTAACAGCAAGAGTTATTTATAGATCTTTTGAAACATGAGAAAGCAAATAAGAAAAAGCACCGATTTCTCTGATGGCATTTGACAATTGTGCAAAAGTGAAAATATTGTTGTGATGCATAAGAAACAGATAATCCAGCTCCCATGTGAATTCTAAGGGCTATTGATGGCCATGTTAATCATATGACATCATTGAAATGTGTATAAATTGTGTATCAATACAGGTTAAGCTATGGTCAGAAAAATAATTTGAGGAAATAATTGCACCCTGTTTTATCCAAATAGGGCCACATTTTGAAATAAACAAGCACATTTTCAACTGTGTAACCGAAAAGATGCTGTACGTAACAGTCTTTTACTGAATCATAGGGGGCCTTCCATATCATGTTAGTTCATTACGGGCGCTTAGAGCAAAAATACTTGGTTATGTATTGGTTACCCGGAAGGGCACCTTTTGATGCTTTACCATACCGGTTCTAAGCGTCTTTCCAATTTCATAACATTTGGCTTGACATTTATTGCATGTCATAGTCTCACTAAAAATGGTGCATAGACAATGTGACCAAATAGTAAAGAAAACTTGCAATGTGTATATGTATGCCTATCTTGACTTCCATACATGTAATTTTGTAAATATAAGTAATATTTATATTTAATTCTATGCTTTTTCCAATGAGTTTTTTGGGCATGAATATTGCTGTAGGTTTGTACTGTATGCTACAGTTGATTTTACTGAATATAAAAATGTTTTTAGGAGCACAATCAAATTTTTACTGAATACAAGTTTTGGACCAAAACATCACCTTCATCAATAATATGTATTATATAACATTGTTACCGATTTTGGATTTCTATATAATTTGGCTCAAAGTAAGAGGAAATATGTAGCATGTTTTTGTGATGATATGGAATCTTGACAAAGACTCCAACATACTTAACTTTGGAATTCAATTTTACTCTTTTCCAAATTTTTGCTGAAAAATATGCATTTTTTCATGATTAATTCAATAAAAAACATTCATAATAATTTCCTCAAATACCTTTTCTGGTATGAATGTAATGCATTATGTGTCTCGGATCAAATTCAATTGACAGATCTTGAAAATACACAAAACTAAAGTTTTACGACACATGAAAAAGGGGCCATGTTTCATGTCATAGTGGGAATAAGTCAAGGTGGCTTTTTGGAATCCAGTTTGGATTATCTAAGAAACTAAATGCATTTTCATAGCTTGTATATGGTCCTTTATCACCATGCAGAATTAAAAGAAAATTCATGCGTGGGCAGATTTGAGACACCCCCTTTGTGTGTCTGGGTGTGAGTTGAGGACGGTATTATAATCACAAGAGACATTTTGAAAGAAAAATAAAGCCAGGAATGTTGTAGAAAGATAGGTCTCTGCCACAACTAGGTCTTGTTTGGGAAAGGGTTAGGTGAACAAGCAACTTTTGAATATCAGTTTTCTGATGTCATGTTTGAATCATGTTTGCTGCCTTATTAGTAGCTAAAGAGATGGAGAAGACGAGACAGAAACACAAAAATATATAACCAAATAGAAATTTAACAGAGAAAATGAATACAACTGTTTGTATCAGTATTTGATTCTTTTCTCTCATTGGTTTCTTTTTTCACGCAAACCTAGCGTAGAGAAAGCATCAGTTGGTCTTATCTTGTGTCTAGTTGTTTTGGGAAAGGGTTAAACAGAAAGAAATGGCAAAGGTCAAGCTTACTTTTTCCCAAAGAAAAAGCCCAATTTACGGTAAACAAAGTGACCAGTTATGGAACGAAATATTTATGGTGCGAATCAACCTCCAAACAGTGACATATTACGTCAGAGGTACATAATTCTGATTCAGGGGAGATCACTGGGTGCGCTGTAGTTGTTGTTGTTGCAAAGGGAGGTCATTCTAAATGCCAAAATATTTTGATTTTTTCGTCTTTTGGTGTTTCATTTGACGTTTTTATAAATTCACCCGCTAGGATTCGTTGTAGAAACTGTTCGTACAAATTCAAATCTAATGTAGAAGTCTCTTTAAAAAAAAATGTTTTAAAAATCTCTGTAAATCTGAACATGTTTGATTATTTCCGTTGTTGCGGAAACAGCCAACATTACACGAATCATTTAGAGCTAATGATGGGTCGTATTCCTTAACTTAATTTTTAACTCTTTCCTGAATAAGACCTTATTTTAATGTCCCTGAAAGAATCAAAATTTTATTTTTGTGCTTGGACTCTGAACAGTCATGTTTGTGATTGGAATGTGCGTTTAAAATCATGTGTTAGGACATTTTACTCAATATTTTGTTCAAAATCTTTATCTTATTTGTTCCAAATGACAGAATTCATAAATACACACATGTGTTCTTATTCCAGGTTCTAAGAGACTATCAGCTAGGAAGCCAACAGAGAGCGGACCAAGACGGGTAAAAACTTACACAGAAAGGTTACAAGAGATGAAATCAGATGTGAAATATTCTACCCCAGTAGCTCCTAGATCCCATTATGGATCTTCAAGTAAGTAGAATGAAGCCCTTTGTCATGCCTTAGTCTCAGATATTTGTTGCTATTGAATTGAGAGAAAAAAACTACAAAGAAAAAAAACAGCTTTTAATTTTTTAGAAAATGAAAAAAAAATGTAGCCATTGAAGCTGAATCCAGAATTTCTTCTTCCAGAATTTTACACCAGCCAGGTATTTGATTATACAAAATACAAGAAATTTCCTTTTATTTCCTTTTAAAGGAAGTTTCTTGATGGCAATCATATTTCAGCTTTGTACTTCATATCTCTTTGTTGCAAATGGCAAAAGTTGTGACTTTTCAGGAACTTATCTTGCTTGTTTGATTATAGTTGCCAGTACGACTGCTCGACCCCCCAGTAGAGTTATCAAACCTAAACACAAACCTATGACATATGTGGAACAACTACAGAAACTGAATGAGGGACATCATAAACCTAAATGTAAGTCAAATTATGTTAAAGAAATCTTTATTAGATGTAAATGTTAATTATGAAGACACTTGAATTAGTATATTCCTTTCCCAAACAATGAAATTTTAAACTTATGCAATTTTGAAAGGACAACATAGTATGTGTTATCTGATACATGTATACAGAATTTGTATTTTATAGCATGGGAACCATTTGAGAAAGAGAGTGAATGCTGGTTTTCAGCATTTCTTCTTTCTCTCAATGCTTTCTTTATCATTTTTGATTTAATGTATACAACCCATCACTAGCACTAAAGAGCCAGAGGCGAAATTTGCAAAGTGCCAGTGATTCCTAAACTGTGTTACATTTCCATTCCAAATACAAACGTAAGCATTTTGAATGGCTTAGAATTTTGAATTTATGCATACAATGGAAATATTTGACAAAAATGATCAAAGTTACCTACCATGCATATGAATATAGAGTAAAACAATATTTGTAAATTATTTTCTTCTTGAAGCATAATCTTGAAATCTGGCACGGTGAAACAATTTATGTGAAGTGTATTTACAAGTGTGTGTAATTTAATGCATTTTGTATTGCTAGAAAGTGGTGTTTTTAATGATGGGTCATATACCTTAACATCAAAACTAGGGTTTATTTAGGGAAAGGCTATCTTGATTTGCTGTACTTGTATAGAAAAATGTTGTATTTGAAGATTTTTGGTTCTAAAGCTTTTCCATATATGTACATTCATTATACACTATGACAATATTTTGTTACACATTGTTTCAGTGGGTACAACAACCGTGTTACAGAAGACTATTGTAAAGTCCCACAAACCTCCACACAAACCAAAAACATATGCAGAGCAGTTACAAGAACTACAACCTTCGAAACCTGGTAGGTTTAATTTAGTTAACCCTTTCCCAAACAAGCACATTTTTAGAGTAGTCCAATTTGAAGGGAGTGTCATACAACAATGATTGGTGTTTTAAGCATAAAAAGTGTGTGTAATAGTATAGCCTGTTCTTACACTCAGACTGATCAAGATTCCCTGATCCATGCTCTGCTCAAATGACTTCTTCATTACATGAGGCAATTCTTGTACAGAAGTAGGGATCCTGGTTAGGCTACACTTAGATACAGATTACTCTGGATCCATGGAGGTCACAAATGCTTGAAAGGGATCTCTTTCCAGATCACATCTCTTTTATTTGTAGGAGATATGCTGTGTTTCTGACAATAGTCAGTGAACACTACTTATTGGCCTGTTTCTCTTATTATCATACACACACATTTCAGGTCCCCAGAAGAGGAGAGTACAGAAGACATCGCCAGCTGCCCGTCAGCGTCCGTACAGAGATCCGTACATGTCTGTAGATTGTCAAGCTGATGACCAGTGGGAGAGAGACTCGGTGGTCAGTGCCTGGTCAATGGGGAGTGATGTCAGACATGCACTGTATGATGATGTGGAAAGCTCTGTGGTCAGTAGCATTGTGGTTTTATTATGCCTCAAAATTGAATGACCAAGTCTATCTGTCTGTCTTTCTATTCAATATTAGTTCAATTAGTTCAACATCCATTTTGTCATCTGGAGCATCTCTCAAATTGGACGTCAGATTATCATTTAGGAAAAGGTTAATCAGACCCTTCAGTATTTTGTAACAACTATTGGTCTCAACACATGAAGGGTTCCATTTATCTATACATGTATTTCCATGAAAACATTCAATAAACCAATACAAACATTTGTAGATCTATTAGATAAATACACTTCTAGACAAAGCTTAGGATCAACAATATTGTAATAAAAATTATGTTAAAAATATTAACTTTTTTCCATTTAGAAAATAAATTGATGCACTTTTATATGTTTTTGCTGTAGGTGCTTGCTTAGACTGTAGTTATATACTTGTTTGTTGCTTATACTTGTTATATATTGTATTGTTAATGTTTAAAATGTTTCATTTTTTTGTTCCAGGCCCCAGGACATTCAGCATCCTATGCGCCGTCTGAACAAGTGTCAGATTACTATGAGGCAGTTATGGGAGATGATTATACAGCCTCTGTTGACATTGACGATCTTGTACGCATCGCGGATGACGGCACGTCGCTGTCAGGTGGCAGTGTGATGAGCTATATAGACTGGGATGAGGTGGACGATCTTATAGCTGATATTCATTAAATTAACACATTACCATGTGGCAAAATGTTGGACTTGTCCATTTTGGATTTGTCCAATTCATAAGATGTTGCAGACGACAATTTCTACTGAATGACATTTTACATTTTTGGTCTTTTTATGCCCCCGATAGGGAGGCATCATAAATTTGACTTGTCCGTCTGTCCGTCCGTCCGTCTGTCCGTCCGTCCGTCTGTCTGTCCGTCCGTCATTCCGTCCAAAAACTTTAACATTGGCCATAACTTCCTTATTACTTAACATATTCGCTTCATACTTTACCACAACATTCCTTGGTACATTACCTTTCTGTAGGCACATACTTTGGTGACCTTGACCCCTGGATGACCTTGACCTTGAACATAGATTGGCCATAATTTAAAATCAAAGCGGTGTCGGGGGCATTGTCATCTTACAGTGACAGCTCTTGTTTGGTTAAAGCATTGTGTGAGATGAAGAAATTGCTTGTCACAAGTGACAAGCTGTTTCCTCACTTTCTAAAATGTTTTCCAATGCCTTATTTGTGGGTGTCAATGTGTGGTAATGGGTTAAAATAATTGATCTGTGTAAAATACAGCACATAGATTAATACTGAGGCAAAAGGAGAAAATGCTGGTTAGTGGCATTTTCTTCTTTTGCCTCAATGTTTGGTTGTTTGGACCAGTGTCGAGTCCAATTTATGTATGACACCATCTGTGTTATTAAACACATGTTGATGTTGAAATATAAGCACACCTGTGATCTGTTTTGTATATTATACCCGAGATCTGGGAAAAGGTCCTCTTATGGCAATTAAGCTTACTGGTTATTTATACCCCCCACAACAAAGTTATGAGGGGGTATACTGGATTCAGGTTGTCCGTCCGTCTGTCCGTCCGTCCGTGGACATAATTTTGTGTCCTCTTCTCCTCCCACAGTTTTTGACCGATTTTGCTGAAATTTTAGCAGGTTGTTTCCTATCATATGAAGTTGTGCACCTGCAATTTTCATCTTGATCCAGGCAGTAGTTTCAGAGTTATGCCACTTTGAACTTTAGCACTTTTTCAGTGACAACGCGCTAGTGGGGGGTATTTGTCCGCTTTGCGACAGTTCTAGTATGGATCTAAATCATCCTGAGTATACTCTTAGTATGAATAAAATTTGTTTTGTTCTCAGAGACAACTGTAACAGAGCCATCTGGAATCGTATTAGACTTAGTGACAGTTAAGGTGATGTAGATCATGTCACTATCAAATGTTTGAGGGTCCCTTTTTCCTGATCGCAGCTCATTTGTATCTACATGTTAGAATAGAATACATAATTTATATATATTTAACTTTGAATTAGGAGGTTGAACATGAATCCAATTTTATTTATCTGAATTAGAAAAAAACTAGTGTTCATTTATGATATTTTGAGCAAATCCATTGGTATAAATTTAATAAAGTTTATTTTGTAAAGAAGTAAATGACATTTAGACATCAAAACCAGGACGTGTTAGAGTAAATTATGTTGTTTCTATGAAGTTGTGGTAATGTTGTTTAAAAGAGCATTGATCTTTGTGTAGATTAATTAATAAGTATTTATTAAAGGTTTTTAGATAAACATTACTTCTGGTTTTGCTATTTAATTTTCTGTCTACCCTTTCTGCTAGAAACAAATCTTACAATTTACTACCAACTGATCCATTCCCTAGCTCCTATATTGTTGGTTCTACTTTGGGTGTGAGCAGCTCATTTCAAAAGTTTCGTCTGACTTTATGACTTAACCCTCTCCTTAAAACATCCTGAATAAAAAGGTCAGGGAAAATATTGAGACAAAAGAAGAAAATTCAGATAATCAGAATTTTCTCCTTTTGCCTTGATATTTTTCTTGCTATATCAGTGTTCATAGACATGGTAGGGGAGATTCGGTATAACTCGGACACAAAACGTAGTCTTTGTCAGGACACCATGGATATCTCACTCTCTCGGACAGACAAGCTTCTGAATCAACAACGAAAACAATAAAGTATTCCAATTCTACACTAATTTCATTGGCTAAAACAGTTAAAATAAAGCCAATGCAGATAATTTTACGAAATAAAGTATACTATCAGACACGGTGGGGATTGTGCATGCTGGGATGGATAACGAATATGGAGTATACGGACAAAATTTGCCTCGCTTCAGGTAAGAAATTGTGCAATAATTTTCTTATTTCTGCTCCAATTTTCAAGCGGTTTGTTGCATGTACCCCGCATTAGTGAGCTCTTTCCTCGGATATATGACTTGTTTGTAGAATCTTTGTACTTTGTCCAAAAATTGATCCCAACCGACCAGAAAAACGACAAAAAATTCAGGCCCTTTTTCTAGTCGGTTGGGATCGGTTTTTGAGAAAAGTACAGGGAAGTTCCAGATAAATAATACATAGAATCAGTCGGGATGACGTCATAGCCTCACTTTCATTTTTTCATCGAGGGTACAACCTCGGTCTTTATCGTTACAGGATACCAACTTTGAGGCAGATTATTTCAAAAATCCATCGTTAAAATTCATAAACAAAACTCTTTCTTTAAAGAATGTGATTTAAACTTTCTAACTACCAACGCATTTTTAATAATCAGGCGTAGTCGTCGAGATATTAATGCTGAAAGTTGGTTATGCTTCAACGAAAAAGACCGAAGCTTTCACCTCCACCGAATGAGTGCAGGTCCGCTGACGACGTTTTTGATTGGCTGAAAGAATTGTGCCGACCGGGTCAATCTGAGAAAAGGGCTCTGTAAGACGGAGTACATGCAACAAACCGCATGAAAATTGACGCAGAAATAAGAAAGTTATTGCACAAATTCTTACCTGAAGCGTGGTTAATTTGGCCGTAGTCGTTACCATTTCGCTTTCTGGTCGGTTGGGACAATATTTCGGAAAAAGTATCATGAGTTATCTAATATGTCATACATCCGATGAAAGAGTTCGGTAAGGCGGGGTACATGCAGCAAACCGCTTGAAAATTGATACAGAAATAACAGAGTTATTGCAAAATGTCTTACCTGAAGCGAGGCGAGTTGGCATCAAATTTTGTGCAAAAAATAGACTCAGTTTACTGTTATGTTTTGATAAACCGTCGGTGTTGTTATAACATCTAGTAACTACGGTTTGATTCAAGCCGTAGTTACGAGATTTTATAACAACACAAACGAAATACTATTTATTTGTCCGAAATTACGTCACGGTTTCCTTGATAAAATCGTTCCCTATTGTCGGTAGTCGTTATCCATCCCATCATGCACAATCCCCACCGTGTCAGAGTAAGGTAAACTCGGACATGCACCCGGCAATCTCGGACGCACCTGTGCTTTTAACACATTCCAAAAGGGTAAAGTTTTGCACACTGCTCCAATTTGAAAGCTGTTGCAGTCGACATCATTTATGTTGCTAATTCGCGCATGAAAATCGGAGAAAACATGGAGAAAACTTTAGTGTCCGAGTTTAAAATAGCTAAATACGATTTTACGCCGGGTAAAGTCGGACAATACGTCACATAAATGAGTAAACTCCCCCACACGTCACGATACATGTCACGTGGTGTCATCTATTCAGGCGCATTCGATTGATGACGCGTTATACCTATAAATACAGCTGATTTTGGGAAATATTTAATAAAGACTCTTTATTTATAAAGACAAACGTCTGGCTGTCCGAGATTACCCACATGTCCGAGAAATCCCGAATCTCCCCTAACACTAATTTTGTCACCAGCAGGCCTTTCCAAATTGGACTGGTCTAAAATGTGGTCTTTTAAGGGGGAATGCTCCAGTTTTTCGGAACACTCGGTCTTTACTGTAGTAAATTAAATGTTTCGTACCAATATGTTTCGCTACCATATTTTCAATAATATAATACATCATTACAATTTACCATTTTCGACGGTAAAAATGTATTTATTATGCGAAACTGATTTCCTAAAGATGATAATCGATTATTTAGAGCAAGACAGTCGTAAGTGTGTATGCAGCTACCACCGTTTTGCGTCATTTTATTCATGTGTAGCTGATAAAAAACCTGTAATTCACTAATAAGTGCGCTGACCTATACATTTTCTTTTTGAATTATTACCAGGGCATGTTGCTTAATACAATGAGTGAGTTTCACCAAATTCTATTATGTAGAACTTGAAATATTTTCAAAAATATGCAAATTTTGACATAAAACACTCCAGCTTCGTTGATCTAACCGAACACGTGAGCATGCTGTTATATACATTTACGCGTTTATAGAAGCACATATTTTGGGTTTTCTGTTCTTATTAAATGTAAGACATTACTTTAAATCCGTTTTCGGAACTAAACGATGAATATATAGTATTTTATTGGAATTTTAGTGACCTTGGACAGGTGCAAGAAATTGTGCATTTTTTCTATGTAGGGGTATGTGATACGAATGCCCATAAAATTCAAACAATAGCGCTGACCATCCATTTTTATTTTATTTTTCAATTGGTAATAACATGTAATTTCAGCGTACAAAATATAAATAAATTCTATTATTAGGAAAAAATTTAGGAAACTGGAGCATTCCCCCTTAATTCTAAACTGTGACTGGGTCATGGATAGATCCTATATATAGTGGAGCAGCTTAATGAGATTTACTGTGAAAATATTTCAAATGATGATACAAGCATTAAATTTGCACCATATATTCTTCAGATCTTACAGATTTAAAAACAATTTCTGGCCACTTCAATTTCCGCCATTTTCAAGATGGCCGCCAAAATCCAAAATGGCCGCCACTTTGGAATAGGGTATACTCAGTAAATCGGTCATATCTTCGCTTCTGATGGACATAAAACAACAAAATTAGTATCAAATTAAAGCTTAGTTAATTTCTAGTTGTATGGTTAATCCAGTATGCAAATTATCTCATTGGCATATTATGAATATTAATGAGATATGTTCCTATCAATGATGTTAATGCAAAAAATCGGTGAAAAATAAAGAAATAATCAAAATTTGAATGTTGCAGTTTATAGAAAGTGATATATAACAATTGTTCTGACCTTGTCATACTATTAATTATCATTAAAAGATGGCAGCTAAATAGCCATTTCAAGATGGCCGCCATAATGCCAAAAGACGTCCACTTTAAAAGAAGGTATTAGTAGTAAACTAGTTATATCTTCACTTCTGATAGACAAAAAACCCAAAATTGGTATCAAACTAATGCTAAGTTAATTTCCAGTTACATGGTAAATGTAATATGTGCATAATCCCATTAGCATGTGCATGGATATTAATGAGATGGTATTATAATTAGTATGTTTTATCCATGTTTGTTTTTATTTTTTCAAGCAAAACCCATCGAAATAGAATTTAAAAAATAGTAAAAATATGAATGTTGCCGATTATTATGTGACACATAACAATTGTCTGACCTTGTCACACTATGATATACCATGTCAAGATAGCAGCTAAATAGCAAATATGTATGGACAAACATGTTCAAATACTTTATAAAGCTAAAGTGAAACTGCTACTTAAACTTTAAACGCTTTTTGAAGATAGGCAACCTTGGAAATTCCTATTATCTCAGATAAATTTTGGTAATATATAAACATATTTAGTTCCAAATTGAACCTGAGTTGATGTCATTTTTTCTTGAGTTCAAAGCAAATCAAGTTATTTGCATACTTATGATTATCAGTGATTTACTCATTTTTAATCCCAAAAATTGTCAACAAGAGCCGTGAAATTCAACTATTTGGTAAGATAGGATCGATTACAATATCGAAAATGATAACTACCAGAGACTTGTTCTTTGTTATACTTATTCATTCTTGAACACCAGATCTTTTAGTATTTCAAATAATTATATAGATATTATATTATCTTATGTAATCAATGTGTAAAGTACCTCAAAATATAAGTCAATTATAATATTATAGTCAATTATGCCCGATGGCTACCAGTCCATCTACGGGACATGCTTGTCCTGGAGAAATTTCATCCTGGTGTATTCATAGAATTTTGAAGAGGCCGTTTTGCTGTTTGAAAGACCGAAAAATACTTTTCTATGATTGCTGTTAATAAGCAAGATATTGCAGTTGTTAAAGGCGAAGGAGGTGCTATCGGTTGACCGAAGATAAATTAAGGCAGCTCTTACACGGTGGATGGAACGGACATAAGTAGAACGGTTCACGAATTTCAAGTTTTGTGGGAAGGCAGCAATCTAGAAGGAGTAACAAACATTATGGGGTCATGTTTTATTTTCTGAAGGATATCTTGAGCAAATTCATTAAACTTGAAATGTACTATTGTTGATTTTTATAATCTTTTAAAGGGGAATCGGCTGACATGGACATGCGCTTGATACAAAAGAAGTAGCAGAACATTGCATTACAGAAAATATGCAGCGGTTAGTTACCACAAGTCAAAAACAATTTGAAAAGTTCCTAAAGGACATGATCCGTGCACAAGAAGCCTTTGTTAAATGAGATTTTTTTCAGTCGTAAAGTTAAACCCGGCCCATTTTCAGCTAAGCATAAGCTGAACAGATTAAAAGATGATAATCATTTATTTTCTAGATTTATTATTTCATTTCAAAGCAAAAAATGTGACCTAGAAAAATTCTTCCAAAATGACATGCTTTACTCTGGAGTAGAGCCACAGCTACTTCAATAATTATTTGGCATGGTATTGATATGACATATGAACAACTGCATGCATACGCTATTATAATTGATCGAGTAGCTATGATAAATTCAAATACATCCGAGAAAGGAAAAACATTTGATGATTATACCACAGATGTGACTGTACCTCATACTGAGTCATGTGCTTGGAAATATTCTAGGGTTGATATTGTCTTCGATATATGTCGTCGAGATAGTCTAAAAGATGAAACCTTTAGAACAGTAACCTGGTGTTTGTCGAAAGAAGTTTTGAATAGCAGAACTCTAAAATTATTGAACAGCTTCTTTCTCAAACCACTGCACAGATACTACTAACAAAAGGAGATGACATTCAATGTAATAAGAACATCTTCAAGAATGATCTATTAACTCCACGTAATCAGGAAGAGGAAGATTCTCGCATGCTTGTTCACCCAAAGCATGCAAACCATGCATCTTAGGTAGAATGTCAAACTCTCATTGTTATTACAGTAATTTTGATAACGATGTTATTCTATTAGTTATAGCAACCAAAAGTGATCTGACCATTGACGCTTTATGGTTAGCCTATGGAACGGGAAACAACTTTTGATGGGTACCGATTTATGTCATTTGCAAGCCTATTGGTTCCCGTTTAAACGCTGCCTTTCTTCCATGCTTTCTCAAAAAGTGATACTATCTACGCATTTGTTCACAAGGGCAAAAAGTCAACATAGCAAGCATGATATTTGTTCACCGAAGTTTCATAAGCTTTCCGTAACTTAAGCACGACCAAAGAAAATTTATCACTATAGGAAATGGACATTTGCATGCATGATCGGTCGAGCACATGTTGTAAAGTAGATGATGCATGCTTTGATTTATTTGCTTGACAGCAAAGAGCATATAATACTTTTATCTCAACTCGAGATACTGTTACAGAACATGTCAAGATAGTTGTTTTCCAGGTAGGACATTTATTATGAGGGTCAATCAACAGTATCACAACAGCAGTTACTGCCTCCGTCTGAATCCTGCATGGACACCTAAATGCACGATACTTGCAGCTATAGCGGAATGCTGCAGACATTAAAAATGTTGTTGCAAATAGCAAATAGTTCCTGCACAGGGAACTACAGATGGTATCGTTCAGGCCTTCCACGCATATCTTTGTTCGTGCAACTGGTAAGATTTTGATGCAAATAATTCATGGCTGTTTGTGGTCTAATTCATATTTCAGTCAGTAACTTTAAACCTTGATTATGTTATAAAACCCATTGTCAACTCAACGAAGAGGTGAATATTGACTTAGAATGACACAAATGGTGATCTCGTGCTATTGACAAAATCCCCTCAACACAGTCCGTTTATTCTTACGTTCGACAATAAACTATTAGCAATGTCCCAATGCCAATAACCTCTAAGTTATATATAATTTTTTCATAGAGAATCTGATTCCCATACTCGTTTTAGGAATGACAAAAATTTATATGTAAAAGACACTGATAAGTTATTAATGGTAATTTTAAGGAAAGTCATGTGATTAAAAGATATTTGATCATTATTACTTTGTGTATTTAACATGGCGTCAATATTTTCATAGTAAGTTTTACTGAAGAAAAAATACACCTGTAGATACTACAGTTGGCGCCACATCGTATGGCATGTGTTTATGTTTTGTTTAACGTTCAATTACATTTGAACAAAATATAAACATTGTGCCATACCATGTGGCGACAACTGTAGTTTATATAAAGCTTTCATATTGTTTAGCAAGATTAACCCGGTACATCTGCATATGTAATGACCCCACTTCGGCAATGTTTTGTTAAGACACTCGACTAACGGACTTTGCGCACGAAAATTAATCAGTATCAGTTTAATGTTGTCCGATAATATCTGTTAAGTATAGTATAGTGCCACCGTCAACATTGAGACTCAGATGTACTTGTCCTACGTGAGAGGGGTGTTGTGATTACATCTAACGGTAAATGCCTTCTTAAAACCACGACGTTTATAACTCATCGGTTATAAAAGTAGAGTTGTATACAAACACTAAAAACCAAACATATAGTTTTAACATTTACCAAACCATTTATCGTAAGCTATACGAGCGAATTAATGTCCTAATTATTTTATTCCCAAAAGAGGAAGTGTTTGTGTTGGGCCATTTATCAACAACAAGGCGTAAAGTGTTTGTATACAACTACCACTTTATAGCCGATGAGTTATACATACCTGGTTTACCTGTTCAGTTTGACTCGTCTGTCCAGAGGTCATGGTTTATTTATATCTAATAATGAATGTTTATCAATATGCTCTGCTGCGATCTTTTAATGATACTAATTGAATAGCATGTATGTATCATTTTCTATAAACTGCCACATTCAAGTTTTGATATTTTTTATGCCCCCGTATCGAGAGATCGGGGGCATATTGTTTTACTCGTGTCCGTCTGTCTGTCTGTCCGTCCGTCCGTCCGTCTGTCCGTCCGTCTGTCCGTCCGTCTGTCCGAAAACTTAACCTTGGCCTTTTCTCCAAAAGTATTTGACATACAAAGCTCAAATTTGGTATGCAACTTCCTTTTAATGATATCTATCTGTTCCATGCAATTTGACTTTCCTCAAGGTCATCCCTTAACCCTTATCAACCCTTTACTCTTCGAAAACTCAACCTTCTACTCCGAAAACTTAACCTTGGCCTTTTTTCCAAAAGTATTTGACATACAAAGCTCAAATTTGGTATGCAACTTCCTATTAATGATATCTATCTGTTCCATGCAATTTGACTTTCCTCAAGGTCATCCCTTAACCCTTATCAACCCTTTACTCTTCAAAAACTTAACCTTCTACTCCGAAAACTTAACCTTTGCCTTTTCTTTAAAAGTATTTGACATACAAAGCTCAAATTTGGTATGCAATTTCCTTTCAATGATATCTATCTGTTCCATGCAATTTAACCTTTCTCAAGGTCATCCGTTAACCCTTATCAACCCTTTACTCTACGAAAACTTAACCTTTTACTCCGAAAACTTAACCTTTGCCTTTTCTCCAAAAGTATTTGACATACAAAGCTCAAATTTGGTATGCAACTTCCTTTCAATGATATCTATCTGTTCCAAGCAATTTGAGCATCCTCAAGGTCATCCCTTAACCCTTAATAACCCTTTACTCCACGAAAACTTAACATTCTAGAAAAATGGCCATTTCGGGGGCATTTGTGTTTCACAAACACATCTTGTTTTTTTTTTTTTTTTTTTTTTTTTTTTTTTTTTTTAATTTTACCGAAATTTTTGCTATAAAAACATATAAAATAGATCTCATTAATATTCATACATGCGATGATGCTATTATTTGCATATCGGATTTGCCATCTTGATATGGTACATTACAGTGTGATTGGGTTAAGCAATTGTTACGTGACACTCTCTAAACTGCAACATTCAAATTTTGACTATTTTTTTATATTATATTTCAATAGGTTTTGCTTGAAAAAAAATTGATAAGATATAATATATTACCTCAATTTATCTCAGTAATATTCATACATAATCATTTATTTTGCTAATGAGATAATTTACATTATTATTGCATTTACCACATAGCTCAAAATTAACTAAACTTTAATCTAATGTACAATTTCGGTGTTTTTTATCCATCAGAAGCGAGGATATGACGAATTTATTATTCATACCCTCTATTAAAATGGCGGTCATTTTGATTTATGGCGGCCATCTTGAAAACGGTTACTTAGCTGCCATCTTTTAATGATACTTTATGGTATGACAAGGTCAAAGCAATTATTATATATCACTTTCTATAAACTGCAACATTCAAATTTTGATTTTTTCGGGGGGTTTTTACCGATTTTTTTGCATTAAAATCATTGGTAGGAACATATTTCATTAATATTCATAATATGCTAATGAGATAATTTGCATACTGGATTAACCTTACAACTAGAAATTAACTGAGCTGCTTTAAATTGATACCAATTTTGTTGTTTTATGTCCATCAGAAGCGAAGATATGACCGATTTACTGAGTATACCCCATTCCAAAGTGGCGGCCATTTTGGATTTTGGCGGCCATCTTGAAAATGGCGGAAATTGAAGTGGCCAGAAATTGTTTTTAAATCTGTAAGATCTGAAGAATATATGGTGCAAATTTCATGCTTGTATCATCATTTGAAATATTTTTACAGTATCCCGCTCCACTAATATTTCAGTTTTCGTTAATAACCCTGCAAATCACATGAAATTTAAATGAAAACTGGACGAAAAAAAAAAAAAAAAAATAACTTGCATTTAAGTGCATAAAAGCTGTGTATGCCAATTTTCACTCCTTTCATGTTTGACTAACGCTCGATTATCGGCCTGACCCGATGTGTCCGAAATAACCCGTCGTTGATGACTCATTTTGTTTTCCTCATGGTACCCGGTTTTATACGCTTAAGGACAGATCCTCCAGTTGTTACTGCGCAACTTACTGCGCATATCCTAAATAACGAAATAAAGCTGTTTCAGTAATTGGCCTTTTTCAGCAAATGTATTTCTTACATTTAGTTAATGTTTGGTTGATAAATGACAAGACACTTTTCGGTTATTTCAATTTTCTCTGTTTGGTCAATTAAAGTGTAATAGTACTCGGATGGTACATTTCGCTTTCTGTTACGCGTTCAGAATGTGGCGTTAGCGATAGGAAACGGAGCAACAAAAGCAACGTGGTGTCTTTATGAGATAGTCCGCTTCAGATGGACACAAAAGATGACACGTTTTATTATCTAAAGCTGGTAATAAGGAAGAAAATGGATAAAAATAGTGAAACAATTTCGGACAGAGCTGTAAAAAGTAAACCAAATTTTACTTATAACTAAGAAAAACGCTTGGTTTGATATATTTTTCTTTTTTTGTTTTTGTAGGTATGACCAAGCACTATGTCTATACCAAAAAAGAAAAAATTCTTACCGCTGGAATATTTTTTATTATCAGAAACGTTGCGAAAAAAGAGCAATTTCAGCTACTTTTGAAAGAATGTTTTACTAAAAATTTCAAAATCATCACTAAATTTTCCCAAATTGATACTCATTTAGACAGAATAAAACATATTGAACACAATAAAGACTTATTTATGTAATCCTAGTCATTTTGAACACCTTTTTGTGGGTATTTAAGTGACACCTCATTTTTGCAATTTTAGACAAGAGTAGTCTCTCTTGAAATTCAATAACTTTTTAATTCGCTTGGTGACCTATAGTTTTTGAGTCATTTTTTTACTTCTCATATATTTAAATATCAGTACAGAAAAAATAAAAAAATTCTTACCGTGGGAAATAAATGGAGGATCTGTCCTTAATACTTCTCATTACCGATGCCGGGGAAAAGGCTTAGAATTTTCTGATTGTGACATAAGATACAGTTTTTCTCTTCACCTATCTAAATAATGGCTGACGATCGCTTAACTGTACGAAAGTACCCTACTATTTTTTTTTTATTTATTTATTTTCTTTTTTTTGGGGGGGGGGGGGGGTTTCAAGTCATTTCAATGGGGTTCAAGTCATTTCAATGGAGTATAAAATCGTGTTGAACCATCTTCAATAAAAGTTAAAGCACTGCTATTTACAATTCCACAGAGTAGAGAATCAGAAAACCTTGAGTGGAAAGAAGAATAGCGTATACCCCTTTCCACTTTATAACAATTGGTTATGGACTGTTCTAAAACTTTTTCGTTTGGTAATAGGTTAATGATGGCATGCTGTGATTTACCTTACCATTGCCCTCCCCCACCCGAAGTATTTAGCAGTAAGCACATGCGCAAGTTTTGACTGTTTACAGCCCCTGATCAGGGTTGATAACCCGTTTAGGCTCTCGCATATTCTGAAGGGATTCTTCGCTAGCCAATGTTTAACCCACCTACGTTTGTATTCAGAAACGATGTTACGTCGTAGATGTCACCCTTGGCTTGCGAAGATGGGTGGTGGGGGATACGTCAAAAAGCATAGTGTGAAAGGATCTATTGAAGGGTGTTGCAGAAGTCAAAATAAAATAATGGAAACGCGGTTACAAGTAATAATGGAAAAACATCGGGGAAAGGAGAATAAGATTTATTCTTCCTAGCATATTTTTCCCTTTCATTGCTTTTTAACGTTCTTATATTTCTTAGACGTCAAAACTTTTGGGAAATGCTTTAAAGTAAGCTTTTAAAAAGTGTGCTAACCCTTTCTCAAACAAGCAGTGGCGGATCCAGATGGGGTTCGGGAGTTACACGAAGACGAACCCTCTCTGTAGCCTAGTTATGTATTTTTTTTTTCATATCGAGGGCTCAGTGCAAAACTATTGTAACTACATATTTTTCAGAAATTCATTTTTTTGTATTTTCTGAATCTTTAGGAAGGAATACATCATGTGTTCTAATATTAGCTTTCAATTCTGTATACTTAAAAAGATATTTAGAATTTTAAAAACATTTTTCCTCTTTACCTTTGAGGAAGTCAATAAGTTTTTTCCCTCTCCTGTAAAATTTTATAAAATGCAGTTACAATAGTTTTGCACCAAGCCCTCGATATAGAAAGTCTGTCAAAATTGAGTAATAATAGGAATACAGACCCCCTATTTGTATGTTCGAACCTGCTTCACAGAAATCATGGATCCAATGCAGAGCCCGGATATTAACATTGTACGTGACTTTAGTTAAGGAACTAATGGAAAGGAGAAATCTCCCCTTCCCCCGATGATTTTTGCCATAACAGACAAATTTCCTTATCTCAGAATCTTTTTTAAGATTTTATCATTTCGCCTGTAATAATTTTCAATTATGAATTATCCTAAAATTTGTCGTTTTGGGGAAGGGTAAACACTGATGAAGGGTGACTTTTTCAGGTGACGCAATATCAATGTAATTACAAATAATTTAATGGATAGTATTTATTATACTAGGCCTGTAGTATACATTATACATATTACACTACTTAGGCTAAATGTATCCGTGACAATGAAATGCATTTGGTCATGTTTGTTGTGGGTCTACATTAAAAAGGACCAATTCAGTTGGAATAATGTCTGTTTTCAAGTAAGTAGCCTACAATACTATGTACACATAATTCTGGTAATTAGGGCCTACTTCCACATGCAAAATATCATTAATTTTGATGTTCGTCAAAACACGTGTTGTGGGTACTCAATGGAACATCGTCACAAATCTTATCTTAACCCTTTCCCAAACAAAACCTGGTTATGACGTCCCTAATAGATAAATGACTTGGGAAAACATCGAGACAAAAGAAGAAACTGCTGATAACCAGCAGTTTCTCCTTTTGTCTCAATATTTTCTTGCCTATCTTGTACACATGTCTAAACTTTGTTAACATCTATTTTGTCGTCTGCAGCAGCTTTTGAATTGGACAACCCTAAAATTTGTCGTTTAGGAAATGGTTAATCGACACCAATCTTGTCGCTTGCAGCAGCTTTCAAACTTGGACAATCTTAAAATGTCTTCGTTTTGGAAAAGGCTAAAATAAGCTGCAGTTACGAGATTTTTGTAGAAAAGCGACGATAGGCCTACTACAACTACAAAACAAAATGAAAATGTTATGACATGGAAGACAAATGAATGGGAGGAAAACGATGTTCAACAATTTTCTTCTTTTCTCTCTATAGGGCCTGTGTTTTAAGGTAGTCTACCCCTAATGAGATTCGCGCGACGTCGGAATTATTCGGACGACGTCGAAAACATTCGGCGGTGGAAAGCTCCACCGCCAAATGTTTACGACCGCACCCGAAATAAGTTCGAATAGGCCTACGTAACGACGCTGCTCGAAAAAATCCGATGTTTTATACATTTGTATATCTCAGAATGGCCACATTACGGGTATTCTACCATAAAGCCACAAATTGTTTGGAAAAAGATTAAACAACCGATCGCTGGTTGGGGTAGGCCTACTTCTATTTGGATACTGCATTGTGTCAGCGCTGCAACCCAAATCAGCTCTATATTTAAATCTTGTTTTTTTTTTTGTTTTTTTTCGATTAAAGATGCGATTATTACAATTTTAAGGTAACTCGAGCGTATAATAAATTATTTTAATCAATCCTTTCGAAAACGGTAAAATTTTCAGCTTGTTCAAATAAAAAGGCGCTACAGACGGCAAAATGTGTGCTGATAAAGAGATTCGTGTATAATATAGATCTAGCACAAAATATGATTATGATCATGTTCTTCTTTTGTCTCAATCTTTTCTCAAGCCTTTTCTGTTAGTGACGATAAAACACACTTTTAAAAGAAATAAAGTACAAAAACGTATGTAGCCTTACAAACGAAAATGGTGGAGACGGATAGCCTTAATTTACAGAGAAAATAAAAATGAAATTTTGGCAAGCGCAAGTTGAACACATAAACAAAACAAATAAACATTATATATAATCACGGTTGCTGTACATCGTTGCAAGTTTTTTTTTAATTCGTAACTGTACGTGAATTTAGCCAAATTATTCAAAACGGTTGGAGATTCTGATGTCATGAGATTAACTAATCGTAGCAAATTTCGGGCAAATGAGAAGGAAGTGATATTCATTTTCGATGACTCCAGTGTTACAATGTCTGCAAATACTTTTATTTCTTGGCATATTAAAATATCTCCCCTTTTCGATTTCTAAGTTATAATAAGATGTTCTTTAAGTTTTGCAAAAGCTATTTGGTATTTACGTTCTTTAATACATGTTAAATATCTTTCTAAGCATAATCCATTTTTAAACTTTGAATATGTTTCTAAACGCTGTGAGATGGAAATACCGGTATTACTAAATTTGTTGTATGTAGGCCATATTGATCTATATTATACATTGCTTTACGTTTTAGGTATTGTTTTGGAAAGGGCTTAAGCCGGGATCTGCAAAAGAGGTACGTGTCACTATGGCATTTTAGACCAACATAGATCCAAATCAGGCTGTACATACTTGCGCACTTTCTCATCAAGATCCGTTCTATTTTCTAATAGATTTTTTATAAGCAACTATTGAAGCTCTTGGAAATCAACGTGGGTCATGATCAGGCTGCACCTTGTACACACTGATCCGGATCCATTTTGGTTAAACCCTTTCCAAAACGACAAAATTTTGGGGTGATCCAATTTGAAAGCTGCTGCTTTCGACAAAATTACTGTCACTAAAGATAAAATTCGTGAAACAACATAGAACATAACACATTGGGACAAAGGGAGAAAATGCTGATCAGCCTACCAGTTTTTCTACTTAAATTGTTTCAATATTTTCTGAGTTTTTATCTTAAATAGGTCCTTCCAAAATTCATTTGTATTTGATGCCCATGCTGCTGTCCGCGACCGCTTTCAAAATAGACCTATCCAGAAACAGCCTATGTCATTTCGATGACTCAGCGCGAAACGGTTGTAACTGCCTATAAATATATAGGCAGTTACAATCGTTTCGCGCTGAGCCATCGATTTGGGAAAGGATTAAAACTGATTCCTCAGATAAGCCTAAGTGTATTATAGCCTAACATCTGTATGCAAAATGTGCTGAAGCAGAAATAGCCCACGCCCACAAATAATAATTTCACCCTGGCCTTGATATTTACGCTATCTGCTGTTTTATAGGCCTACCTTTCTCAAATAGTAAAATTAACCTAATCCTATAGACTGGTCTAAACTGAAAGAAGTTGCAGACGGCATTTTCAAGCTGATGAAATTTGGAAATTGTACAACTATCTTGGAAGAAAATGGTATATGGAAAATAAAGAATGTTCCTGTGCAAAGCATTTTCTTCATTTCCACAATGTTTCCGGCCATGGCGCAGTTGGTAGTGCATCTGCCTCTCATTCGAGAGGTCCCGGGTTCGATATCAGACCGAGACAAATACCCTTTCCGACAAAAATGTCATCCATCAATGGTTTGATATCATGAACCTATGTGGGTGACGTCACAGCTGGAGGCTCGGTTAGGGTGTTGTGGTAGTAGGCCTACTGGTGAGAGAAATACCAGGAATCCATGGTTAGGTGCTCCAGCCGCCGCGGTAAAAACCCTATAAACCGAATCCCAATGTTTCCCCCAATTCTCTTCTTAAGGGGCGTCAAAATGTGTCAACGTGCGTCGCACAATGAATATGCCTATGAGAGGAGAGGGGAAATTACAATTTTTCTCCTTGGTCCACTTTATTACATGTTCATGTTGTGTTTTTTCCTCTGTGCTTTGCAAAGCCTTAGCTTCACACCGGTCGTCAAAAACGCGGATTGTTAGGCCTATTCATGCCCTAGTAGGCCTACTAGAGGAGACTGGGGTCATTAATTAATATGTTATCTTCTGTTGACGGTGGCTTACAGCGTTTTTTCTCGCCTATTGGGAAAGGTACCTATACCCCTGCGATTGGGAATTTTTCGCGTCGTGAAATCTTCAAATTGGGAAAAGATTAATTCGCAAAATTGATGAATTGGGAATCTTAAAGGTGCATCTTAATCTCTCATTAGCGGCTAAATTTTGCACCACATATCATTGTAAGGTCTTGGTTTAAACAGGAACATACTTGTGACCATATATTTTGACCATTTATTATATCTCTATATATTTAGAAATTGTTGAAAGGTAGATAATGCTGAAATCCAGCATTCACTCCAATTCTCTCAATACTTTCCAGGCATTTAAAGTAACATTAATTGTGTTGTCTGCATAAAAAAAATCCTGTTATTTTCACAGTGACACCATTCCAAGACATTGTTGAAAGGGTTAAGAAAGCATTGGAGCTAAACACAAAATGTTTGTAGATGTAAATTCTTCTATATGTTCTAATCTAAATCTTTTCCTAGCTACTTTGGAAGTGTTTCTATTTTGGGAAATGATGTTTTGGCCTGTTGAAAGCTTAGAACTTTGAATTTGGATCTGTCTAAAAAGAATTCAACTTCTCAGTAACCCATATAAACTGTTTGGATGCGATATTTCTAGTCAAGCTAAAATGTATGACATGATTGGCCATTGGGAACGGCACATAAGATCATTGGGAACGGTAGCTATGGAGATTGGGGAACGGCCTGAACTAAAATTGGGAAAGAGCCTGTAGTCATTGGGAAAGGTTCCTTTTACAGGTACTAATTATAGTAGGGGAAAAACCCTGGCTTAATTTGGTTCTGATTATTGGTTTGATCTCATTCAAATTAAAAAATGAATACTAGTAGGCCTACCTTGGGGTTTTAATTTAAATTATATCACCTAGTTCAATTTCATTTCCTGATTTTGCCAAAGTAGGCTCTAGATAGCCTCCGCCTCGTTTTATCTAGAGTAGGCCTAAGTCTTTTACCTTACTACTAGCTACTATCAATCACTTCATCTTGCAGACTAATCACATAGTTCACATAGTTGTCGAGGCCTGAATACAGCTTGCTGGCTGCTGCATAAGTGTAGTTCACTTCTATATGGCCCTTTAGATATCGTTTTCCCTCTTCTTCCAGATTGTTATCATTTGCTGTTGTGGTGATTTTCTTTAATTTTTTCCCGACTTACTTTCCAGATATCGACAACTCTTTGGTTGAAGGGGAATTTTCTAACGTTCCGTTTTCTGGCTTTCTAGTCAGTTTTCTCTGGGCCAATGTACCCTCCCCCCTCCGCCCGGATTAGTCTTTAATAGCCTACTAAGATTGTGCCATAGGCTACCCCGGTGTATGGGCATTCGCCCTTATGACTTTGAAAACTTCAATTATATCTCCTCTATTTTTGTCTGTATTCCAGTGTTGACATGTTTGATTTTTTCAGTCTATCTTCATGACATATAGGCCTTAGTTGTCCGAGTCTATAGGCCCTATGAGTCAGTTTCTTCTTCTATTTAAGGGGGAATGCTCCAGTTTTTCGGAACACTCGGTCATTACTGTAGTAAATTAGATGTTTCGTACCAATATGTTTCGCTACCATATTTTCAATAATATAACACATCATTACAATTTACCATTTTCGACGGTAAAAGTGTATTTATTATTCGAAACTGATTTCCTCAAGATGGAAATCGATTATTTAGAGCAAGACAGTCGTAAGTGTGTATGCAGTTACCACTGTTTTGCGTCATTTTTAGCTCGACTTTTCGAAGAAAATGAGAGCTTATACTGTCACCCGGGCGTCGGCGTTGGCGTTGGCGTTGGCGTCGGCGTTGGCGTTGGCGTTGGCGTTGCAACAAAGGTTAAAGTTTTTTCAAACATCAATAACTTCCATACTATCAAAGGGATTCAACCCAAACTTGGAATACTTATTCACCATCACACCCTCTGCCTTACTATCAGGGCCCATGACCCTGGCTTCACTATATTTGGAGTTATGCCCCCTTTGTACTTAGCAACTTAGAAAGTCCAGCACTTAGAAAGTCGAGCGCGCTGTCTTCGGACAGCTCTTGTATTCATGTGTAGCTGATAAAAATTGCTGTAATTCATTAATAAGTGCGCTGACCTATACATTTTCTTTTTGAATTATTACCAGGATATGTTGCTTAATACAATGAGGGAGTTTTATCAAATTCTATTATGTAGAACTTGAAATATTTCCAAAAATATGCAAATTTTGACATAAAATACTCCAGCTTCGTTGACCTAACCGAACACGTGAGCATGCTGTTTTATACATTTACGCGTTTATAATAGCACATATTTTGGATTTTCTGTTCTTATTAAATGTAAGACGTTACTTTAAATCCGTTTTCGGGACTAAACAATGAATATACAGCATTTTATTAGCATTTTAGTGACCTTGGGCAGGTGCAAGAAATTGTGCATTTTTCGCTGTAGGGGTATGTGATACGAATGCTCATAAAATTCAAACAAGATCGCTGACCATCCATTTTTATTTTATTTTTCAATTGCTAATAAAATGTAATTTCAACATACAAAATATAAATAAATTCTATTATTGGGAAAAAATAGGAAACTGGAGCATTCCCCCTTAAAGACACGTATACAATTAGTCGACCAGTGCTGGCAGAGACGAGAAAAGGGGCAAACTGATGATGGAAAAATCATAAAATGACAGATGAAAATTAATATCTAAAATCGTTTGTTTAATTCAAATTATCGCAATGCGTTTTTGAGCATTTTGTCTCCAGATGGCCCCTTCTACCATGACAGTACACTGTGAACGGAAGTGAGTAATGCACAGGATTACCTTATACCTTCCAATAAAAATTACTTCACTAACTGTACAGTAGCCACCTTTTTTCAGAAAAAGAATTAAAATTTAAGCACGAAGTGATTTTTTTTAAATATATGGTTATCTTTGTTGTGTATCTATTTATATATGTAAAAAAAATATTTTTTTAATCAAAGAAAATGTTCCCTTCAAAAATCCTGAATGTTCGCATGTATGTAACTCGTTGAAAACAACTGTTTGTGAATCATTAGCATGGGGCCTACTTCTTGTGCACGTATTTATATTGATTTCAAGATATTTTTTAAAGAAAACCCAAGATTACCCAAAATAAGAGCGTTATTGTTCAGAAAATCCATTTTCTAATATTCGCATAATCATTTTAATTATGAGAAATATGGTAATGACGTCACGTCTGTGAAAGGACTTCCCCAGTCTGCGGCGTGTAGTTTATTTCCACCAATCAAAACGCTCCAATTTTTGTACTTCCTCATAAATCCAAACAAACATGTCAGAGTTTAAGCTTGAAAGAGCCAGCTCAGCGAGTTCTGTTTCTGACAGGTATTTTCGCAGGCGAACTTTGAAATGAAACTGTTACTAATCGGTTAACTAACATTTTTACTATTTTTTGTCGTGATTAGTTAAAGCCGCACGTTCTCACGCGTTCTAAATAACGCGCATATTGTTTTGTTTACGACACGTGCTTTGTCAATTGGAAGTGGCTAGAGATACGGGCCCGTATCTCTAGCCTATGGGGGCTAGAGATACGGACCCGTATCTCTAGCAAAACCCCCCATGTTTCACTAGAGATACGGGCCCGTATCTCTAGTGAAAACAAGGGGTTTTCGCTAGGGATACGGGTCAAACGACTTCCGGTCTTACATACGGGCTAACTTATCGCGTCAATTTTGAAAAATCGATAATATTGATCCTTTCCCAAACTGCGAAATTTAGACTATAATTATATACATTTTGAAATTACGGGCGATAGGCCTATTACAGGGGAAATGTCGAAGGAATGAAGAAATTGCTGAAAGGAATGTATAAAAATTGATACTTTATATTAAATCAATGGTCTATTAGATTTATCTCATGTTATTTTTATTATCTTTTGACAAGAAGGTGCTAACTATTAGCAACTTTATCAATGTCAATGGTTTCACGCATGTGACATGTGTAGGGCCTATTAACCCTTTTGTTTTAATATTAGCCTAGGGGCTATTCTTGTTTGGCAAGAAACTGTAAAATGTCTTTCCTGAAGCGCGGCAAATTTGTCCGTAGATTTATCCATCCAATCATGCACAATATCAACCATGAGTCAACTCCTAATGAGATTCTCGCGACTTCGGAATTATTAGGGCGACGTTGTAAACATTCGGTCGGCGTTGGGACGTCGCCCGAATAAATCTGGATAGGCCTTCATATCGAATGTTAACGCCAACTCATAAAAAAGTTCAACCTCGTGCGAATGTCTTCAGCGGTGAAATACCCCCAGAAGCAATTAAGTTGGAACGAACAATACACTGTTTGGGAAATAGTTAGCTGTTTTTAACCCTTTCCCAAACAAAACCTGGTTTTAAAGTCCCTAATAGAAATGGCTTAGGAAAATATTGAGACAAAAGAAGAAACTGATGATAACCAGCAGTTTCTCCTTTTGCCTCAATATTTTCTGAGCTAGATTATACTCAAATTCTGCTTGTATTAACATCCATTTTGTTATTTTCAGAAGCTTTTGAGTAGAACCACCCTAGAATTTTGCTGTTTGGGAAAGGGTTATTTACCGTTAACATGGAAATGATGGTCAAATGTACATCATATAACAAGCGATTGCCTGTGTAAAAAGGTCACCGTGAACGTGAACATAGTTAATGAACTGCACAGTCATCCGGACTGCTTCAAAAGCGCAGTTTTTGAATTATTCGCAATATAAATTTTCACTTACAGAATCTTGCATGTAAACATAAATGTATAAATTTCACCATACATGCACATTTGACCATTTATAGAAGTTTAAGAAAGACGCAAAGCATAAATGTACGAGGGACGGTCGGAAAGTAGTTGGACTTTTCGTGCTGCTGTCTCTCCATTTGCAGCTGTATAAACACATTATATATTGGTGAAATCTACATCCATTTGCCAATAATGTGGTCAGTTTATTTTCAAAGAAAGTTGAATATATGCAATATTCTGTCCACTTTTATGTGATAGGGGTTTTATGTACCATAGGCTATTTGTTAGAGGAACAACAAGGGTAACCAAAACAAAAGAACAGTCTAGTCATTTTAATCCCGAAGAATTTAAGTTTTTGAACTAAATTATCACTGAAGATTGAATAATGGTTCATAATTCCGAACTTGGGATAAAAACTCAGTCACAGCAGTCATAGAAACGAGCTGGTTCCCCACCTCTGAATAGATTAAGCTTTTACATTCGGCTGGTAGTCATGTTTGTTGCTTTTGTGGATTCACGAGGTCTGATAGTTAGTCATTTCATGTCAAATGGTAAAAACTGTCATTGCTAAGTACAATTCTGAAGTAATTCAGAAAAAAAAGAATAAATGCTGAAGTAAACGCGTCCCAGATTAGCAAAGAAAAATGTTTTCTACTTTACGATTACGCACACTCCCATACCTACGCATCTACAGTGGAGATTATCAAATATCACCCATGACAAAAGTTGTTTTACTCTTCTTATAGCCCAGGCCCTACCCCACACGACTTTTATTTGTGTCTAGAGCTGATGAAAATGCTTGCTGAGAAGAAATTTGAGACCAGGGCGCCTTTGATACCGGTGGTTACACAGTACCTAATACAGTGGGTCTACGTCATGGTTAATAGTGGCAATAGTAAAGCTCCTACGAAGATGGCAAAAATGCATAGACATAGATGGATAATTTCTTTAAACAGTGTAGAAAGAAGTTTGTTATAAAATTAAATTGTTTTAGAGAACTAGTCAAAAGTCCAACTACTTTCCGACCGTCCCTCGTATTCAATCAAACAACTTTATTACATTAGAAATACATGCAATCTGATTAAAACTTGATATTTACTTTTCAGTAGTATCTGAGACCCAATCATAAGGGGTCATTTTCAATGACCTTTCCCTCTGACCAATAAAAACGCTTTCAATTTGATTCTGGAAACGTTAATTTAGTGCAGAACTATGCATTTGCACGCGCTAGGTTTCAACCATACACAACAAGAATTTTGACTGGACAGATGAAAATAGATATTTTCGGAAATCCCTGTGTCAGTGAAGATGACCTCCAACTGGTCAGTCTTAGATGTTACTGTATGAAATAAGATGTGACTTAAATCTGCATATGATCAACTGAATCATATTTCTGACTACCGCGGATCTAGAGTTTCTGTGAGGCTCAGGGGATTCGAATGTACACATAGCCCGAGTTTATTTTCATAGTATCACACAATTTTGGCTGAATTTCTGCATAAAGGTGAAAGATTCGGCCGTTTTAGCCCCCCCCCCCCCCCCCTGGATCCGCCTTATTCACATTTACAGTATCTTGTCAAACAAGAATGATATTAACCCATTACCACACAATGACTCTTTTTAAATCCATTCAAGATAATGACTTTGAAAAACATTGTGGAAAATGAAGAAACTGCCTGTAACTAACAAGCAATTTCTTCATTTCCCACATTTTTTTCTACACAGAAAGATAAAAGAATGCGAGATTCCATTCAATTCATATTGCCGTCTGCAGCATCTTTGAATTTGGACAACTCCAAAATTTTGTTGTTTGGTAATGGGTTAACAAACACAAGGGTTAATACACACGGCATAAAGTGTATGAATAACGAGATAAGATATATGAAATATATCATTTCTATTTTAAACCTTTATCAAACAAGAAGAAATAGTTTCAGCAATTTCCCCTGCAATATTTTGTAAGTGAGACATATGCCTAAATACTATTTAATGTGTCGTCTGAAACTAATTTCAAAACGTAGTCTAAATTTCGCAGTTTGGGAAAGGATCAATATTATCGATTTTTCATAATTGACGCGATTAGTTATAGCCCGTAAGTTAGACCGGAAGTCGTTTGACCCGTATCCCTAGCAAAAAACCCTCGTTTTCACTAGGGATACGGGTCCGTATCTCTAGTGAAACATGGGGGGGGGGGGGGTTTGCTAGAGATACGGGTCCGTATCTCTAGCCCCCATAGGCTAGAGATACGGGCCCGTATCTCTAGCCACTTCCTTGTCAATTTATGTACACATTTAACCGTAAACAACGATCGATATTTAAAAGTCAGATGTATTTGACATGCCAACAATGCTGTGGGTTCAACTACAGAGTCAACAATTTTCCTGTTATTTGGCAACTGAACGAAAACTGACATTTAAATCGGTTTGGTGTATGTGTAGAAAGGAGAGACGGTGGATAGTTTCAAAATACATTGGGTAGTGAACAGTTATGTTGCAATGAATTGCATCACTGCACTGCAAAAATTTCACCGACCAAGAAAATGTTATTCCAGCCAATTGGCATCTCATGTAGAATTGTTAAAAAAATCTCCAATTAAATTAGACTTTTCCATTTTTTTTTTTACATTCTACCTGTGGTTTCAACAGGTTGGTGAAATTTCCCGATCGGGCAATATTGCCCAATCGGGCAATCTTGCCCGATCAGGCAATAGCGAAATTGAAAGAAAAGAACAAAAAGCCAAATTGTGGTGAAATGTTTCGGTGTCGAGTAACCAAAGTTTTTGGGCATATTAATTAGACCTTCCGTCACACATTCCCAAAGAAATTTCCTGTCAAAGTGATCTATCTTCATGCGCCCAGACTCTTTTCGGTTACATTGGAATGATTAAGAAATTAACTAATAGAACAAAACCTTACATTTCCCAGTATTTATCACCGTAAACTTTTTTCACCAACCAGGGTCCGCCATTTTGATCATTTCTGGACCGGTAAGCTCCAATGTATGATGGATTCTTGTTTATCGGAGAGGTGAAAATAAAAGCACAGTGTACACCCAAAAGTTATGTGGCATATTTTATGTGGGTAATACAAACTAAATACTGTAATATCCCGTGCTTACTATCAAAACAACATGATTGCTATGTGCATTTAAGAACACGGTTGATAAAAACGAAAAAAAGTTTATTTGGGATCAAAACAAACACATTTTTAAGTTTTCAGGTTCATCCATTACTCCAAGCGAAAATACGAACATAACTTTTGATGTACACTGTAATTCTATCTTCACCTCCCCAGTCTGGGCGCATGAAGCTAAATCATTTTGACAGGAAATTTCTTTGGGAATGTGTGACCGAAGGTCTAACCAATATGCCCAAAAACTTTGGTAACTCGACACCAAAACATTTCACCACAATTTGACTTTTTGCTCTTTTCTTTCAATTTCGCTATTGCCCGATCGGACAAGATTGCCTGATTGGGCAATATTGCCCGATCGGGAAATTTCACCAACCTGTTCAAACGAACCCCATCTTCATCATCATTATTTTATTTTTTACGCGTTGGCGTTGGCGTTGCAAACATCAATAACTTCCATACTATCAAAGGGATTCAACCCAAACTTGGAATACTTATTCACCATCACACCCTCTACCTTACTACCAGGGCCCATGACCCTGGCTCCACTATATTTGGAGTTATGCCCCCTTTATACTTAGCACTTAGAAAGTCGAGCGCCATGTCTTCGAACAGCTCTTGTTGTTAATTTGAACCCCTCTCACAGGGATCCGCGACAGCATAGTATATTGCTAGCTTCTTTTGCTGCAGTGGATTCAGAACACAGGTCAACACTGCAGTCAGATATGACTCCTGACCTTACGGTAAAGTTTACCAATGAAGACGAACATTTGCAAAAGGGGTTAAAACATTCAATTAGGAGGGTTTGTTTGAGGACCACCCTGAAAATTTGTTGTTAGGGTAAGGCAGTGATTTTTTTTCTTTTAAAAAACAGTCGTTATTGGGCCCCTTCCCCCTCTCTGGGGAATATACTTTTTCCCCCATTTCAGAGAAATTTACCCCTCCTGGAACTAGGTTTTTTTGTTGCAAAGAAAAATCCAAATCATATTTAAATTCTAAGCATCTCTAACAGTTCTAATGGTTGTTTGAATGTCCCATTATGATGAACAAGCAAGTTAAATGCATTTATTTATAACACTGTATTTGAGAGTATAAGCATGTATTGAAATTTCCCCTTTTTGGGCAAATTTTCCCCCACCTATGGGCCCTGACCCCCTTCCCCCAAAATTAAAAATAAACACTGGGGTAAGGTTAGTCCGTGTATAAATAAACCATGACCTCTAGACAGACGAGTCAAAATGAAGCTGTTGTATAGATAGACAACAACCTGTGAATGATCAAAGATCAGTGAGTCTAAATTGACGGGGGAAGAGGGATTTCGAATTATACAAATATGTGACTCGAAATCGTCTCCATGTAATAAATCGACGAAGTACTATCTGGATATAGCTACTGAACTCACACGGCATCACGTACAGCACGCAATGTCATTGTTTGTTTTTATTCAGTAGAAAATAGACACTCCTCCCTATTTACATGTATTGGAATATACCGTAACCTTTCGTCACGGCTCACGACTCGATGTCTATTTATAGGTAAACCAGGTATGTAAACATGGGGGGTTTAAGAAGGCGTTTACAGTTAGATGTAATCACAACACCCCTCTCACACAAGACAGTCAATAGTTAAAAGTACATTTGAGTCTCAATGTTGATGGTACCACTATAGTGTTAATTTTTCTGCGAATAAATATAACCTTTTCTATTACTCTGCGACAGCTCTATAGAAGGCATTCTAAATTTTTTATTTAATAATAATTTGTATCAAACCCTATGTTGTGGGTACTCATTTGAATCATCTCGATAAGACTATTCTAATGAGTACCCACAACATAGGGTTTGATTAACCCTTTCCCAAACAAGACCTGGTTTTGACGTCCCTGATAGAAAATACTTGGGAAAACATTGAAACAAAAGAAGAAACTGCTGATAACCAGCAGTTTCTCCTTTTGTCTCAATATTTTCTATGCCATATTTTACACAAATTATGTCTATAATAACTTAAGTTTTGTCATTTGTGGCAATTTTTGAAGTGGATCACCCAAAAATTTTGCTGTTTGGGAAAGGGTTAACAATAGATAATATTTTGCTATTTAACCCTTTCCCAAACAATACCCAGTTTTGACATCTCTTTTAAAAAGGCTTTGGAAAACATTGAGACAACTGCTCATAATCAGCATTTTCTCCTTTTGCCTCGCTATTTTTGGTGCAATATAAAGAGGCATAGACCTTGGAAAACATTGAGATGAAAGAAGAAACTGCTGTCTGGTAATCAGCATTTTCTCCTTTTGCCTCAATATTTTGGTGCAATATCAATCACAAATTTTACCTTCAGTTACACCCATTTTGTCATCTAGAGCAGCTTTCAAATTAGTCCACTCTAAACTTTTGTTGTTTGGTAAAGGTTAAAAAAAAGCCATCACACCCTCTTATCTGTAGCCCTGATTGTTGTATCTTGTTCTATTTGTAGGTCTTTTTGGATGGAAAACATTGTGAGAAATGAAGAAATTGCTTGTCACAAGCAATTTCTTCATTTTCCACGATGTTTTCCAAAGTCATTATCTTTTAGGGAGTCAAAAAGAGTCATTATGTGGTAATGGGTTAAGTCAAAACCAGACATTATATAAAACTGGGCTTTTAAAGGGACATTTCATTCCGATTTCAATTTTTTAAAGTATGTCTTGATGCCAAGATTGGTTATTCTAATGAGTATAAATACTATTAGTTTTTTGAAGTTGTTGCCAATAAGCGAGAAACACGCATTTAAAGTTGAGACATAATCGATAAATTGCATATAAATCCGAACTGTTGTCCACAACAATTTGTTCAATTTTAACACAAAAATATAAATTTCTCGTAAACGGCGCAATATTTTGGCTTGAAATTTTCAGAATTTTCATAAGGAAATATGCTCGTTCAGATAAAAATAAAAGTAAAATTTATGACAAAAAATTCTGAAATGTCACTTTAATGGGTATGTTATAATAGTGATTGTTTATTATAAAGTACATATGCATTTGGTTAGCTCTAATAAAACCCAAATTTGTTTCAGTGGTAGCGGGGAAGACCAGCTAGATGAGGGGGATGGCGGTGGTGACGCCTTCGTGAAGAGTCCGAAAATAGATCCCATGATCAAAATCTCTCCCAAAGTGTCCGTCAAATATCCACAGAGTCCAACAAAGTCTAAAAAGAATTTGAAAGCGCGAGCCCAGTCTACCTCAACCACCAAAGTACCTGGTAGTCGTGTATACCAGTCTGGTTTAAGGGTACTGTATACGGCTGGCAGGCCACCCTGGTATGATTCACATGGTCAGCTCAAGGAAGCATTTGTGATAGGTAGGTTCTCTCTAGGCTTTCACCAAACAACAAAAAAATAGATTGTTCCCATTGAAAATCTGATGAAGCCGCGGCCTTAGCAGTTGGTAGCGCATCTGCCTCTCATTTGTGAGGTCCCGGGTTCGATATTAATCGGCCGCGGCTTATACCCTTTCTGACAAAATTGTCACCCACCAACCCACCAATGGGTTTGAAATCGTTAACCTAAGTGGGCGAGCAGCTGGAGGCTCGGTAAGGGTGTTGTGGTAGTACTGGTTTGAGAAATAACAGGAATCCATGGGTAGGTGCTCCATCAACCAATATGATCCTGGCAGTTGAAAACAGCATAAAACCCCTATAAAATCTGATGAAATCATGCAAAAGATAAATATAAAAATGACTATTTGATAAAGATAGGATTTGTGTACAAATAATACAGAAGATATTGAGGCAAAAGAAAAAGCAATGGTTATCAGCCTCTATGTTTTCTTAAGCCTCCTCGGAGGTCAAGGTCATTAGTCATAATCTGTAAAGGTCAAATGATTTATAAAAAAGTTTTAACATAGGTCATTGAGGTTCATGGAACTATTTTCCATTTATAGCAGAATATTTATGTTTTTCCCTTGCCAGGTTTGTGTGGCGGTAGTGCCTCTGGCAAGACAACTGTAGCCAGAAAGATTATAGAAGCTCTCGATGTACCATGGGTCAGTCTTCTCAGTATGGACTCATTCTATAAGGTAATGTACTCTATAAACAACTGAGAATTTTGAAAAGTAAACAAAACTTTGTCACTGAAAAGATGCTTTCTTTAACGCTTACCCAACCTAGCCGAGAGCGACTTATCTTGGTTTTGACATCTCTCCTAGAAAATAGCAAAGACATGGAAAAACATTGAGGCAAAAGAATGAAAATGCTGATAACCAGCATTTTATCTTTTGCCTCAATATTTTCTAAGCTATATCGTAAATAAATTCAGTTTTAAACAACATTCATTTTGTTGTCTGCAGTAGCTTTTGCATTGGATCACCCAAAAATTTGCTGTTTGGGAAAGGGTAAACTCGCACTTTCTTTTGCTCACACACATCGGTTTGAACTACAGCAACTTTCAACTAGTGGCTTCTTCACTCTTTTTTGCTTTTGAATGTTAAATTCTTTATTTTTGGAAAGCATCATTCTGTCTGTTCAAAGTGATTGATGCAGCTCCACTGATTGTCAAATTGCTTGAAATATGTAATTCCTAATTTATTTCAAATCCAGACCCTTTGTTTTGGGAACTCATGTGAATTGTCTTGGACTCTTGATAAAACGATTCCAATCAGTACCCAGAACTCAGTGTTTGATAATAAATTAATGATATTTTTCTTTTCAAGAATCCTTTAAAGAATCTTATATGTAGCTCTGTACACCTCAAAACATGCATTTTTCCAGGTTTTAGATGAGAAACAGCATCAAGAAGCCAACAGAAATGAGTACAACTTTGATCATCCAGATGCCTTCGACTTCGAACTCCTCAGTAAAACACTCCGTCGTCTCAAATCTGGCAAGAAAGTGGATGTGCCAATATATAACTTTGTCTCACATAGTAGAGAGAGTCAAGTGGTAAATATTGATTGATTCTTTAATGAATAGTTATCTTTTTGTGAAAAAAATGTTTCCCGTCATTGTTTAAAGTTATTTCCGCACAGTTTTCAGACATTTCTCACTCTTAAGAAAGGGAACTTTTCTGTTACTCTTCATTTTTAGCTCGACTTTTCGAAGAAAATGAGAGCTAATACTGTCACCCGGGCGTCGGCGTTGGCGTTGCAACAAAGGTTAAAGTTTTTTTCAAACATCAATAACTTCCATACTATCAAAGGGATTCAACCCCAAACTTGGAATACTTATTCACCATCACACCCTCTACCTTACTACCAGGGCCCATGACCCTGGCTCTACTATATTTGGAGTTATGCCCCCTTTATACTAAGCAACTTAGAAAGTCGAGCGCGCTGTCTTTGGACAGCTCTTGTTAGGTTAAAGGAAACATAGCAGATAAGCAAGATTGTTATTTAGATGATGATATAAAATTATACTGAAGTTTTATTTGCATATTGCTGCTTTTCAATGAAAACTTGGTCAGCTTGTTTTTAGCTGCAGTTACGAGGTTTTCATTGAAATGCAACAGTATCTGACAGATTTTGATGGATTTTATTGTTGTGTTTCAGAAAACGATTTATGGGGCCAATGTTGTTGTATTTGAGGGTATTATGTCATTTGTAAACAAAGAGCTGTTACAGGTATTGTAATTAATCAATCTAACTACAAAACTTTAAACTTTTGTGTAGATGTTCTTATCTCTTAGAACTAGGCATTTATACTGTTTCCATTAAGAATGTATCATATGACTCTTAATCGATAAATTATTCACACAGTTAGTCTTGCAGTATTATGGCATTCCTATGTGGAAAGAACCAAATTTAAGAATATCTATGTGACATTGCTTCTTGAGAAAATGTAATTTTACTCTTTTGTACGGATGATATCAAAAAAAGCAATAGTTCAGGTACTAGAGCCGACTTTTGTAATATTACCTACGGTGACTGACATTAGTTTGTTATGTCTACAGTTAATGGATATGAAGATATTTGTTGACACTGACAGCGACATTCGTCTAGCCCGTCGGTTAAAGCGAGACATCACAGAGCGAGGTCGTGAGCTGGAGGGAGTCATCAAACAGTACTACAACTTTGTAAAACCCGCCTTCGACCACTATATCTCACCCACCATGACTCATGCAGACATCATCGTTCCTAGAGGTAAACCCAAACAGTACAGTTTGTAAGCTACTATGATTAATTAAGCCATTACCATAAAGTGACACCTTTTGATATCCCACAAAATAAAAGGCTTTGAATAACATCATGATAAAAATGAAGAAATTGTTGTCACAAGCAATTACTTTATTTGCTACAATGTTTTCTACCAAAAAGACACAAAAATTTAAAATTTCATTCACTTGAAATTGTTGTCTGTAACATCTTGGAATTTGGTAATGGCCAAAAAAATCTACTCAACAAACTTAAACATTGTGTTTTGCTTTATTATGCCCCCTTTCGAAGAAAATGGGGGTATATTGATTTGCAAGTGTCGGTCGGTCGGAAGGTCGGTCGGTCAGTCGGTCGGTCGGTCCGTAGGTCGGTCGGTCTGTCCGTAGACCAAACCTTGTCTGGAGCATAACTCAAAAAGTATTAAAGGTAGAATCATGAAACTTCACAGGTGGATAGATCTCATCATAGAGAGGTGCAGTGCACAAGAACCGTAACTCTGCCGATCAAATTTTTGGAGTTATTGCCCTTTGTTGATTTTCAAACTTGATTCTTGTCCGGAGCATAACTCAAAAAGTATGTTAGGTAGAATCATGAAACTTTACAGGTGGATATATCTCATTATGGAGAGGTGCAGTGCACAAGAACCGTAACTCTGCTGATCATATTTTTGGAGTTATTGCCCTTTGTTGATTTTCAAACTTGATTCTTGTCCGCAGCATAACTCAAAAAGTATGTAAGGTAGAATCATGACACTTTACAGGTGGATAGATCTCATTATGGAGAGGTGCAGTGCACAAGAACCATAACTCTGCCGATCAAAATTTTTGAGTTATTGCCCTTTGTTGATTTTATAACTTGATTCTTGTCCAGAGCACAACTCAAAAAGTATGTAAGGTAGAATCATGAAACTTTACAGGTGGATAGATCTCATTTTGGAGAGGTGCAGTGCACAAGAACCGTAACTCTGCCGATCAATTTTTTGGAGTTATTGCCCTTTGTTGATTTTCAAACTTGATTCTTGTCCGGAGCAAAACTCAAAAAGTATGTTAGGAAGAATCATGAAACTTTACAGGTGGATAGATCTCATTATGGAGAGGTGCAGTGCACAAGAACCGTAACTCTGCTGATCATATTTTTGGAGTTATTGCCCTTTGTTGATTTTCAAACTTGATTCTTGTCCGGAGCATAACTCAAAAAGTATGTAAGGTAGAATCATGACACTTTACAGGTGGATAGATCTCATTATGGAGAGGTGCAGTGCACAAGAACCATAACTCTGCCGATCAAAATTTTTGAGTTATTGCCCTTTGTTGATTTTATAACTTGATTCTTGTCCAGAGCACAACTCAAAAAGTATGTAAGGTAGAATCATGAAACTTTACAGGTGGATAGATCTCATTATGGAGAGGTGCAGTGCACAAGAACCGTAACTCTGCCGATCAATTTTTAGCTCACCTTAGCATGAAGTGCTGAGGGTGAGCTATTGTGATCGCTCACCGTCCTTCGTCCGTCTGTCCGTCTGTCCGTCCGTCCGTCTGTCTGTCCACAATTACTAAAAAATCTTCTCCTCCCAAACTATTAGGTCTAGAGTCTTGAAATTTTGTATGTAGTATTGTCTCAATGCCCTCTACCAAAATACTTCAAATTATTGTGCTTAAAGAAAAATTGGCCCTATGTTGTGGGGTTTAAAGTTTCACACAGAAACACAGTTTTCTCGAAGACTATTTGGCCTAGAGTCTTGAAATTTTGCATGAATTTACATCTCATAAACCTCTAACAGAATACTAAAAATCATCACATTCCAAGGAAAGAAGCCCTATGTTGTTGGTTCTGGAATTTTCAAGTGAGGAATTGTTTTGACCAGGTAGATCTTATCACATATCTCATCCCTAAAATAACAGTATGGGGTCTATAATCAGATTATGCAGATCATAATATCAGATAAAGAATGCATGGAGCTACAGATAAAAGGAGGTAAAAACATTCTATATTTGATGTTTAAAAATTAATTGCTTTGTTATGGGTACTCATTTGTGTAGTCTTGATTTAAGAATTCAAATGAATACCCTCAACATAGGGTGTTATAATATTAAAAAGATATTTTATGATTCTGAAGCCATTACCCTCTTTTACCTGTATCCCTGAGGCACTCAAGTTTGTTTACTCAATCTATGGATCATCTAAATACTTTAACCCTTTCCTGAAAAGACCTTGTTTTGAAGTCCCTATTAGAAAAAGCTTTGGAAATTAATGAGTCAAATGAAGAAAATGCTGATTCTCCTTTTACCTCAATATTTTATTTTATTCAATATTTTATATGCAAGTTTATTGTAAAACGAATCCTATTTGTACTGCTGTCAATTTTGTATTCTGAACTTCCAAATTGGAACAGTCTATTTCCTGTCTGTACCTTTCTGTATGGGAAAGCATTATGCCCTTTCTCTACCAAACACAGGTTTGCCTCACCAACAGAAAAGGCTTGTAAATGATATGGTAAAAGAAGAAAATGTTGATAACTTGATAGCCTGTGTTGTCTCATTTTGCCTCATCATTTTCTCTGCATTTTTATACATGAATGCAGTCTTTATCAACACCTGTTTTATCATCTACAGCAGCTTGTACTCATGTCTGCTCTTATGTTGTGTTGTTTGGAAAAGGTTTAACCATAACCAAATCCTTACTGTTCAATGAATATTTCCCCTATGTTGTGGGTTCCATATAAATGATAGAGGGCAATGTTTGACAATCTTTTCAAATTTTTAAGGCCTGAAGATAATTTTTTTGCCTTGTTTTAGAACTATTGAAATTATTCCTATGCTGTAGGCCTTTGCATTTTGTACAGAAAAAAAAGTTCATATAAGTTGTGTGTGTCATATTGTCATATAGTTCAAGATATCATTATGCTTTGAAAATAAGCTCTACCATGAGGTATTCTAGATTTGAAAAAAAGGGGACAGGTTTAGAATTGTCTTAGAATTTCCAAACCTTAAAGTGACATTTCACAATTATTTCTACATAAATTTTACTTTCATACTATCTGAAAGAGCATGTTTTTTTATGAAAATTCTGAAAATTTCAAGCCAAAATATTGAACGGTTTACGAGAAATATATAAATTTGTGCTAAAATTAAACAAATTGTTGTGGACAACAGTTCAGAATTATATAGATTTTGTCATTTCTGTCTCAACTTTAAAGGCATATTTTTTGCTTATAACAACTTAAAAACTGATAACATTTCTACGCATTAGATTAAACAATCTTTGCATCAAGACATACTTTTAAAAAAAGAAATAAACGTGAAATGTCACTTTAAGGTATTTGACCCATCATTAAAAACTCCACTTTCTAGCAATGGGGCATGTATCAAATTACACACTCTTGTAAATACATTTCAAATAAGTTGATTCGCCATGCCGGATTTCAAGATTATGCTTCAAGAAGGAAATAATCTACAAATATCTTTTAACTCTATTTTCATATGAAAGGGAGGTAATTTATAACATTTTTGCCAAACATTTCCATAATTATGCATTAATTCAAAATTCTAAACCGTTCAAAATGCTTATGTTTGTATTTGGATTGGAAATATAACACAGTTTATGATTTAACCCTTTCCCAAACAAGACCTGGTTTTGACGTCCCTAACAGAAATGGCTTGGGAAAACATTGAAACAAAAGAAGAAACTGCTGATAACCAGCAGTTTCTCCTTTTGTCTCAATATTTTCTATGCCATATTCTACACAAATCCTTTCTTTAATAACATCTATATTGTCATTTGTGGCAGTTTTTGAAGTGGATCACCCTAAAATTTTGTCGTTTGGGTAAAGGTTAATGGCACTTTTCAAATTTAGCCTCTGGCTCTTTGGTGCTAATGATTGGTTGCATATGTTAAGTTCTATGGTTTCTAAATATTATAGCCCAATGACCTGTTTCCAAAATTAATGCTTCGATTTGTCTATGTGCAATGGAAATTCAGCAATATATTGTGGATTTTCTGATTTTAAATACAGATATAGTGAAAAATCTTTGACAATCTTTTCCCAAATTATGCTTTGAAATTAAGTGTGTACCATTGTCATATGACTCTTTTTCAAAATCCTCGGAAATTTAAAAGGTTTGCTAAAAAGTATGTCTCAGGGTGCTCTAAGGTGAGCGATATAGGACCATCTTGGTCCTCTTGTTTGGAGTTATTGCCCTTTGTTGATTTTCAAACTTGATTCTTGTCCGGAGCAAAACTCAAAAAGTATGTTAGGAAGAATCATGAAACTTTACAGGTGGATAGATCTCATTATGGAGAGGTGCAGTGCACAAGAACCGTAACTCTGCTGATCATATTTTTGGAGTTATTGCCCTTTGTTGATTTTCAAACTTGATTCTTGTCCGGAGCATAACTCAAAAAGTATGTAAGGTAGAATCATGACACTTTACAGGTGGATAGATCTCATTATGGAGAGGTGCAGTGCACAAGAACCATAACTCTGCTGATCAAAATTTTTGAGTTATTGCCCTTTGTTGATTTTATAACTTGATTCTTGTCCAGAGCACAACTCAAAAAGTATGTAAGGTAGAATCATGAAACTTTACAGGTGGATAGATCTCATTATGGAGAGGTGCAGTGCACAAGAACCATTACCTTACCGATCAACTTCTTGGAGTTATTGCCCTTTGTTGATTTTTACACTTAATTCTTAACCTTGCCTATATCTCATGTATTCTTACACATACAGACTTCAACTTTTAGAAATCTTTAACCTAGCCTTTATCTTATGTCCTATTACACCTACAGCCTTGATATTTCATACATAGACACCCCCTACCAAGACCTTTAACATTTGACCATGACCTTGAATATTGCAACCTTGACCTTGGAGTTTGACCTACTTTTAAAAAAACTTAAACCAGGCATATATCATGTCCTTTTACACCTACAGCCTTGATATTTCACACATGGACACCTCCAACCAAGACCTTTCACATTTGACCATGACCTTGACCTTGGCATTTGGCCTACTTTTAAAAACTTTAATCTGGCCTATATTTCATTTTACTTTTACATATACAGCCTTGATATTTCATACATAGACACCTCCTACCAAGACCTTTCATATTTGACCATGACCTTGGACCTTGTTAACTTGACCTTGGACTTTGACCTACATCAAATGTAGGCACTTGAAGGGGGCATATATGTTTTACAAACATCTCTTGTTATCAGCTAACCTTGTCCTTAAAGAGACAATGTTTGATGTTTCTATCAAAAAATATTTTTGGGAAAACAATTACAAACATTAAGACAGAAGAAGAAAATATTGACAGACATAATTTTCTGAGTTCACATCATTATTTTTTAACTGTATTGTACACAAATCCTATTTTCTTCAACATTTATTTTGTCGTCTACTCCAGCTTTTGTATTGGACCAGTCTGAAATGGTTCAGGAAAGAGTTGAAAATTGTAAATGGGCTTTATATATGTTAAAAACCAATTCAATATAACTTAGGGGGCGTCCGTGGCCGAGTGGTTAGAGTCGCTGACTCAGGATCACTTGCCCCTCACCTCTGTTGGTTCGAATCCCGCCAGGGACGTATGAATTTTCATGTGAGGAAGCTATCCAGCTGGCTTGCGGAACGTCGGTGGTTCTACCCAGGTGCTCACTTGGGGTCTTCCTCCACCATTCAAAGCTGGAAACAGGTCAAAAGAAGGGAGTTCCTTCCTGGGCACGCCCAGTCTACTACTCGGTCATATGGGCAACCGGCAACCGAGGATAAATAACCTAAAAAAACAAAGATCAATATAACTTTTGTCTTTTTCACAGGTGGTGAGAACACAGTTGCTATAGATCTAATTGCCCTCCATGTTCATTCTGAACTGAATAAGGTGAGAAATAAAAAGGTTTACTGTTTATATGTAAAGCTTCGAAACATCTACACTTTACATAAATGGAGCATTGTAATTTGTAACTTTACGGCATTGTTGTTACTCAGTGTTAAAAATTTCATAGTAATTTTTTGACTTTGGACAAAAAACAATTTGAATGGAATTCCTACTATATAAATTGCAGAGAACAGTTGTGAAAATTTATTTTTAAATCAAAATTAATTTGTGCTGAGCATGAAATCTCTTCTAGAAATCACTGTTATTAAGCATTTATAACTCTACAATCTATTATAGTACATAGTGTGTAAAGTTTTGTTCTTGTATATTACAGAGAGGGTTTTCATTCCGTCAAACACTTGCTCACTTGGGTAACAATGGTGATCCTCGACCCTCATCCCTACATGTAATAGAGAGTACACCACAAGTTAGAGGTTTACATACATTTATCAGGTAAATAATCATATATACATATACACTGTACATTTGGGTAACAATGGTGATCCTCGACCCTCATCCCTACATGTAATAGAGAGTACACCACAAGTTAGAGGTTTACATACATTTATCAGGTAAATAATCATATATACATATACACTGTACATTTGGGTAACAATGGTGATCCTCGACCCTTATCCCTACATGTAATAGAGAGTACACCACAAGTTAGAGGTTTACATACATTTATCAGGTAAATAATCATATATACATATACACTGTACATTTGGGTAACAATGGTGATCCTCGACCCTCATCCCTACATGTAATAGAGAGTACACCACAAGTTAGAGGTTTACACACTTTTATCAGGTGAAGATTCATATTTCACTTTGGTATTCCTTATTGCAAGACATATCAGTGATGTAAAGGTCAATAATTAAGGACAAGTTGTAAAAATGAATCATTGTTAGTGGGGCATGGTGTGGGGCATGGATGCTTCACAGTATGAAGTAAACAAGCAAAACTCTTATCATAAGGAGTTAGGAGAAAGAGTAGATCTTATATGGATCATTGGACCACTTGAAACTTTAAGATTTTTATACCCCCCACAAACAAAGTATGGGGGGTATATAGGAATCACCCTGTCTGTCTGTCCGTCCACATTTCTTGTGATCGCAACTCCTCCCAAACCGCTTTACTGATTTTGATGAAAATTTACATGGACGATCCACATGACATGGAAATGTGCATGAAGCAATTTCTTAGCTGTGCGATGTCAACTTAGGCCCTTTGTCATCCAAGGGAGATAGTTCTACTGTTGATTTATTTTCTCAAACAAGGCGCTTGATGGGGGTATTAGTCCGCTGTGCGATAGTTCTAGTTGTTGCCAAATTGTTGGCTTAGTTAAATTAAGATTGCTCTGGCAAAATCAGAGGTTTGCCTGTCCCATTGTGCTGTTTTAAAGAATTTGAGTATTTCATGAATTCTGACACTGTATTGTTACATAAGTTCATATTTTGTGTTTCAGAAACAAAGATACATGTCGAGATGAGTTTATATTTTATTCTAAAAGGTTGATGAGATTGTTGTTTGAACATGCCATGAACTTTCTACCTCATAAGGTAGGTCATAGTTGTGAAAATCATTTAAAAAGTTGATTTAGAATTTACATTTAATTTAAGTTGTTGTTCTATTGTCAAAAAGAATAAAACAACAGTATTAGCTTGTTATTAAGAGTTCAAATCTTCCTATTTAAGTATCTTAGCCCTTTCCCATTCAGTACCTGTGGTCTGTATTGTCGATCGTACAACTAAGTGGGACAGGAAATTATAAAGGTGAATTTGTCATACGATCATTGATAATACAAGTCCCTGGCTAAGACATTCCTAATGGAAAAGATATGGGATAACATTTAGTCAAATGAAGAACCTAGTGATAGAAAGTTTAAAGTAAAAGTCAGTCATGTTCGTTTGTTTGTTTCAGAAACTGATAGTTGATACTGTACAAAATATGCCATATGAAGGATCAAGATTAGACAAAAACAAGGTAGGTGGTGGACTATTGATCAAATTTTGACTTCAATTCTGTTTATTTGAATATAAAATTGCATACAAAAGCCTTCTACAGTGCCCATTACATTGACATTATAAGCGATAAGGCTTTCATATTTCACATGCGAAATTCATGTGATAACACCTTTCGTATGATTGTCAAGTTGAAATTTCAAGGTGCTTATGGAGAATTTGGCGTTTCAAAATATGGATTGTTTTACATGTAGATGGCTTTGAAAATTTCTACTTTAAGAATTTTATCTCTACAAACAATATTGCTTCAACATACGAGGGACGGTCGGAAAGTAGTTGGACTTTTCGTGCTACTGTCTCTCCATTTGCAACTGTATAAACACATTATACGAGGGATGATCCAAAAGTAATGTCACAAACGTTGTTTTCGGTGATTTTAGGAATGTATCGTCATGTAATTTTACATGCCGTTAGATTAACATTCGTTTAATTCATACACAAAGTTTCATAAAGTTCCGCTTTATATTACAAATATAAACAGCATTTTTACATAGCGCATCGGTGTCCAGCGCCGCACTACACACAACGTCATTGACGTCAAAATCTAATCCTTCTCAAAATATTGCCCTCCGTGTTTAATGCAACGTTCGTGGCGTTCGACCCACATTATAAATGCATATATAAACAACTCGTTCAGCAATTTCTTGAATGCATTAATTCCTTGAATAAAAAATTTAGGTCTCAGTTTGTTTAGGTCGACGTTATGAATTCCTCTTAAATTCAGCTTAAGATGCGGAAATAGCGCAAATGTCACATGAACATTGGCGTCATTCCGCTGCTCCACATGTCATATGGCTCATTTTTCATCTTCATAGGACTCATCCTCACGCCCAAACACGCTTGCACCAACGGTAGACGAGACTCCTATTAACAATTCGTTCTTTTAGATTGAATTTATCGTTTCTGTTGCTTCAATCGGCTTTATTCCAAGCCTTTAGCAAAAGTTCAGAATCGCGCGTTGTGGGCTTTTATCCAACTCTGCCATTTTCCTGATTGCGAGTGATGAATTCAATGAGATTTATTTGGTATTTCAACGCACAGATTTTATTGAAACGTTCTAAAATGGCTTAGCAATATCACGACATCGCGGCATTTAAATATCAGCTTAATTACAATGACTTTTCTTTTAATATAATGATAAAACATAAAGTAATTATATTCTTCAAACGAATACTCTATGGCTTGCGGCGCACATGCACGATGTGGATTTTTTTTAACATTTTATTTTCTCGGATATATAAAGAATATTGAAATGATTCAGAAAATCATGTTTCCAATAGGATAAGCTTGAATTAAAAGTCTTTATATGTACAAGAATAGGTCGAATAACTAAATTATAGGCACTGTGACATTACTTTTGGATCACCCCTCGTATATTGGTGGAATCTCCAACCATTTGCCAATAATGTGGTCAGTTTATTTTCAAAGATAGTTGTATATATACTATATTCTGTCCACTTATATATGATAGGTGTTTCATGTATCATAGGCCATTTGTTAGAGGAACAATGGGGGTAATCAAAACAAAAGAACATTCTAGTCATTTTAATCGCGAAGGAGTTAAGTTTTTGAAATACATTATCACTGAAGATTCAATAAGAGTTCATAATTCCGAATTTTGGATAAAAAATCAGTCAAAGCAGTCATTAAAACGAGCTGTTTCCCCACCCCTGAAAAGATTAAGCTGTTACCTTCGGTTGGTAGCCATGTTTGTTGCTTTTGTGGATTCACGAGGATTGATAGTTACTCATTTCATGTCAAATGGTAAAAACTGTCAATGTCAAGTACAATTCTGAAGTAATTCAGAAAAATCTAAGAATAAATGCTGAAGTAAACGCATCCCAGATTAGCAAAGAAAAATGTTTTCTACTTCATGATTAGGCATGCTACCATATCACCGCACCTGCAGTGGAGATTATCAACTATTACACATGACAATAGTTGTTTTACTCTTCTTATAGTCGAGACCTTGCCCCACATGACTTTTATTTGTGTCTAGAACTGAAGAAATACTTGCTGGAAAGAATTTTGAGACCATGGTGCCTTTGATTTCGCCTGTTTCACTGTACCTAATACAGTGGGTCTACGTCATGGTTAATAGTGGGAATAATAAAGCTCCTATGAATATTGCAGAAATGCATAGACATAGATAGACAATTTGTTCAAACAGTGTAGAAAGAATTTTGTTAAAAAGTTGAATGGTTTTAGAGAACTAGTCAAAAGTCCAACTACTTCCCGACCGTCCCTCGTAAAGATTAAATGCTTGAAATGAAGGCTCTTGAATAATGGATGTAAGATCTTGAAATCCTCACAATGAATTAATTGTTTGAGCCATTCTTTTGTTTTCAGATAGTTGGTGTATCTATATTGCGAGCTGGTGAGACAATGGAACAAGCTTTATGTGAAGTGTGTAAAGATATCAAAATAGGGAAGATTCTCATACAGACAAACCTTGATACAGGGGAACCTGAGGTGAGCAAACTTTAATAGATTCTTTTGGCCAAAGATGTGTAACTTTACACTTAAATTGATCTTATGCTTTACATAATTTTTGAAAACTTTTTGTACAGGTTTAGACCTTTCACCGTTGCACATTTTCATTTAAGCTTAAGATGGTCCACCAGAGCAGAATTTATTGGGATATGTATAAATCGTCAGACTTTGTTTATTGTATTAATAATTAGCTTGTTTCAGCTAAAAAGCTAAAAACTGAAGAATACCAATTTGAAATTTCACACAGATGACAACATTCAAATCTGTCCAAGATAACAATTTTTTTTTATTTTTTTTACGAGTTTAAAGGAGTTTGATGACAAAACTACAGTGAGCAAATGTTTGAAATAATTCTTGAAGTGGATGTAAAATATTTAGGGGAAAAGAGAAAATGCTAGGTATAAGTGTTATACTCTTTTCCTCTGTTTCCAAAGCTTTCAGTTTTAAGAAACATTAACTTGCGTATTGTTTGAGAGATGATTAAATTTTTAAAATGGTGCTTGATAAAGAGAAATTGTTAAACATAGCTATCCTTTCAGTTACATTATTTACGATTGCCAAAGGACATTAAAGAATCTCATGTTATGTTGATGGATGCAACGGTTGCCACGGGTGCGGCGGCCATGATGGCTATACGAGTGTTGTTGGACCACGATGTGCCACAGGGCAATATTATACTACTGTCTCTACTCATGGCGGAATCTGGTAAGCATCTGAGATAAGGATATTTGATGAAAAGTGACTTTGGTCGAATCTTTTTAGCTCACCTGAGCGCGAAGTGCTCAAGGTGAGCTATTGTGGTCGCTTTTTGTCCATCGGCGTCCGTCTGTCTGTCCGTCTGTTCACATTTTGTTGTTACCACTCCAGCACCCACAAATATTGACCAATCTTAAGCAAACTTGGTCAAAACATGTATGACCATAAGTTCTCGGATGAGTTCGATTTTGAGTCAGATCGGACTAGGAAGTCTGGAGTTATGTGCCCTTGAACGTCAAAAATGGCTAGTTTTGACTTTGTTACCACTCTAGCATCTACAAACATTGACCAATCTTAACCAAACTTGGTCAAAATATGTGTGACCACAAGTTCTCGGATGAGTTCGATTTTGAGTCAGATCAGACTAGGAAGTTTGGAGTTATGTGCCCTTGAACGTCAAAAATGGCTAGTTTTGACTTTGTTACCACTCTAGCATCTACAAATATTGACCAATCATAACCAAACTTGGTCAAAATATGTATGACCATAAGTTCTTGAATGAGTCTGATTTTGAGTCAGATCGGACTAGGAAGTCTGGAGTTATGTGCCCTTGAACGTCAAAAATGGCTAGTTTTGACTTTGTTACCACTCTAGCACCTACAAATATTGACCGATCAAAAAAAAACTTTGCAACAATGTTGGTAACTATAAGTTCTCAAATGAGTTCGATTTTGAGTCAGATCGGACTAGGAAGTCTGGAGTTATGTGCCCTTGAACGTAAAATGGCTAGTTTTGACTTTGTTATCACTCTAGCATCTACAAATATTGACCGATCAAAACAAAACTTTGCAACAATGTTGGTTACTATAAGTTCTCATATGAGTTTGATTTTCAGTGTGATTGAAGTAGGAAGTCTGGAGTTATGTGCCTTTGAATTTGACAAAATTGCTGTTTTCGACTTTGTTTACACTGTAGTATCTACATTTATTGACTAATCAAGACAAAACTTGGCCACAATGTTGGTGGCCATAAGATCCCTTGAATTTCACAAAATTACAGTTTTCAACTTTATTTTCACTCTAACAATATATTAACCAATAAAAAAATGGACATAATGTTGATCAGAGTTATGTGCCCTTGACTGTGACAAAATTGTTGTTTTCTTCCACTTTGTTTTTTCTGTAACAGCCACAAAAAATGATCATTCAAGAATATGAAAGCAGTTTTCAGCTGGATCATAATCTCACATCTTAAATTATGTGCTCTTGAACTTGACAACATTGTGACTTTCTTTCTATCTAGGTTCAGGTGAGCGATTAAGGACCATCATAGTCCTCTTGTATAAGATGTACTTTGGCCGAACTGAGATATTGTTATAAGATTTATTTATTTATGCAGGAATGGTATCATTTACCTTCTGGGCGAGACTGATAATCAAGGCCTTCAAATGAGTTTAATCTTGATTTAAACAAACATGCCATGATTTGAAGAAAAAAAAAACAAATTGAAAACTTACAAAAGAAAGTTGGCCAATATACTGACCCCTTGTGTTTCACATTTACATGTTGTTGCTCATATTTTGCAGGTGTCCACTCTGTGGCGTATGCATTCCCACATGTAAAAATTGTGACCACTGCTGTAGATAAAGAAGTCAATGAAAAGTTCCACATACTACCCGGAATAGGTGAGTGTATTCTTTCACATAATGAAAACAGACTGTCTAGATAAAAAAGTCAATGAAAAGTTCCACATACTACCCGGAATAGGTAAGTGTATCCTTTCACATAATGAAAACAGACTGTATAGATAAAGAAGTCAATGAAAAGTTCCACATACTACCCGGAATAGGTGAGTGTATTCTTTCACATAATGAAAACAGACTGTCTAGATAAAAAAGTCAATGAAAAGTTCCACATACTACCCGGAATAGGTAAGTGTATCCTTTCACATAATGAAAACAGACTGTATAGATAAAGAAGTCAATGAAAAGTTCCACATACTACCCGGAATAGGTGAGTGTATTCTTTCACATAATGAAAACAGACTGTCTAGATAAAAAAGTCAATGAAAAGTTCCACATACTACCCGGAATAGGTAAGTGTATCCTTTCACATAATGAAAACAGACTGTATAGATAAAGAAGTCAATGAAAAGTTCCACATACTACCCGGAATAGGTGAGTGTATTCTTTCACATAATGAAAACAGACTGTCTAGATAAAAAAGTCAATGAAAAGTTCCACATACTACCCGGAATAGGTAAGTGTATCCTTTCACATAATGAAAACAGACTGTATAGATAAAGAAGTCAATGAAAAGTTCCACATACTACCCGGAATAGGTGAGTGTATTCTTTCACATAATGAAAACAGACTGTCTAGATAAAAAAGTCAATGAAAAGTTCCACATACTACCCGGAATAGGTGAGTGTATTCTTTCACATAATGAAAACAGACTGTCTAGATAAAAAAGTCAATGAAAAGTTCCACATACTACCCGGAATAGGTAAGTGTATCCTTTCACATAATGAAAACAGACTGTATAGATAAAGAAGTCAATGAAAAGTTCCACATACTACCCGGAATAGGTGAGTGTAGAATATCTCTACAGCTAAGAAAAGTTTAAATTGAAAACCAAAATGCTGGTCATTTGCATTGTATTTATAAATAAATATTTTCTTTCATTTCCTACTTGCTGTTTGAACTGATTTTCGCTGTATTTATTATTAATGCATGTATGTAAATATAATTCTACCTTGTTATTGCAGGTAACTTTGGGGACCGATTTTTTGGAACAGACTTTAACAAGGAGTTGACGTCAGAGTCATGACAGGGCTACAGACTGAACTTGACATTGCCAGACAATTAAAACTCTAGACTAGTCCAAATTCAAAGAAGTTGCAGACGACAATTTCATAGTGATGGAATTTCAAAATTTAAGAACTTCTTGGGTAGAAAACATTGTGAGAAATGAAGAAATTGCTTGTCTGCAGCAGCCTTCAAATAACTTTGTTGTTTGGGAAAGGCTTAAGGTAGTTAACCCCTATTGAGATTAATGTGACTTTGAAATTCATTCAATGTGATTAATATTCATTATGTATACGAACATATTCAAGTCGTAAACTTTCGGCAGTGGAATGTTCCACTGCGGAATTTTTATGACGTCGCCCGAATAATTGCGACATTGCGTTACACTCATTAGGGACAGACTACCGTAAGTTAGAATTATCTTCTATCATGGTGACAAGGGCTGTATATGCAGATGTACTGCTGTTCAAGAACTTGTGCAAAACCTTTGTAATTGCAAATTTGATATGAGCAGAGATTGGGGGAAATGGGCTTAGTGTCAGGATGTATACTATCACAACTGCTACGTGGCATTCAGAATTTATTAGAGAACAACATAAATCTTGATCAGAATGTGTGTATATTAATGCTTTTCAATGAAAACCTCGTGTTTAAAAGTGACGATGTTCAGGCAGATCTGAATCAATTCAATGTTAATATCAATTGCTAAAAAGGTCCCAGCTCAAATAGCTGTACTTACAATAGTTTTGCACATTTAGCATTTCAATATTTAAGCTAGCTTACCAAATATTACTGGACTTTTGCTGATCAAAATATGTACATAATTAGCTTGGATGCTGCCATTATTCATTAACCCTTTTCCCGAAGGATGCAGTTTTATCATGGTGGAATTTGAAACTTTTTCCAATGACATAGGTTATCTTCGATGATACAGTAAAAGTTTACGGAGTAAAATACATTTAGAGAAAAGAAGAGAATACATGTTGTAAACTTTTTCTTCTTTTCTGTCAATGTTATATAAAATTGTACTATCTAAGTGTACTTAAAACCAGACATCGTTTTTGAAAAGGGTTAAATCATTAAAATGTCTTTTGCTGAACAAAACAACATATAGATTTCTGCTTATTATCATCATTAGTTTTGAAAGGAAGCCTTTAGGGGTATTGTTTAATCTAGGATTAAAATTATTTCTATATATCCAAGTTACAGAAAATGTTACATTTCACTTATGTCACAACATATTGAAAATCATCCAAAAGAAAATGTTTAATTTTTTGTCCGACTGGCTCATAGATGATTATTTCTTCGCTTTTCAGCAAAAACCTCGTAGCTGCAGCTTGTTTTAAGCTGCAGTTACAAGGTTTTCGTTGAAAACCATCAATTTATATAATTGGAACAGGTAAATACATATTTACATGACACAAGTAGCTTTATGCCCAGGATGGAAAGCCTAGGGGTTTGCTGTTTTACGTATGTCCGCCTGTCAGAAACATTTCCTAAAAACTGTGCTAAAATTTATTTAATTTTTCAGGGGCATTTGTGTTTTACAATCATATCCCATTTCTTTTGGGGGTTTTGATAGGTACCTGTAATTATGATAACCATGTTTTGTGATCCCTAGCCTGGATCCTTGTATAATTCTAAGATTCAACTTATCAATGTTTTAGATATTTGAAGAGAATATATTTTTGTGTTACAAAGGCTCAATAAAAATGTTGTTTGTCCATAATAGGGGCTAGGCCATTGTCATTGTATATGTATAAAAAATCATATGGCTGCTTTTCAACAAAGCTTGTTTTAAGCTGCAGTTACAAGATTTTCGTTGGAAAGCGACGGTATCCATTTATGATGCTATTGCCCCTGTCCAGTCATATAGATTCATACAAAGCTTTATCACAATCATATTTATTCATTAGTATTCTTTGCTGTCGTCCATTAATGTGTGCTGTTGATGTCATTTATTTGTGCATTTTAGGTTGTAAACTTAAGTTAGAAGATCTGTAGTATTCTTAGCCAGAGTAACAGATAACAGAGTGTAATGTCTATTTTTAAGTTACAAAAAACAACCATTCTTCATTTTCCAAACCCTATGCTGTGGGTACTTATTGAAATGGTCTCTTTGAGACCATTTCAATTAGTACCAACACCATAGGTTTCGGATTTGAAACAGTAAAACAAGAGGACCATGATGGTCCTTAATCGCTCACCTGAACCTAGATAGAAAGAAATTCACAATGTTGTCAAGTTCAAGAGCACATAATTTAAGATGTGAGATTATGATCCAGCTGAAAACTGCTTTCATAATCTTGAATGATCAATATTTGTGACTGTTACAGTAAAAACAAAGTGGAAGAAACCAACAATTTGTCACAGTCAAGGGAACATAACTGTTCTGATAAAAAATATTCTCATCAACATTTTGTCCATTTTTTTTTATTGGTCAATATATTGTAAGAGTGAAAATAAAGTCGAAAACTGTAATTTTGTGAAATTCAAGGGCCAATAACTCTGGTTTCCTAGTCAAATCAAGCTGAAATTTTCACTCATTCAGGATCTTATGGCCACCAACATTGTGGCCAAGTTTTGTCTTGATTAGTCAATAAATGTAGATGCTACAGTGTAAACAAAGTCGAAAACAGCAATTTTGTCAAATTCAAGGGCACATAACTCCAGACTTCCAACTTCAATCACACTGAAAATTGAAGACATCCAAGATCTTATGGTTACCAACATTGTGGCAAAGTTTTGTCTTGATCAGTCAATATTTGTAGATGCTAGAGTGGTAACAAAGTCAAAACTAGCCATTTTTGAGGTTCAAGGGCACATAACTCCGGACTTCCATGTCCGATCCGACAAAAAATCGAACTCATCTGAGAACTTATAGTTATCAACAATGTTGCAAAGTTTTGTTTTTATCGGTCAATATTTGTAGATGCTAGAGTGGTAACAAAGTCAAAACTAGCCATTTTTGACGTTCAAGGGCAAATAACTCGAGACTTCCTGGTCCGATCTGACTCAAAATCGAACTCATCTGAGAACTTATAGTTTGCAACATTGTTGCAAAGTTTTGTTTTGATCGGTCAATATTAGTAGATGCTAGAGTAGTAACAAAGTCAAAACTAGCCATTTTTGACGTTCAAGGGCAGATAACTCCAGACATCCTAATTCGATCTGACTCAAAATCAAACTCATCCGAGAACTTATAGTCATACATATTTTGACCAAGTTTGGTTAAGATTGGTCAATATTTGTAGATACTAGAGTGGTAACAAAGTCAAAACTAGCCATTTTTGACGTTCAAGGGCACGTAACTCCAGACTTCCTTGTCCGATCTGACTCAAAATCAAACTCATCCGAGAACTAATGGTCATACATATTTTGACCAAGTTTGGTTAAGATTGGTCAATATTTGTAGATACTAGAGTGGTAACAAAGTCAAAACTAGCCATTTTTGACATTCAACGGCAGATAACTCCGGACTTCCTAGTCCAATCTGACTCAAAATCGAACTCATCCGAGAACTTATGGTCATACATGTTTTGACCAAGTTTTGTTAAGATTGGTCAATATTTGTGGGTGCTAGAGTGGTAACAACAAAATGTGAACAGACAGACGGACGGACAGACGGACGCCGACGGACAAAAAGCGACCACAATAGCTCACCTTGAGCACTTCGTGCTCAGGTGAGCTAACTAGAGTTTGTTTACCCCCTCTTATCTGTTGCCCTGTTCATGTTATTATTATTACATTACATTATTACATTATTATTTTGCTCTCCATGTATTTGCTGATGCATTGTTTTTCGGTATTATCCATTTGACAGACGCAATATACTATAAATGGTTGATTATATTAATATTGAACAGAATCAACTAAAATGTATTACTTATATATATAGTCCTTTGGAAAAAGGAAATGTATCATTTTTCACAGCTATCTTTTTCGTGACTGATGTTTTTACGAAGTTAAAAAGGGACCATAAGATTCAGCTCATTATGTGTGTAATGGTCCTAATTGTATAGGATACTTACGGAACTATTTCCTAACCAATCCCTGGTTTTGGTGAATAGAAGGGTTTGGAAAATGATTAACAGAAAAGTAGAAAAGCTGACTACCATTAGTGACAACTATGTTGTTGTCAGCAGCACCTTTAAAATTTGATGAGGTCTATAATTTATAGCTCGACTTTTCGAAGAAAATGAGAGCTTATACTGTCACCCGGGCGTCGGCGTTGGCGTTGCAACCAAGGTTAAAGTTTTTTCAAACATCAATAACTTCCATACTATCAAAGGGATTCGACCCAAACTTGGAATACTTATTCACCATCACACCCTCTACCTTACTATTAGGGCCCATGACCCTGGGACCACTCTATTTGGAGTTATGCCCCCTTTATACTAAGCAACTTAGAAAGTCGAGCGCGCTGTCTTCGGACAGCTCTTGTTGTGTTTTGGAAAGGTGTTTGGGATTTATGTAGATAAATTACAGGGTAAAAATATAAAGTAGAAAATACTTTTTTCTGAGGCATTTTTGTTATACAAACACATTCTTTGTAGATTTAGCTATTTTCAGGTTGTAATCATCTCAATTTTGTCACCTGTCAAACAATTCTATCCGAGACTTTTTATATGGGCATTCAGTGTACAACTGCTAGAATACTTGTCAGTTCACGATATTATGGCACATATTTACAAAATTTGACAATGTAAACAACACAATATTGACCTCCTAACTACTTTAATTTTGCATGCATAGGTTCAAATCTTGCAGGTGTGAGACACCTGCAAAATAGAAATAATACATGCAAAATCATATGAAAAAATAAGAATGCTTTTACCCCTGTTTATAAGGTAAAACTAGTAAATATGCCATGATATTGTGACCCACTTATAAAATTTTATTCAACCTGAATATATGTTGTTTTAAATGTATTTAAATCTCCAATAAGTTTTAAATGTATTTAAATCTCAATAAGGGTTTATTTTGTGATTATGTTTCTCTTTGTTAATGAGACAAAATTTACAATTTATTTCATACCATTGTGTTCCGCATGCTTAGCATGTCTTTATTTTACTTGTTTGTAAATATTCATTGTTTTGAAAACACACAAAATAGCATCACTTTTCTTCAAAAACCTTGTAACTGCAGCTTGCTTTAAAGCTGCAGTTACAAGGTTTTTTGAAGAAAAAAAATGTTGTTTGTAAAATAAAATTGATTACACAGAAAATCTGAGCTAGAATCTGGGCATAATGGTTACAGCATCAACCTTGTTTGTTGTCCGTCAACTGGTGTGCTTTCTAGCTTGACTGATTTCAGAGAAAGTGTCTTGTTAATTTCACAGAACTGCTCTGTGATAATTCTCTAGCTCTTCCCAGTCTAATGCTTTGCCATTTTGGAAAGGATTAAGTAACTAACTCACTTGTTTTTAGGGGAACCCAACCCATCTTGGACAGCTGTTTGAATTTGAAATTTGAATTATATTTTAATCATGTGTGTAATTATTTTACGTGCCTGTTTTATTTGATAAGTGTTCTCTCTTGACCTTTATTTTTCTATTGCAATAACAAACTTTTGTATGTAAATAGACTGGGTCATTAAAATTGCTATGAATCAAATTTATGTCTGTTTTATTTTGTGATCCAATTTGACCTATTTCTGTTACTGTGGTGGATACAGAGCGGGTTCGGGGTATTCAAATGAAACACCCTCTGAAGCTTGATTATTTCATTTTCATGCAAAATTATGTTTAACTAGGACAACGAATCCCCCTATTTGTATTTTTGAACCCGCCTCATAGAAATTCTGGATTCGCGGCGGTGTTCATGCTGTCAATTAAAATAACCTGGAATTTGGAAAAAAACAGACATGATCGGAGACTGCTCTTACACAGAGGCTGATCTTGAAACATTTCTCAAATGTGACCCGTCACGCTAAAAGGTACCCTATGGGAAGTGTGAAAAGTATTGACCCTAGTCAGTCTGCGCAGACGGACTAGGGCCGATACTTTTCGCTATGATATGACCTAAATCTTGAATGGTTCCCCTATCTCACTATATGTTCATTTTCCACATACATCATATGTGTGCACTATGCCAAGTCTGGTCAGTTTCTCATAAATTTTATTTGGCTTTCTGACAAGGTCCCTTTTAGCATGACGGGTAACAAATGTTAACTCAAATATCAAGTGACCAATCAAAGGAGACATTCAGTCACATGCGTCTTCAACACTGATATCATTCTGTTACTTGCCTTTTGGTTATGTAAACCGGCCATTGAAATAAGTCCTACAAGTGTAGAAGGAGGAAAAGGAGAAAGTGCTAGCTATCATAATTTTCGTATGTATTGTGTAATCATCTCTTGTTTGTCCTTCGAATCGAAAGATGACCATGACATCATCCATGTAGTTAATCGTCTGTGAGTGCCCAGATGACTTGTGTGTCTAGTCTGTGCCCTGAAAAGTCTTGAACACAAAGGATACAGTTGAAGAATTGTCTGCTATCAACATGTTTCTGGATTTGGGCTTTGCCTGCTTGAGTACAGCTTCAAAAAGAATTCCTCTGACCTGCTTTGATTTAGCCATGCGGATCTGTCCATTGCAAGACTTTCCAAACTGTTTGGATCAACATTGAATTTTAGTGATGTCTTAAGTGTGTCCTGAAATTGTTTCTTCTGACCTCCGACTGACCGCTTTCCAGACTTCAGCTGGCCATAGAAATTTCTTTGGAAGACGCTCATCTGACGCATTGGATACATGTCCTGCCCAAAGCAATTGCAACATTCTGATGATGGCATGGAAGCTTTCCATCTTTTCTTTTTGCAAGGACATCGGTATCTGGTACTTGGTTATCACTTATGACCCTGGAAGTCCATTGGTCTGTCCATCCGTCTGTTAACCCATTACCAAACGATAAAATTTCAAGGCGGTCCAAATTGAAAGATCCTGCAGACGACAATTTCAAGTGAATGGAAATTTTAATGTTTAGGTCTTTTTTGATGGAAAACATTGTGGGAAATGAAGAAATTGCTTGTCACAAGCAATTTCTTCATTTTCCACAATGTTTTCCATTGCCATTATTTTGTGAGGAGTCAAAAAGAGTCATAATTGGTAATGAGTTAACAATTTCTTGCATTTGCAACTTCTACAGTTTAAATCACAAACTTTCAACTATGATTGAATCTCCGTGTGTATTTGGTTTAACTGAGTAACAAGAAAATATGACCATTAACTAGAAAAATAATTTATTTCTAAATTACAATTGTGTGCATTGCATAACATGTAAAAATGTAAATCTACAAAAATGTAACACTTCTATTACTTATGAAAAATTCTTACAATCATATTTGGTATCTATGAACCCTTCACAGAACAATCAGTGGCATTAAAAATCCTGATAGATATTGCTTTTGGAAAGTGAAGATAAGGGGAAAACAATTTTCTTTCAATACTTTCTATGATTTTAATTCTTTATTTGATGCATTGTCTGCAAGATTTTGAATTTTGAGAAAGGTTTCAAGACACTTTACAACAAAAATGTTTCTCAAGTTGGATGGAAAGTGAAGCTAATTTGCTGGAATAATGCGAAATACCTTTTGAAATCTATGGTGAAAGGTGAAAAATAAAAACAGAATTTATTTTTGCATTCAAATTGCTAGAGCTGTAAAACTGAATTTTGACAGTTAAAAAACATTCACTTTTGCCTAAAGCCAAGCCCTGATAGCTAAGCAGTTATCTTCAGAGCCGATTAATCCAGGGGTGGACTTGATTGGGCCACTCCGTTTTACTCGGAGTAACTTTTTCACTTTTAAATGCAATTATTATCTGTTTTATACTCCAAAACACTTGATTGGAAATCTCAGCTCAGAGTACTCTAAACTGAGAGTGGAGTAGTTCAATCAAATCCACCCCAGGAGTCGTGGGTTCGAATCTGCTTGGCCAGTATCCACTCTGACATTTGACGCAAAATTGACATGAACATAGAAGGAATGCATCTTTAAAGATGAAGAAACCTACTGGAACACAATCTAATAAGCATCTCTCAAACGGCAAATGTTTTGGACTGGTCCCATTTGAAAGCTGCTTCAGATCACAAAATGGATGCTGATAAAGATGCGAATATAACAATACATCATAAGAAATATTAAGGCAAAAAGAGAAACAGCTGGTTATCAGCATTTTCTTCTTTTGTCTCAATCTTCTCCCAAGCTTGATCTATTGTGGACATGGTCTTGTTTGAGAAAGCACTAGTGTTTTAACAAATCACAGACTATGGTATCGTAATTATCACAGTTAAAAGATTAACAGTGCACAAAACCCTCATGGTCATATAATTATAGAAATGATGTTTCAACACATAAAATATTGCTTTTACAATTTCTCTATAAACGAAATGGCAAAGACACTGAAGTCTACATAGTCTATGTAAGCACTATCCACATATTGCCTCTATACAATTAATGTCTTCTAGATCTGTTCTTATAATTACTCCGGTCCGTCAGGAGTGACCCGTCTTCCGTATCATAACCCAACATCTTGCGTAATTTAACTATCTCTTGCTTGTACCTGAAGTGAATTAGTATTAAGAGTGCTATAAAGATAATCATCCATTACATAAGAGCCAGTTTTCTCTTCAAAAATCAGCAAATGTTTACAAAAGTGAGATAATAAGTATTTTCTTAGAGTATTTAGCGCCACATTTCATGTCAGCAACGGTGTCCATTCATCCTAGAACTGTCTCTGTGTGTTTAACAGAGACAACAGATAAAGCAAAATGTATAGACGAAGATCAGACTGCAAAGTCCATCTGCCTGAGAAAACTGTGGTCATAACAGTAGTATAACATGAACATCATAAGAAGAGTTAACAACAAACCTTGCCAGGTGGCTGTCTATATAATTCTGACACTCATGTAACTGTTCCTTTAGCACCGAATTTTCTGTCAGTAATTTTGTCCGTTCATCCTCCAGCTGTCTCTGTGTGTTCAGTGTAAACTCCCTCAACTGTTTTCTTAATGCAGCCCAGGATTCTGGAGGCTTCTCTCCTGGTCTAACAGAATAAAAATATTATTAAACCCATTACCAAACGACAAATTTTGGACTGGTCCAAATTCAAAGATGTTGCAGACGACAATTTCAAGTTAAGGAAATTTAAAATCTTTTGGTCTTTTTTGGTAGAAAACATTGTGGGAAATGTCATTTTCTACAATGTTTTCCAAAGCCCTTATCTTGTGGGGAGTCAAAAAGAGTCATTATGTGGGAATGAGTTAAGTCAGGATATGGAAAAAAGTACCTTTTAGCATGTTAGATCACTGAGGATCTGGATAAGTTTGTACAGTTGTGTCCAAGGCAAAAGGGGAGTAAAAATACCTCAACATATCCGGAGTTCGGATTGTCAAATTGCCTGAGATTCCGCCAGCTAAAACCTGCATCATATCAATGGGTGCTTTTAGTTTTGATTTTGCAGACTTATTCTTCGAGGAACTTTTTAATGAAAAATTCAAGCAGTTGTTGATCAATTGCATTTAGAGACTGAAAACTACTTACTTCAATATGTGAAGATCCTTGAAGTCATCATTTAAACCATACTGAAATTAAATTAAATTTCCGTCAAAATTCAATGTAACATGAATGAAAGATAGCTAATTAGAAAGTGGTTGGTCGTAGGATTTTAAATTTGAAAATAGGATTTGATAGCTCATGCATCTCATTTGAATATTTACTTTATAATAAAATGAAGGACAGTTTTAAGTCAAATAAATGAACAATAAAATGTACAATTAAATATTTTGTGAAGTTCTTCCTCTTATAATACAGTTAAAGATAATGAAACTACAGAAACATAAAGCAAAAAAATACCAAGTGCTAAAAAGTTCTTCAAATTGTGGGGGAATAAGAAAGTTACTGTTGATAAATGAAAGCCTCCTACCCGTGTTTAGGAGAGCTCCTTGGGGGGGGGGGGGTTATTGAAAAGTATAATGGTATACATACCTTATTCCTAAATCCATCCATCTTTGCTGTCATGTTGTCTCTGTCCATTTTGAGTCTGTTTATCTCTCGTAAGTGGGCGGAGTTAACTTCCGAATCTGTCATCTTCAGATTGTGTTCATCAGGACCCAGGTCCATAGGATCAAACCCACGACTCTCACACGTCTGTCGGAGATTCCTGAATCATGTGTCAAAAATTTGTATAATCAAGACAATCTGAATTTGAAAACTTGACTGAAATAATATGATTCTTGATAAATGTCAAGCCTAACCAACCTAACCATGGGGGTTTACAGAAAGTGTTTAGTTTAAGATAGTTTGATTAATGCTTACAACAACTGAGTTTCATTTGGTAGTTCAGATAAAATTGTTGAAAATGCTGGACATCCTCTTTTTCTTCTAAAAGCAAAATCTTCCTCTTTTTGGAATGTTGATAAAAGGCATTACATGTATTTTGTAAGGGGCTGATTATGCTTTTCATTTATAGCATTTTCCAAACTGTATAGCACTCTTAGCTAAATAACTTTTGACTCTTCATCTACAACATCTATCAATTTGGATTTATCTACCATATCGTCTGACATCTGAGGCACATTCTTTAGAGCGAGATTTTTAAAGATTTCTTAAGGTGTTTTGAATAAAGTGTTTTTAAGACCGATACTTTGACCGAGATGTTCCGAATGTTCCATATTTATACAAATGATGTCATCATGACGTCATTTGTGTAAAGTATGGAGCATTTGGAACACCACGGTTTATGAATTATGGGGCGTTCGGAACATCTCGGTCAAGTTTTTTTATATTGTTTCTAAAAGTTGACAGAGGGATTCCGCATAAAGTATAGGGTAATGGCACCTCCCATTGAGGGTCTTAAAAATCTTGCTCTAAAGAGGGCTTTATCCTAAAATATCTTAAGAAATCTCAAGATATCTCAAGAAATCTCGCTCTAAAGAACACACCTCTGGTCAATGAGATAGATGGATTATAAGAACAAGCTGAATAATACCTATAATGTACAAGTAGTTCCTCATATTTATGCATGAAGTGTCGTTTTCCCTCCCTATATTGTTGGGCTGCTCTGCTCAGCTGATCCTCTCTCTCCTTGTGTGACATGGTGATATCCTTCAACATGTTTTCTACATATTGCTTCATCTTCTTCTCCCTTCTAGCGTCAGGCATGCCTGAACCATTGTCCATATAGTCCTACAAATACAAGTTTATTAAAATATTAGATACCTAAGAGCTATCACATTTAGAGAAATCCTCTTTGAAACCCAAACAAGAACTGTCAGAGAGTACGTAACACAACTATTTCAAATGCATTAGAATGACAAAAATGCTATATTGGCATGGGAGCATTATTCTGATAAAATGCTTGACAAAGTTTTGGAACGTAATCTATAACTAAACATACTCAATAGTCATTATTTCAGGTTAAGCTATATTTTTATGCCACCTTCTTAACTGTAGAAAACCCCTCTTTTTCATATTTTGAAACACTAAGGGCTTTCTACTTTATCATAGCGTTCTTATTCTAATCAAATTCCCTTTTAAAAAAAGTCTGACAATAATTATGTTGATACATTATCTACTTACAGCGATGTCCTCTACATATTTAATGAGTCTCATTCTGAAGTCTTCACCTAGATCTTTGACCTTGTGTTGCATTCTGTTGTTCTGAACTTCCAGAGTCTCCTTGTCATTTCTGGCCATAATCAATGCCTGAAAGAGTCAATGGATGATCTCTTGTAACAATTAGCCTATTTAGTAAAGTAGTATCAATTCTCCATCATCAACATGTCAAATGACATAATAAGTTATTTTGAATCAATTCTATGTTTTTGTCAAAATGGAATGAGGTTCCGTACAAACTAATTGAAGAAAGGTATAACAGAATATCTGATGAAGCCCATTCTGTATTGCGTAATTGGAAGTTTTAATGTGATATGCAAAGTGCAACATGAGCTTTTAAGAATTACATGTAGTATAGAATGGAAATACTACTTACAGCATTAAGCTCAGAGATCTTTTGTTGTCTCTCTCTGGCAAGATTTCTGGCGTCTTGTAACTCCTTCTTCATGTCATTCCTGGAAAAAGTAGATCAATGGAAAGATAAAGTTTGTGTTTGGTTAAAAGTCTCTATTTGTACAATCATATTGTACCGACTACACACTTTCACTCATGATCATTCAATTTCAAATTGGCTGTTTAGGGTCAGCACCTCAGGCAGCAGCAGCACTTTTCCATTACATGTTACATGTGGTAACTTTTCCTCAGAGAAAGGATGGGTTGCAATAAGGCCTCAAAATTGCTCAAAGTATAGATTTTCTTTAAATTCTATGAATTGATAGGGTTACATAATATCTTTAATTTGTATGTGTAAAAAATCTGATAAGGCCTTACTTTTGGAGATAATGGCTAACAAAGTGGGTGGAGTAAATTGACATGAGAAGCAAATTTCTACTTTGAAGTTAAATAACTTTTTCTGTATACATCAGACTTAATTGAAACTTTGCATGTACTTTCAATGTACTAGGGACAGAAGATATTTGGAATCATTAATCATGTATATCAGGTTGTTAATTTTCTGTATTCGTCCTTCTGTCAATCTCAGATTTTGCTGATTTTTGATGTACTAACTTTACCATACATTTATAACAACATCATATTTGCTGTATTTGTACCAAGAAAAGTGAAGGTCAATTCATGACTTAGTTCTTCCATTTCATAAAATAAGCAGAATCATTGTTTTTCAACCAAAACCTAATAACTGCAGCTTGTTTAAGCTGCAGTTACAAGGTTTTTGTTGAAAAGCAGCAATACAGATTTTTCTACAACTTACATTTGTCTTTCCAGAGTGTTAGATTCTTCTACATGTTCTCGTCTGATCCTGTCCAGTTCTGTCTCGTACTTCTTCTTGTTGGCGAACAACTGAAATGTTATAAGGGTATGAATTAACCCTTTCCCAAATGACAAAATTCAAGGGTTGTCCAACTGAAAATCTGCTGCAGATGACCAAGTGTATGTTAAAAAAGATTGATGACATTGATGTACATTGTAGCATAAAAAATATTGGGGCAAAAGAAGAAAATGCTGATTATCAGCATTTTCTTCTTTTGCCTCAATGTTTTTCCATGCCTTTTCAATTAGGGATATCAAAACCAAGTCTTGTTTGGGAATGGGGTAAGCATAAAGTTATGTTAATCACAAATATTGAAAAACGAAAGTCTATACATGTACTTCGTACATAGAAACCCTTGAGCTAAATGGAGAAAGTATCTTTTCCCTCAAAATTGTTCGACTCATTTCTGAAACATGAAAAGTTAGAGTGGTAAAATTAACATTTTAGATTACGGTAATCAGATATTTTTTTTTTGTTTATATGAGGCTACAAGTCTTATTGACTTATTGAAGATATAGCTCTCGATAAATGACCTAGCAGAGCATCCCAGCCTATTGGCTAGGGCTGCTCTGTCAGGTCGATTATCGTGAGCTATACAAACCTCCACTTCAAGCCTTGAAGCAATGTAATTCCTCTCTAGTAAAGATCCAAAATTCCTGGAATCCATTTCAAATTATGTTGCCATAGCTCCTAAGTTTATAATCATAGCTTTTCGACTTTTATTGTAAGTTCATTGAGAATTTATTTAACATTAAAATATTGTCATTTCTAGTATGAAATCAATTTGAACAAAATTGAAGAATCAATTCTTTACAATTTGGGTATCCTCTTCCAATATAGCATTTATTTTTTATCAATCAATACAAAACAAATATATTTGCAAAACAAATGCTTTATATGTCACATTGGATTAAAGCCAGAATTTTTCCAATAGGTACTAAATACTAAATTGATATTGAAAAATCCTTAACCATTTATAAAGAAAGTAATATTACTAAGATTTAACTTCATAACTTGTAATGCATGACCTTACATTTACAGAAAAAACAATGTGCCTTTAAGAATGCTTAAATCTAGATTTATTTTTGCTGAAAAAAATATAATTTTAAAAGTTTATTTCTCAAAAACAGTATTATACATTTTCAACGAGTAAAGATGAAGAAAGTTGAAAGCAACAATTAAGTAAATGAATTTTCAAAATGTGTTGTGTTTGAGATAGGATTAAATTTTCAGGCTTCATTACAATACTCTGTGTCAAAGAATAGAAAATCTACCTTTTGTTGATATCAAGTAAAAGTGAAATATGACACTATTGAAATATGTGAAAATGATATATCTTATTGTCCATATTTACATGGCTCATTGATTGCCATAAACCCTTTCCCAAACAAGACTAATTTTGATGTCAAATACATGTAACTATAAACTTTACAGCACAGTGTATGGTGCAGTTTCACACCATGAAATCAGACATAGTAAACCAAAATCAGACATAGTAGACCAAGATCAGACCACATATAAGTGCAAAGCTGATCCATTTCTAAAACTAATTATAAAACTTACAGTATGTTCTACAGACTCTCTATCTCTCTGGTTACCCAGGATCTCATCAGCCTTAATTCTGCCCGTAGATTTCTGAATCACCATGGCCTTGACCCTGTCAACCTCCCTATCTGCCTCACTCGTAGTAAAACCGTCGCTGTTGTTGAGTACCGCTACTTGCTTCATCAGGGCAGCCTTCGTGTTGACGAGATTCAGAAGTTCTACGCTGAGTTCTTCATTTCTGGCATTCTATAAGTAAATGATTAAAATATGACTTCAGACAAAGCCTTTTTCTATAAACACAATTTTATGCCAGTAAAAATTAAGAGCAATTGCAAACAAGAGCTGTCCGAAGACAGCGTGCTCGACTTTCTAAGTTGCTTAGCATAAAGGGGGCATAACTCCAAATATAGTGGAGCCAGGGTCATGGGCCCTTGTAGTAAGGTAGAGGGTGTGATGGTGAATAAGTATTCAAAATTTGGGTTGAATCCCTTTGATAGTATGGAAGTTATTGATGCTTGAAAAAACTTTAATCTTTGTTGCAATGCCAATGCCGACGCCAACACCAACGCCCGGGTGACAGTATAAGCTCTTATTTTCTTCGAAAAGTCAAGCTAAAAAATCACTGATAAAAACATTGAGAGAAAAGGAGAAAAATGTGGTTATCAGCATTTTCTTCATTTCTCTCTATGTTTTTTACCATCAAAAATTGTTAGTTAATTAAAAATGGTCAAAATGCTGCGATGAAATTTCTGTATGACCATGACCTTGACCCTGTGCACTTCTCTATTTGCCTCGCTGGTACTAAAACCATTGCTGTTGTTAAGTACGGCCACCTGCTTCATTAATGCAGCCTTCATGTTGACAAGGTTCAGAAGTTATATGCTGAGTTCTTCATTTCTGGCATTCTGTGAGACAAATCAGTATAAAAATTACGGTAAACTTTGTTGCTTTTGACCTAAAAACTATGATGCTTTTGTCTACATTTAACCTTCTATTCAACAAGTTGCAAATAAATCACTTTTGGTTTCAGAATTATAAATGAATGTTTACTAAGAACATATGCAGTTACTTAACAAATTGACTCTTATCAAATATCAGCTGATTGCAAGCTTAATATGGAGCATACAATGTCGTGTACATATATTCAAATTTAAAGCAGATGATAAGGAAATTAAATACTGTTAAATTCCTGGTTTTAATCATATGCTACTTAACTAACAAGAGCTTTGCGGAGAAGCGCATACAAAACAGAAGGGGCTTTGTCGGTGAAATTCAAGAACAACAGAAGTTATCTGAATTCAAACGTGGCATGCGAAACTAGAGATCATGCAGATTTATTGTGACAAACCAATTATCTTTCGATTGAAAGTGTAGGAAGAGTTGCACACACAAGAAATCTCTAAAAGATAAACAGAAAAAGAAACAGACAGATGACCATGCCCATTACATAATGACACCAATAAGGCATAAAAACTCTACTACATGTATATGTGGTCAATATAATCATAATACATGTACATTTTTAACTTTGAAATTTCATCTAGGATAAGATACCCAAATACCTCTTTTTCATGTTCCCTGACCAAGGCTAGATAGTTAGTTTTCAGCACCACATATTCATCTGCCAGATCTTTTCTATCTTTCTCCATCTCTGATAGTGATCGCTATTCTCAAATGACACCTTAATCTCATGAAGTTGAAAAGAGCGTAGAAGCTTTTAATACTTTAAAGGTCTCATTTGCAAACATGCCAAATTTAGTATCTGGAACTTAACCCATTTCAACATAAAGATGCTTTTTGACACTTCACATGATAAAGGCTTATGAAACATTGTGGAAAATGTAGAAATTGCTTTTGACAAGCAACTTCTTCATTTTCCACAATGTTTTCCACCCCAAAAGACCAAAAATATGAAATTTAATTTAATTAAAATTTCGTCTTCGGCATCTATAAAATTTGAACCATTTTGCCGTAGTGGTAAACTATAGCTCATTTAAGCTGTAGTTTTGACTTTTTCAAACCATCCCCTATGATATAGATCTCTAATTATCCACTAGACTGATGATAAAGCTCTTATCTAGCTCTAATCATTCTCAACATACCTCTTTTTCATGTTCCCTGACCAAGGCCAGATAATTAGTCTTTAGCACCACATATTCATCAGCCAGATCTTTTCTATCTTTCTCCATCTCTGCCAGTCTCTCTTTAGCATTCCTGGCACTACGGACTGATTTGTCTCGTTCATTCTGCGTCTCTAGAAGTTCATTCTCCAACAACAATATCTGGTTATGGGAAAAATTATATCATTTTATATCAAACAGTATGGAAAGGCTTTCTCATTGAGACATATAGATTTGTCTCACTCATTCTGCGTCTCTAGAAGCTCATTCTCCAACAACAGAATCTGGAAATGGAGTTCTTATCATGAGTAACAACAATAAATATTGTTTGATACAGCCACAATTATCAAATTCGGTTTCTACGTAGGCTGACTTGAATGTTATATGATAACTTCTGAAATTAAATTCTGAGGAGAATTGATTGTTTCCCCTACATAACAATAAAGCCTCTGCTTAATAAAACATTATGCTTGCTTATTTATATCTTTTTAATTTGGAATACTGTGAAACTTTCTGTACTTATCGTTTAAGTTTGTAATGTACCACTATATTACCTTGTTAGTAAGTTCAAACTTGGTGGCCTCTGCTTCTTCTCGTATCTTGTTGTTTTCAATCTGCATCTCAACTAGGGACTGGGATAACTGAAATAAAATGAGGTAATGTAGGCATACTTATTTAACTCTTTCCCAAACTACATTTTTTTAGGGTGATCCATTTCCAAAGCAGCTGCAGATGACAAAATGGATGTTAATAAAGATTGGATTTGTGTACGATGTAAATCATGACTGAACCAAAAAGTTATTAATTCATTCCTAATAGTGGATACTAATCACATTGACATTAGTTTCTTAAATTCTGAGCTAGATCTATTTTTATTCTTGAAACCAAGTCTTGTAAGAAGAATTCTAGCCACTATTGCATTATTTCATTTGAGAAAAGCAGAAGTAATACAACAGATGTTTGTATAGCGATGCTAATGATAATGTTAACAAGACAAAGTCATAAAATGTGGCTTTTTTTTTGCATTTATCTCCCCCTTTCATGTGATACAGAATTTGTATTAACAAGATGTGCATGTATGGACAGGAAAATGGACACACAGTATACTGTATACATACCCTTAATTTTTCCTCCTCTGTCAGCAACAGCTCCTGCGAGCGGTCAGTTTTAGTGTGAGCGAGGTTCCCAAACTTTCGTTGCACACTGTCCATACATGCAGACCATAAAATATTATTTGCTTTCAGAGTATTATGTGACCTTGTGCATACTATGACATGAAAAGTGTGAGAGAGAAAAGAAGAAAATGCTGTTCATCAGCATTTTCTTCTTTTCTCTCAATGCTTTTCAGAACATTATTGAATAGGGGCTCAAAAAACCGGGAATTATTTGGAAAAGTGTCCTATCAACATACCCTCAATTTTTCCTCCTCTGTTAGTAACAGCTCTTGTGAAAGATCAGTTTTTGTATGCGCGAGGTTCCCAAACTTTTGTTGCATACTGTCCATACGTGTACGGAGACGCTCATTCTCATCCTTTATCTGGAGCTGTGAATCAAGCAAAAGAGAGTAAATGTAAATAACATAGAGAAGCCTTATTGATTAAAATTGCTTGTTATACTGTTTATAGTAGATTAAAAAGATTGATGAAATCAAGTGCATGATTGAGTGTTGGATATAATGTGTTTATAACAAGGGCTAAATTATATCAATTGATAATGATTCATTGATTGATTTGGGTAATCACTATTTTTAATCACTTTTGGTCAAAGTGACAGGAGCACCTAACTATTAATAGCTCTATCTGGCATTTCTCTCACCAGTACCACCACAATATCCAATTCTAGCTTCTAGCTGCTTTCCAACTAATAAGGGCGAAAAGGCCGGAAAGCGGCCTTGAGCCCGTCTATAGGTCACACATACGCAGTTAAGGTCTGAAAATCTCAATGTTATGCAATTCAACCGGAAGTTAAAAATGTCCGAAATGTTGCGGAAATTGTGTATGCCTTTAACGATAATTACATAAGCATTAGAAGCAATCCGAAATTGTTTGCCAGGGTGTGTGTGTGTGTCAGGGGGGGGGGGGTGTCCAAAATATTGAGATTAGTTTACTGTAATGTGACGTCATATATGATTATGACGTCAATGTTATTTTTTCTGCATTCTCATGATGTTGACGTTCCCATGAATTATCGTTCAGGTGATGCTAATGCAAATTCATTAAACTGGCGACTATGACGTCAATGTTGGATTTTCTGCCTTCCTGAGACGTTTGTGCTCCCGCGCATTATCAGACGTTGTGTAAGCTTTTTCAAATAACCTTACTTCAGGCAAGGGCCAAAGCAGCTACCCTCGGACCATGTATATGAAACACCTATCATACATTGCATGCAACTTCATTTAGACAATACATTTAGACAATACATTTAGACAATACAATTAGACAATACACATACCTTTGACATATACGAGGGGTGATCCAAAAGTAATGTCACAGCGCCTATAGTTGGGTTATTCGACGTATTCATGTACAAATAAAGACTTATCATTCAACCTTATCCTATTGGACACATACTTTATAGAATTATTTGAACATTCTTTATATATTTGAGAAAATAAAATGCTAACAAAGATTCATATAGTGCACATGCGCCGCACGTCCTAGACTATTCATTTGAAGGTGATACTTACTTTATAATCTATCATGATATCAATAGTAAACATGCGGCAATTAGGCTGATTTTGAAATGACGAATCATCATGATTTTGCTACGCCAATTTAGAACATTTCAATACAATTGGTGCGTTGAAACATCAAATAAGTCTCATTGAACTAATCACTTGCATTCAGGAAAATGACAGAATCGGATAAAACACCACAGCAAGCAATTCTACACTTTTACTATAAGCTTGAAAATAGCCGATCGAAGCAACTGAAACGATTAATTCAACTTAAGGAGAGAGGACTGTTAATAGGAGACTCGTTTACCGTTGGTACAAGCGTTTTTGGGAGATGTTTGAAGACGAAAAATGAGTCGGAAGACCTCTGCAGCAGAGTAATGATGACAATGTTTGTGACTTTGCGCTATTTCTGCATCTTGCAGACATATTGAAAAGGAGTTCATTACGAGGACCTTAACCAACTGAGAACAAATTGCAAACAAATTATTCAAGGAATTTGCTTGAAACGAGTTGTTTGTAAATGCATTTATGAATTGGGTCGAATGTCTAGAACGTTGCATTAAACACAGAGGACACTAACTTTTAGAAGGGGTATACTTTGACGTCAATGACGTCGTGTCTTGTGCGGCGCTAAACACATATGTGTGATGTAAAATATGGTTTATTTCTGTAATATTAAACGAATTTTTATGAAATTCTGTGTATTTACTAAAGAAATGTTAACCTTTTGGTATGTCAAATTGCATGGCAATACGAAAAGTAAATCGCTGAAAACAACGCTTGTGACATTACTTTTGGATCATCCCTCGTAGTAACGTCGATTGGCGATGCTATAAAATACTCTCGCAGAGGCAAATGTGTTTCATGAATTTATCTTGCTAAACACAGCTGTATTTTACCAATTTGTAATTCAGATTTTTACGTGTCAGAAAGGGCAACAAGGTAGATCTAGTCCGATTGTAGTTTTCCACCTGTAGAGGAATTAAGCAGACATCTTTTCGCTCGTATTTAGGCTTTGCCTGCTTCCATATTACCCAGTGATGAGAGATAAATGATTGCTTGCCAATTGTCTGAAAGAATATTGAATGAGCCAGGGTTCAAACCCATGACCCCTGGATTGATAGCCTCAACTGAAATACAATTTAAGTAATTCATCTCGATGACCACCTACATTTTCTGTCTCCAGTCGTCTAATGGACTCCTCCACATTTCCTCCAGTAGTCATCCTGGCCCCTAAAGGGGCTGGCCCTACCCCTGCCTGCTGCTGTAAGTCTATTATCTTAGCCTGGTACTGGGTCAATAAGTTCTGCAACAAAATATCAACAAACTTAAACCTTTGAAAAAAAACAACAACATTTGTTCCTCGCGGTCTCTTTTATAGATATTTAACTTTTGTGTTTATTTCAATCAGTAGTTTCCAAGAATATTAAATGCAAAGGTAAAATTTCTTGAAATTTTAAAACTACATGTAAGACTGTAAACAAAATTCTCCATAGTACACAAAATTGTCTAAGAAAATGGATAGTGGGGCTGATTTTGCGGTCGAAGAGAGGATCACAGAATATTTAAACCCTTTCTCAAACAAACCCTGTATTTGATGTCACCAACACAATACCCTAATCACTTTTTTCCTAAATGGACTCCTATGCTATGAGTATGAATTATATATTGTCTACTTTAACAAATCACCAGATGCAAAATTTTAGACTGGTCCAAATTCTAAGATGTTGCAGATGACAATTTCAAGTGAAAGAAATTTTACATTTTTTGTGCGTTTTTTTTTTTAATAGAAAATATTGTAGTAAATGAAGAAATTGCTTGTCACTAGCAATTTCTTCATTTTCAACAATGTTTTCTAAAACATGTTTTCTTGTGGGGAATCAAAAAGTGTACATGACTGTGTGGTTTTGGGTCAAAATGCATATTTACTTATTTTGTTGTCTGCAACTTCTTTTATTTAAGATCAGTCTAGAAGTTTATAGTTTGGGAACATGTTTAAGATATACCTTGATATTTGATGGCTTTGCTAAGGCTGGATCTAATGCCATAGCCAAGTTTCACTGTTCTTTATTCTAATGATCCATTTGAGACTTTGTCATTAAATATCTTTCCTATCATATATCACAATATTTCACAGACACATTTAATTTCCAGAGAATGAATTCAACACATTACAATTAATTTCCAGAGAATAATATATGCATAAAAATATACATGCACAAACATGAAAGTATTTACACTAATTTTGTCTTTTATTTATCCAGCGTTTTGCCAAATGGCTTCTTCTTTTATTAGTTTCGGAGAATAATAAAAAATGCAAGTTGTGTTTACTTCTATGAGTTTTGCGTAATCCATCAATCCATGTGCGTTCGATATGGCTATTTCAAACATTAATGCCATAAAACTGTGAAGTTCAAGTAATATTGCATCAACAAACAAACAAAAGATATGAAAATAACTTATAAATAACCCTTGTCATGATTTTTACCATTTCCCATAACAACGGGACCTAGCTTTGATGTCCCTAATAGTCAAAACTTAAGAAAACATTGAGACAAAAGAAGAAAATGCTGATTACCAGCATTTTCTCCTTTCGTCTCAATATTTTCTGTGAAGTCTGATCTTGGTCTACATTGTCTGCACAAAAGATATCTATGATCAGTAAGAAGTCAGCAGATATGAAAGGAATGTGATATCAAAAATGATCCACTTTAATCCCATTATCAGCCATATTTGACAAATTACATCTCAGTGATGGGACATACCTATGTAAACAAGACTAGCTGATTCTACATTATTATGGGATGAATTTACATTGTCAATTTTCTCAATACTTAGAATTTCATTTACAGATCAATGTAAATGGGTCTTACTTGATAAATTACATGATGATGGTAGGACATGCCTATGTAGACAGAACTATGCCTGTTTCTTCATTATAGTGAAATAGAAATTAACACTTGACTTTGAATTTGATTTACAAATGTCAGATTAGAACATCTTTTATCAAGAATACTTAAAGCTTGGAAAACATTGAAGGAATGCTGCTGAACAGCATTTTCGTCTATTCCCATGGTCATATGAAAGGTCTTTTGTTAATGTAATTACCTTAACAATAAAACCTGCTTATGTATTACTTTCAATTTGAATCAGTGTGAATTGCTGTTGTTTGGGAAAGATTTAACATTATTTTGATCAAAATGTTGGAAATTTCATTCCATTGAATGTTGAACTATGCCCTATATGTAAACAAGACTAGCAATATCTAATGATATTCTTCAAATGAGTCAAGTGAAACAAGAATTAAAATGAAATATGATGATAGGCTGAACTTGTTTCTGTGTGCACTACACATAACCAATCAAATGGTATGATATCACTAGCCAAACCATCACCCCACACAATGTAGTGTTTTAGTTACCAGTTAGTGTCTAAATATTTCATGCATCTCTGCTAAAAACAAGTACAAAACATATAAACATCCTACTAATAAATCATACATCTTATCCAAGGCAATGTCAAAGATAAGGACTGCTCCCAGAATACAAGGGGCGATACAAAAAAGATTGTCACCTTATAATATATCAAAGATATTTAATCTTTAATCAGCGAAATAAGATATTTATATACTTATTGAAGAATAAATTTAAAGAATATCCGTCTTGCATCAATCAAATTCCTTTTTGTATTACTGTGGCCATGATTCTGAATCCTCAAATAGAGGCAGATACTGAATCCTTTTCAAAACAAGGAAATTTTGGAGTAGTATTAACCAATTACCAGACTCTTTTTGACTCCTCACAAGATAATGGCGATGGAAAACATTGTGGCAAATGAAGAAATTGCTTGTGACAAGCAATTTCTTCATTTCCCACAATGTTTTCCATCCAAAAAGACCTAAAAATTAAACATTCCATTCACTTGGAATTGTCGTCTGCAGGATCTTTCAATTTGGACCACCCTAACATTTTGTCGTTTGGTAATGGGTTAAACCATGTTAGTGAAAATACATACCTGTGCATAGCTATCATTGACGACCGGGAAGTTTTTCACCTGGGCTAGTCGTGTGGTGAAGTTTAAGATGGGACCTAGTGTATCAGGTCTAGAGTTGGGCTTTAAACATAAGATAGCTCTGGATTTACAGTTCCCACCTAGCTCTGTGGTCAGGAGTCGTGTTAGTTTAGACTCACTACAAGTAACAAACAAGTAAAATGAGTAGTAATTGAATACAGTCCTAAATAAAATTTTAGGCTGATTCAAATGGAAAAGTAACAAATGCGGTAAATAAATATGAATTGATAATTCAATACAGGGGCATAATAAACAAGAGCTGTCTGAGGACAGCAACGCAGACTCTCAAGTGCTGGATAGTGAAAAAGATTTAGGCCAGAAAAGGGTAAAAATTCCACTAAAGTAATTGCAAGAGCAATGCATCTTTGTCTAGAGGCTAATATCATGGTCACAAAAGCATGTGCAAAGTTTCAGAGCAATAGCATCTGTAGAAACGGAGATACGGTAAATTTTCCAAAATTTCGTATGGAAAAAATAATTTCAGATTTACCTCTATGAAATATTGGATGAGAGTTTTACATAAAACCTTTAGCAAAGCATTACCCTGACACCAATGCCGACGCCAATGCCCGGGTGACCAGAACAGCTCCCCTATTCTATCAATAGTTGCAAAGCAGAAAGTAATTATCAATTGTATTTTTTTTCCAAACAACACTTCAACAAATTCATTTCCTTGATAAATTTATCCATATCTTTAAAATGTGTATTGCTATAAGTTTGAAATGGATTTTTACCTGTAATTAATCACCCTGTTTGGGTATGGGTTACTGGATAATGAGGTCACCACCTGGTTGAGGGCTATCAGAGCTTTACTAAGTGTGGGACCTTCTCTCTGTCTCAGTAAACTAGGGTCATCAGACAACTTTTCCAGGCCAGGTAACTCTACAATGGTGAATCTGGACTTGTTGGGTACTGGGTTCTCACCAACATGCTGCAAATACAAGTATCAGAGTTTTGAATAACTACATTTTAGACATCGCTGTTTCGGCATGGAATAGTTTTTCCGATGGATCAATAAATTAATCATTTATCAACGTCTAGCTGATCTATACCAACATTGTCAGTTAGTCAAAGGTGTAATCGCAATTTTTTTATAGCAGTTATAGTTATGTAATTTGTCATTACATGAAATGATTACTTCTGAAAAATCAATTAGAGAAAAGAAACAAAGAAACTGTTGACAGTCGATGACCTATATCCCATATTTACTGAACAGTTCAATTTTTTGCTATTGGGGAAAAGATTAAAACAGAAATAAAAAAAACATGCATCTCAAAAACAGGAAAGCGAAACAAACATCATACTTACATCCTTTTATTGCTTATTATGATCTTATTAGTTAAAATGGATTTAAAAAATCAAAAGAAACAATCTCATTGAATGTTCTTCTCATCAATACTTAGAAAGCGAATGAGAAAAAAAGACTACAATAATCTTGCCCTCAGCTTTCCTCTTTTTGAATAAGAAGTTTTCTTTCAAAATTTTGGTGGTCTATGACACTTTAAGTATTTAGTGTTACCAATTTCAAATGTGTTGTCTTTGAACTATGTATGAAAATCCTTTCTAAATTTCCAATGTATTGAATTAAGAACTGCAGTTTTCAGAGTATTTAAATTCAACACCTTACCTTTGAAGCAAATTTTATTCCATATGTATTTTCACAAAAATGAGCACTATTTCAAATCCTTTTTCAAGATAAAACATGTAATTGTCAAAAAATCAATTAACTCATTAAAGATTACCCATTTTTCAAATAATCCTATTCTTGATTAAATAATTTTCACATAAAAATTAAACTGTCTATCATGGATTTTTAACCCTTGGTGTATCATTTTGAATCACATTGCTAATACTGTTGAGATTTTTCCTCTGTATAATCTTTCTCTTTCTATATCAGATCTTTCTATCAACATTTTTGTGGAATTCATTTAGCAGATAAAGAATTGATAATTAACATATTGTTTTTTTTGTGGCATATCATGGACTGTAAAATACACTTTTTTAACAGAAATATTGAAAAATCTGATTTTGATCAGCAAGATAAGGATTAAACTCTTGATGTCTTTATTTTCTAAATACCTTTACTTCATGAAGTAATTTCAAAGTCCCATTCAATCATCTTAAAGTTTAATCAAGCACATGATCAAAAGTTGCTGGATCATTAATAAATAGACTAGATGCCTAGCAGGCAGTTAAGATGAAGATCAGACTGCATGTCTATGCAGTCTGATCTTAATCTTCACTGTCTGCAAAAGCTACTTAAATCAGGATCAGCATGGGTCATGCCGGTATTTGCAATATGTAAAGGGTAAGTTTACTATTAAACTTGATATTCAAAGCTTTTCAAAGTACTTTGGTAGTCGCTTATCGGTAGCTTTAAATTGAAAAGACTGATTTCAATGACTTCTACAACAACATGGCAAAACAAACTGATCCTTATCCTAGCCTTAATGAAAGGGAAACTACTTTTAAACCCTTTGCCAAAAGACAAAATTTTAGTCTGGTCCAAATTCATTCAAAGATATTGCAAACAACAATTTTAAATAAGTGGATTTTAGATTGTTTGGTCTTTTGTGGTAGAAAAAATAGTAGCGGGAAATGAAGAAATTGCTTGTCACAAGCAATTTCTCTTCAATTCCCACAATGTTTTCAAAAGCCATTATCTTGTTGGGAGTCAAAATGTCATTGTGTGGGAATGGGTTAACGATGCAGGTGTATAAGTTATAGTGACCAGTCAAAAATCTATCTTATTATAATCATGATTTATAATTCATTATCATTATAATTATTATTATTACTATTATTATTATTTACCATATTTTATTAAAATTTGAAAATGATAAATGAAGGCAATTTCTTTCAGAAGCTATTGAATGATCTTATTAACACAGAATTGGTGTGGGTTTTATTTGCGAAGTTAAAATATGAAAATGAAATATAAAATAACATAAAAATGAACAATAAAAACAAAATCACAACCCAGTACCAAATCACATGAAGACACAAAAAATAAGCAAGGATTGTTGCAGAAAATAAGAAAATGTGAATCAGGAGAAAGATGAAATGCTAGCAATTTATTCATTTTTCACAGTGCAGTTTTGCTTTGAGGTTTCGAAACTTAAGACTATAATTATGGTAATGGGTTATGATACATAATTCCTTACATGAGTGTTTAATTTGCCATCGGAAGTCTGTGGAACCTGATTTTAACAATACCAAGGTTAATAGGGAACAATTTTATGCAATTAGCAGTGACGCAATTTCAGACAAACAATAGAATTCCGTATGTGTTGTTATAAAATCTTGTAACTACGGCTTGATTCAAGCCATAGTTAGAGATTTTATAACAACACCGATGATTTATGAATACATATTGGTAAATCCAATCTATTTTTAGCACATAATTCATTGCCATTTTAACCCTTTCTAAAGCAAGGTCTGGTTTTGAAATCCGCATATAAAGAGAAAATGTTTGGGAAAATATTAAATCAAAAGAAGAAGATGTTAATAACCAGTGTTTTCTCCTTTTGCCTCAAATCATTTTATGCTACAATACACAATGACCAATAAACCCTGTCCAAAATGACAATTTTTTAAAATCCATGTTGATAAAGGAGGAAATGCTGATTTTCAGCATTTTTTTCGTTTTCTTTTGGAATTCCTAACCTTATAGCCACAGAATTTAATATACAAATATTTTTTTTGAAAATGGGAAATTTCAATTTCATGTTCAACATCCATTCATTTCATAGTAAAGGTCAGACCATACCAATATCAATTGATAAATTACAAATTTAAGTGAAGCTAAAAGGTTTATATATTATTATTGATTTATTAGATGTTTATTGATTATGTATATTGATTGAGAAAAAACATCATCCTAATCCTTAGACTACTTGACATTTTCTTCTGTGAAAAAAAAGGTTGTTTCTTAGCCACAAAATAATGTATTATTGTTAAACCGAAGTGACCGTGCGCTATGAATATTTATAAACAAACGTAATCGTCTGCAATATTGACAATAATGAGCGCAAGGTTACTTCGGTTCAATAATACATTGTATAAGGCTTGTGTAAGTCTTAGGACCAATCAAAATGTACACTTTGCTGATAATTAACCTTTCCCAAACAAGACCTGGTTTTGACGTCCCTAATAGAAAAGGCTTGGGAAAACATTGAAACAAAAGAAGAAACTGCTGATAACCAGCAGTTTCTCCTCTTGTCTCAATATTTTCTATGCCATATTTTACACAAATTCTATCTTTACTACCTTTCATTTTGTCATTTTTGTCAGTTTTTCAAGTGGATCACCCAAAAATTTTGCCATTTGGGAAAGGGTTAAAACGATTTTACTCAATTTTGTGACCTGTCACACTAAAAGGGATCTGAAGGTAAACCAATAAAACCAAATTTGGAAAAAAGGATCAGACTCAGCAGCGGTCAACCTGCATTCATATTTGGAAATGAATACATGTATATAGCAAGATAGGGGAAACATTCTACATCTAAACAAGAGGGCCTGAATCGCTCCACTGGCTATAGTAAAAGAACTATTTCATGATTTCTTGTCAGCCTTGCACTGCCAAATCTTGTACAGGGTTGCCGAAGGTACATTTCTGCCAAGTTTGGTCTGAATTGGCCCATTGGTTAATTTTCAAAGAATTGTTTCATGGTTTGTCCAATTCTGATAAGCCCTGCCCTGCCACACACACATTTATAGACCAATCAAAATTTCACTTACAAAGTATGTAAAGGACTACCCATTGAACATTTCTGCCAAGTTTGTCATAGATTGACCAAATGGTTGTTTTTAAAGAATAATTTCGTGATTTCTCCCTTTCTGATCAGCCCTGCCTGCCACGCCAACATTAATGGGTCAATCAAAATTTCACTGACAATCAAAATAAAGGGCCACCCAAGGAACATTACTGCCAAAATTGGTCTACATTGGCCCATTGGTTGATTTATAAATAATTATTTTGTGATTTCTCCAATTCTGACAAGCCCTTTGAACAATTTAAGTAAAGGGTCACCCAAGGAACATTCCTGCAAAGTTTGGTCAAAATTGGCCAGCTGGTTTGAGAGGAGAAGATTTTTAAAGAATTATTTTGTGATTTCTCTAAGTCTGATAAGCCCTGCCCTGCCACGCCCACATTTATGGACCAGTCAAAATTTTACATACAAATTAACTACAGAGTCACTCAAGGTAAATTTCTGCCAAGTTTGGTCAAAATTGACCATATGGTTGATTTTTAAAGAATTATTTTGTGATTTCTGATAAGTCCCTCCCTGCCACGCCCACATTTATAGACCAATCAAAATTCTTTGAACAATTTAAGTAAAGGGTCACCCAAGGAACATTCCTGCAAAGTTTGGTCAAAATTGGCCAGCTGGTTTGAGAGGAGAAGATTTTTAAAGAATTATTTTGTGATTTCTCCAAGTCTGATAAGCCCTGCCCTGCCATGCCAACATTTATGGACCAGTCAAAATTTCACAGACAATTTAACTACAAAGTCACCTGAGGTAAATTTCTGCCAAGTTTGGTCAAAAATGACCATATGGTTGATTTTTAAAGAATTATTTTGTGATTTCTCTAAGTCTGATAAACCCCGCCCTGCCACGCCCACATTTATAGACCAATCAAAATTCTTTGAACAATTTAAGTAAAGGGTCACCCAAGGAACATTCCTGCAAAGTTTGGAAAAACTAGCCGACTGGTTTGAGAGGAGAAGATTTTTAAAGAATTATTTTGTGATTTCTCTAAGTCTGATAAGGCCTGCCCTGCCACGCCCACATTTATGGACCAATCAAAATTTCACAGACAATATAACTACAGAGTCACCCAAGGTAAATTTCTGCTAAGTTTGGTTAAAATTGACCATATGGTTGATTTTTAAAGAATTATTTTGAGATTTCTCTAAGTCTGATAAGCCCCGCCCTGCCACGCCCACATTTATGGACCAATCAAAATTCTTTGAACAATTTAAGTAAAGGGTCACCCAAGGAACATTCCTGCCAAGTTTGATCAAAATTGGCCCACTGGTTTGAGAGAAGAAGATTTTTTAAAAAAAAAGTTAACGCACGCACGGACGCACGACGGACACAACGCCATGACAATAGCTCGCTGGCCTTTGGCCAGTGGAGCTAAAAATCATACAAGAGTGAAAAGTATCCATCCTAGTCAGACTGCGCCAACTGCGCAGACTGACTAGTGTTGATACTTTTCATGCTTCCCGTAAGGTCCCCTCTAGATTGACTGGTCCCATTTCACAGACGATTTTAAAACAAAGGCTTGAGAAAACATTGATATTTCATGAGTCGCATGGTACACAAATAATTTCTTTATCAATATTCATTTTAAGTTTCAAAACTGAAACAGTTCAATTTGGTGCTTTTTGGGAAAGGGTTATACTTGTTTTATGCGACCAGACTACATTGTTTCGATGATAATCTCAGTTTAGAAAGGTCTTTTCTAGTGATCTATAAATTTGTAATACTACCAGAGGCGTAGCTACCTTTATGTGACAATGCAGCTGAATCCACATTATTTTGATGAGTCAGCATTTTGCAGACTATAATTGCTAGATTGTAGTTGTAATAAACGAAAACAAGGCTAGTCATCTTGATTTTTATGTTCAAACAGATACTCTTTTGGAAAGAAAAACAAAATGCAACAAACACACTATTTTTAAAGTTTTTGTCTGTGCACCACGATACCTATGGATATTCTTGAATCCACATCCTTTGTGAGCTTGCTATGCCCCTGACTACATGTAGCCTATATATTATGCAACATCTATGAAACTTTGAAACTAGCCTATTAAACATACCACTTGCAGATCTATATGTAGTATGGTGGCAGCATTTTTCTGTGCGGGTCCGTAATCAGTGGACTTCTCTGTCCTTCGTGCAAGACCTTGACGGAAATATGATACGCCATCACTGGCATCCTTCAGCGAATATGTAGCTGCATTCTGCAATTAAAACGATTTATTTAATCTATTGTCAGATGGTAGAATAAGACTTGTGGAAATTAAAACATGATGCAGATGACCATTTCAAGTGGATGCTTTTACATTTTGAGCTTCAAAGAGTAGAAATACTGTCCCAAGCAATTTCATCCTTTTCCACAATGTTTTCCAAAGCCTTTGTCTTGCAGGGCATCACAAGGATGGGTTTATCATTGATTTGAAATAACATAACAAATGAAATGCAAACATTGTCAGACATGAAAAGACAACAGATGCATTTATATTTTAAAACAATTGATTGACTGCTTGATTGATTTGTTTATATTTTTCTCATTTTACAGGAAATTGTGGTTGCTCGATCACTTAACCATGTACTCCTGGTATTTCTCACACCAGTACAAACACATCCAATCCGAGCCACAGAAACACATTCTCATGGTGACATTTTTTTTCAAATATAGTTCACCTCTTTTGTACAGTGTCGTTGTGGTATCGCGGTAATCAAAACAATGTTCATCTGTGGACAATGCATCACCTGCCAACTGCATGTGCCAACAAAACTAAAAGCAGAGTCATTTAGTCTAATTTTTCATGATTACTTTTATTATCATTTTGGCTGCATTGGATTGTTATAGACAGAGAAAACATATAATGTTTCATGAGTTCATTGACTATTTATTTTAACCAACGCTATTAAGTATCCAAAAGGTCCATCCTACATGGATACTATCACAAAAGTGTCTTTTTATATCCTGATCAAAACATCTTTTCAGACAATGTCACAAAAAGTCAGTATACACCATTTGTCCACTATTAGATTTAAAGCTAACTATTTACCTTAACATAGCTCCCTTTTTCTGCAGTATCCCCTATATCTAGATAGACAGACTGACCACTGGGTACTTGTAACAGGTCCTTAATTAATTCATTATAAACTTCAAACATCTCAAGGGAGATAACTGGATTCTGCCTCTTCACTCTCGTGTCTGCCATAAACCTCTCTGTTATATGTAGAACAATTAATATAAGACTAAAGCAGCTTCACAAAATGGTACCAAATTACCCATCCATCCTAAATACTTCATGTCAAAAATGTAGTTAAAGAATCACCAAAGGGCCATAACTCTAGAAATGCAAATAAGAACAACCAAAATTGTACATGCAAAATGTTTTAGATGGCATTCAAGATATAATGAGTATAATTCCAAGTGACAAAGTGTGACCTTTCATAACAAGTATACCATGTTTTCAAGCAGTTGTAATCTGTAATGATGAAAAAATGCCAGAAAAAACAAGAGCTGTCACTGTAAGATGACAATGCCCCCGACACCGCTTTGATTTTAAATTATGGCCAATCTATGTTCAAGGTCAAGGTCATCCAGGGGTCAAGGTCACCAAAGTATGTGCCTACAGAAAGGTAATGTACCAAGGAATGTTGTGGTAAAGTATGAAGCGAATATGTTAAGTAATAAGGAAGTTATGGCCAATGTTAAAGTTTTTGGACGGAATGACGGACGGACAGACAGACAGACGGATGGACAGACGGATGGACAGACGGACGGACAAGTCAAATTTATGATGCCTCCCTATCGGGGGCATAAAAATGGTGTAAATACAAAACCTTGTATGTTGATTTTTGCAATTTTCAAAGTACAAACTTGTATGTCCAATTTAGACAATTGATGCAGGTTTGCAAATACTTTTACATGTCAATATCAATGATATTATGTGAACAAATTTCAAGTAAAACCTTTCAGTTTGGAAAAAGTTATTACTTTTTTTCCCTTTCCCTTTAAAATTTTCCAAAAAACGAGATACGAGGTTTTGCATTAACAACGACGAAATACTGAATACCCTACCTCCTTGAAGGCGCCCAAACATGGCATCAAACACCATTGGTACAAGTCCTCCCTTTGACGTCCCTTCTCCAGCAAGTGTGTAGGTCTTGCCTGATTCACTCTCCCCCATCACAAACAGACAGACGTTAAAGCCAGCCAGGTAGAAATCCAGCAGATCATCAACCGAGCTCTGGAACAGGTCCTGATTGGTCGCATCTTGACGATGGAGCGTCTTAAAACTGAAAATGACAATATATTGTATTGTATGAACTATATATATTGCTGCTTTTCAACAAAAGCCTCGTAACTGCAGCTTGTTTTAAGTTGCAGTTACAAGTATTTTTTAAGGCTTTTTAACACAAAAATCGTAACTGCAGCTTATTTTAAGCTGCAGTTACATGATTTTTGTTGAAAAGCGATGAAATGTAAAAAAAATTCTCGGTTGATAATTAAATGTTACATGTAAAATACAAGATTCTGAAAGAAGCGAAGAGTTATGATGTGCTAACCTATTAACACTTTATTTCCTAGCATTTGTAATGACATTAATCAATATATTATTCTGCATGTAACATTCGATGAAAACATTCAGTATTCATCAAAACGTCACACATTTAATGAAATAGAAAGATTGCGGTACATATATATTGTTATAATCATACATGTATCACCTAGTATCCATGAAAAAGATATAGGAGGTTACAGGTAGTTTCCTCCTAGAACATGGTCATTCTTGACAAGAATGTCAAGAAATTTGGGCTATACTCAATTTTCATTCTGAAATAAATCAAAATTTATTCTCAAGAAGTAGGGCAATATGAATATATAGAGGATAATCGTTTGTTTCAGTGTAAGATCGATTTATATTTCATTGAGTGAACAACAAAAGCTTTATTTTCACGAGTGGCGAAGCCACGAGTGAAAATGTAGCTTTCGTTGTTCACGAAATGAAATATAAATCTATCTTACTCGCAAAACAAACGATTATTCTATTTCTTTAATGCAAAAATTAGACAAAACGCAAAAAAATTATGACAGATATTCTTAAAGCGCGTCATTTTGCACGTGACTGCTGTGCGACGCTTATGATGACGTCACTTATTTGGCCCGGCTTATATATCGTCAGATAGGATGAAATGAACGAAAGCGGGGCACAAGTTTTTGATAATTTCACTGGATAGGCGGTGAGTTTATCAAAATGATAATCTACCATTATTTCCCGATAATCCACCGAAAAGCATTAAAGAAAGCCAGGTACAGATTTTTGTTGATACATTGTTCAGCTATTTTGACATGTTATTCCATCACTAAACCCTTTCCCAAACGACAAAAAATTGAGTATGTTCCACTGGTAACATCCCAATTGGTCTACTCCCATTTCGTCTACTGTATATTTTGTGCCTTTAGTCCCAATTCGTCTACTGTCCCAACTCGTCTACTTTCATGTCAAATCATCAATAAACAAAACATTATTTTTGTTTTTAGAAAAGAAATTAAGTAAATATATTCACAAATGAAATAAAAATGCAAAAAAATGATAAAAATTATATAATATCATATTGATATACAAAGTATAGAACAGTAGACGAAATGGGAATTACTGGTATGTCCAAAATAGTAGACAAATTGGGAGTAGACGAATTGGGAGTAGACCAAACGGGATTAAACCGTTCCACTTTGAAAGCTGCTGAAGACTACACAATTTGTGAATAAAACTTATTTAAAGATCTGTGTACAATTATAGTGCATAGAAATATTGAGACAAAAGGGGAAACTGCTGGTTATCAGAAGTTTCTTCTCTTGCCTCAATATTTTCCCAAAGCTTTTCTATTAGGGACATCAAAACAAGGTCTTGTTTTGGGAGAGGGATAATCCTTTCCAAAACAGCAAAATTTCAGGATGGTCCCATTCCAACGCTGCTGTAGACAACAAATTGTTGTTGATAAAGATAGGACTTGTATATTATATAGCACATAAAATAGTGAGACAAAATGAAAAAAATGCTGGTTACCAGCATTTTCTTCTTTTGCCTCAATGTTTTCCCAAGCCTATTCTGTAAGATGTCTTGTTTGGGAAAGGGTTAATGGACAATGGGTAGGAACAGCATTCCTGAGGGCCTGGGCTTGAATCCTATTCAATTCATCATCCTCTATTACACAATATTGCAACTATCTCACAATACTCACTTTAGATATGGTCCTCTAGAGTTGGCAGCTAGTTTTTGACCCTCTATCAGTAAGTTCTCTGCTCCCTCAGCCCTAAAGCTGGGGCGAATCCTTCCTGCAATGTCTATATTCATTGTCTTTTTTCAGACATTCTACAAAAGAAACTGAAAAAGATAAATATCATACATGGTATGAATTCATGTCGTTAAATATAATAGATTTTGTAGTAGATCTAATATACTATAATTTTCCTGACAAAAAATGCTTTTAAAAAATTGGTGATTGTTTTTGGAAAATGATTTTATGTTTCCCATAATCTCAAAATGCCTACAGTGTCTTATTTTACTATCAATGTACCAAAGATTGAATGACATCCCTCCACATGGCATTTAAGAAAGATCATTATGCATGTAACTATAACATCATTCATATCTAACAATGAAAATAAAGATGGAACCAATGAATTCTATGGTAAAGTAATCATTCCAGGGGTTGTTGTAGGGATTTCCTAGGATGTCTGTATGCAGACCAGGGGTTTTTCTCCTTCTTCGGCAGGGGCCTGTGAAAGGCCCCTTCCCCTTGACAAAAGGCCCCTTTCCCCAGAAAAATTTCTTTTAAATCATGCAGTTTTCCCCAAATAATAAGGTTTACCTTGGAAATTTTGTTCCCCTTTAACAGTTAACTTGTTTTTTTCCCGTACAAAAAGGCCAGGCCACTTCCCCCAGACTAAAACCCCTGCAGACTAACTAACTTTTTGGTCAGTCTTCTTCTTACAAATCAAAGCTAGGATCCTTCGAGAGCATAAAGAGAATCTGCGTAACTAGTTACAATAATGTAACTGAAACCTTTTTTTAATTTTGATCTGGTTTCGAATAACCATCATCAAGTTTGTGGCTACTATATCGCAGCTAATGTGACTCAAGGCAAAGTAGGTTGGGGATTTTCAACTGTTGATGTAGATACTAAACATTGGTCCTCACTAGTGTTGTAACGATAATCGGAAATAATCGATTAATCGGCGTTGAAGCCCAAGATCGGCGATAATCGATTATGAGTTTGAAAAATCGATGTCGTCAATGTCTTTGTTTTTTACCTGAAAATCAGCTCCATTGCTGATTGCAATGATTGCTTTTATTTTTAAGCTTCCAAGGGAAAGAATCAAAAGTATTTACCAACTGTTATTTAAAGACAGAAATTGTATTTGCAGATATCAATGTGGGTGTAAAAAGACCATTTTTTGCTTATAATCAAATAAATCTGTAATCAAACATGTTTGGCAGCGGTGGAATTCCATCGTTTCTTGCCGTCATCGGCACCATTTTCAAAACATGATTTTGGAGAAAAACATTCATGTAACAGAAGGAAAATGGGCAGATGGATCTATTTCATTTCAAATCAGACCACTCATTTCATTTAATGACATTTAAAGCAAACAAGAGAGTTTAAATAGAGCTATTTAAACACCCTCTATTCGTGATTAAGTTTACCAGTTACCAGACATATGCCTAAATCCGGATACGAAAAAATAGGACTTTTGCCATCAATACACTTGACTTTAGACAGATGATGTGAAGTTGGGAAACAGAATTGGATTTTTTGATACCTGTATCATTTATCTAAAACTCCTTAACTATTAAAATACATAAAATTGTCCAGCTGTTCATTGAGTAAGGATTAGAGTAGATGGAAGGCACTAAAACACAGTCACTTATTGCAAATTCAGACACTCCAAACTTTTGTGTAAATGGATAACAAATTAATTTGAAATTTGGCCACAAATCAAAAAAATGAAGGACATTATAACGTTGTTCCATGTGGATGGCTTGATTAAGGATGACCCTTAACCCATTTCCCTCCCCCCCCCCCCCACACACACACACACACACACACATTGACAGAAAAAAATATGTATGTAGGAAACCAAAGCTCAAAAGAATATAGTATAACTTTCCACCAACGTTTTATTTCTATTAAGTAAAAAAAGCAATGAAATCAAAGACAAAATCACTTGGTTTGCTCCTCTCTTTTGCTGGAGACTTACAATTATTGTTGTCAGCATAACAACCTTAAGATTTTTTAGTACATCCATCAACATGAAAGTGTTTTATAATAGAAAATGAAGTTTCGATTATTAATCGATAATTGAATCGAAACCAATCCCCGTTTCAATTCGATTATCGATTATGATTTGAGTCCGATTTTACAACACTAGTCCTCACCCAGTACCATGAGGAACCATAATTCAGACGTGATGTGCTAATTTGTATAACAAAATGGCGCAAACTGTGACTATTGGCAAATTGTAAGCAAAATATTTGATGGTTACTTGTATTAGAACATAAATTGTAAAAAAAATATCATCAAATCATAAAGTGAATGTTTACTGATTTTTGCTGTTAGAGTGTGAAACTGGCACAGACCTGTTTATTTTCTTAATCAAATTTTGTTGACTGATGGCTGATCAACTTCCAAAGAATGATAATAAATTGCTCAGCAAAATGGCTTTATCTCACAATATTATTACCACAATTTGAAAAAGAGAAATCAGGAATGAAATGGATGTTTAACTAGAATTCATGACAAATGAACAATCAAAGACTAACATTCCGCCATCCTACCCCCCCCCCCCCCCCCCAATGTGTTTCCCAAAAACTGAAATCCGCATGGGGCCCTTTTAAACGTCAGTTTTAAGCATTTCGGTTGGATCTTTGGTGTTGAAATGTATTGATTCGTCAATCACTAACCCTAATCTTGTTGAAATAATTGACAGAAAAGTCATTGTGGATTACCTTATCACAAATTTATCGATTTCTTTTATCCATCTTGTTGACAGTTCTTTTCTTTAGATTGTTTACACTTGATACGGTGTATGTGTTAGAATTACAAGGCATGAGAATAACTAAATACCCCCCCCCCATTACAACCATTTCCCCCCTTTTCTAGAATCGCTTTGCAAGCGCATGAAAACAGGAGCCCCTATGCTATCCTAGGTCACATCCAGCCTTGGTTTGTTTTTCCCCATTTAATCTTTTCCCAATAGAAAAGGTATGGGAAAATATTAAAGCAAAATAAGAAAATGCTGATGACCAGCATTTTCTCCTTTTGCCTAAATATTTTCTGTGCTATATTGCGTGTATCACAAATCCCTTCTTTATAAACATCCATTTTATTGTCTCTACCAGCTCTCAAATAAGAACATTCTTTTTTCCCCTGTCCAGTGATTATGATTAGATCTAGATCTAGATAAGCTACACAGGCCTATAACATGCTTGTAGATGCCCTGGTGACATCCGTTCCCATGTAAAATGGTTTGAATCACAGAATTTCAGACTGTTACATGTCTTTGGAGGCCTTCTCCTAGGCAAGCTGATGCCTCATTTTTTTGTCTTTCTGGGTAGAAAAACATTGCACATGGGAAACCGAAGGAATTGCTTTTCACAAGCAATTTCTTCATTTTCCATGATGCTTTCCAAAGTCTTTGTCTTGTTGTGTATGAAAAGGTGTCACAGTTATGCAGTAATGGGCTAAGTCCCCCTTTTTCCATGACACAGCATAATATGACAAAACATGGGCATTATGCATATGGTCAAGTGACTAGCAACAATCTGTCCCAAAAATATAGGAGAAAATGTGATTATGACGTACATACAAACAGATCAACATACAAACCAGGAAGAATATTCTAAAATATGACTATCTTTGGCAGTGTATAAAAAAGAAAACACAATATTTATAAGAGAATATATTTAATTTGAACATAATTGTTTTAAAAACTTTAAAGACTTAACAAAATTCCTAGTGTAGCAATCATTAAATACAAACAATATCTCTTAAACAGGTTAAACCTTTCCCAAACAAGACCTGGCCTTGGTTTCTCAAAAAAACTCAAGTACATACTCATGAGTAGATGCTCAACTTCAATGGAATACTCTCCAATATTGAAGGCTATTCGATTGAAGTTCACATGGATTTCGTGTGATTTGATCTGAGAACATACTCAACTTTTTTTGAGAAACCAGGGCCTGGTTTTGACATCCCTTTTAGAAAAGGATTGGGAAAAGATCGAGTCAAAAGAAGAAAATGCTGATACAGCATTTTCTTCTTTGGCCTCAATATCTTCTTAGCTACATTGTACACAATGTCCTTTCTTTATCAGCATCATATTTGTTGTCTGCAATAGCTTTCAAATTGGACATTAAATAATTTTGTTTGGGAACCGACTAACAGACTAATTTCCAATATACCAGTGAAATACTATAGCCAGTCTAGTTAACCCTTTCCCATAAAGCAATACTTATGACTGCTCCGATTTGAAAGCAAAAGACAAAATGAGTGTTGAAAAAGACAGGGATTGCCTACAATACAGCACAGAATATATCGAGACAAAAAGAGAAAATGCTGTCAATGTAATTAGTTTTCTCAATGTTTTCTTAATCATTTTGTATTAGGGGCATCGAAAATAGTTCTTCAGGAAAGGATTAAGGCATGCAGCGACGGATCCAGGATTTCTGTTAGGGGGGGGGGGTTGTTTTTACAAAAAGGGGGGTTCGTTTTACAAGTACTGCACAATTTTAACAAAAAATCTGCATGAAAATAAAATGATCAGGCTACAATGGGGGGTTCGCTTGAACCCCCCGAACCCCCTCTGGATCCGCCACTGGGCATGGTCTACGCCAAATACCGAGCAAGCTCTGCTTTTGACATCCATAAGAAATACAGCTGTGGAAAACATTGGAAGGAATTAATAAAATCTAATAATCCACATTTTCTCCATTTGTCTCATCAATTGCTAAAGTTGAGGTAGGGGCCTATAGATAACTATCTTTTTGTCAATTTTCAACATAGACTTCGTAGCTGCAGCTTAAAACAAGCTGCAGTTACCAGGTTTTTGATAAAAAGTCACATTTTGCTTGCCTGCAAAACCTTTCAATTTGGACCAGTCTAAAGTTTTACTGTTTGGGAAAGGATTGAAGAGGGTATAAGTGCAACTCAAATTAAAATTTGCATCACATGATCATAAAAGGCTTCTAAAATACTATTTCATACTTTTCTCCCATTCAAACACATAGGGGCAATATCATAGTATATCATAGGTTATATTTCTTTTATTTTAATTACCATTTTCTAAACAAAACCTTGTTTTGGAATCCCTAATCAAAAAGTTTTGAAAAGCATTGAAAGAAAGGAAGTAAATGCTGAAAACCAGAATTTACTTCTTTTCTTTCCACACTCTTCCTAGAACTTATTTGTTCCCTTTATCCCCTTTAATTTTGGGGCTGTCAAATTTTGTTGTTTGGTTAAACATTAAATAAATAAGAAATTGATAATTTTCCAAGCAACAACTCCTCATGACAACTCTAAGGTATACTGTTTTAGGAAACATTAATTGATACATAGAAATGCTAATAATCACACGGGGGCTAGCACATATGACTCTTAGAAAACATTAACACTGAAAAATCATCCACTTCGAGGTAATTTTTGTTTAATTTCAAAGCTTACATTCTACGAATTTTGATGAGATAAAGCCCATCATAATTATGTGCCTTTGAGAGGGCAAAACCCTCTTCTAACTCACTATGCACCGAATCTCATGGTTTCTTCAAACATTCAAGCGAAAGCATTTTTCCATGCACAAAATTGATAAAATTCTAATAAGAGAGTAATTGCTTTTGAAGTCTTCAATTAAACAACTTTGTATATGATAGGGAGAACAAAGGAAAACCAGCATTTTCAGTCTTCTATCTCAAAGATAACTACAATGTACACAATGCCTTGACATTTCTTTTAATAGACAAAGCATTTCAGAAGGATTTAACACATTCCTATGCATTGACCCCTTTTGATGCCCTATAAGATAATGGCATTGGAAAGCATTGTGGAAGATGAAGAAATAGCATGAGACATGCAATTTCTTCATTTCCCACAATGCTTTCTATAAACAAGAGGACCATGATGGTCCTATATCACTCACCTGAACCAAGATGATATGAGCCACAGTTATCTTTGAATCAATTAATATTTGTGACATTAAGACTGAAAACAAACTTACGGTCATCAACATTATGTCCCTTTTTCCTCTTTATAGGTCAATATATCAATAAAGTCAAAAACGAGAATTTTTTTCCATTTCAAGGGCAGATAACTCAGCAACTGCTTGTCTAATTGTGCTGAAGTTCAAACTCATCCATGATCTTATGGTGATTAACCATAATTATATCCAAGATCAAAGTTTTGTCTTGATTGGTCACCATTAATTTTGTGGTTGTTAGAGTAAAAACAACGTCGAAAACAGCAATTTTGTCAAATTCAAGGGCAGATAACTCAGGACATTCTGGTCCGACCAAACCAAAACAAAAACTCATCCAAAATCTTATACAAGGTCACCAAAATTGTGTCCTTTTTTGTATATATTGGTCAATATTTGTAGATCTATGCTAGAGTGTAAACAATGTCAAAAGTAGCTTTTTTCTTTCAATGGCAGATAACGCCTGACTTTCTGGTCCGATCTCACCCAAAATCGAACTCATGCAAGATCTTATGGTCACTAATATTGTGTTAAAGTTTTGTCTTGATTGGTCAATAATTGCAGATGCTATAGTGTAAACAAAGTCGAAAACGGTCAAAAACGACAATTTTGTCAAATTCAAGGGCAGATAACTCAGGACTTTCTATTCCGATCAAACCAAAATTCAAACTCATCCCAGATTTTATGGTCACCAACATTGTGTCCAACTTTTGTATTGATTGGTCAATAATATTTGTAGATGCTAGAGTGTAAACAATGTCAAAAGTAGCTATTTTTTACATTCAAGGGCAGATAACTCCTGACTTTCTGGTCCGATCTCACTCAAAATCCAACTCATCCAAGATCTTATGGTCACTTATATTGTGTTAAAGTTTTGTCTTGACTGGTCAATATTTGTAGAAGCTATAGTGTGTTTTCAATATTTGTAGAAGCTATAGTGTAAACAAAGTCGAAAACGGTCAAAAACAACAATTTTGTCAAATTTGAGGGCAGATAACTCCTGACTTTCTGGTCCGATCTGACCCAAAATCAAACTCATCCGAGATCTTATGGTCACCAACATTGTGTCCAACTTTTGTATTGATTGGTCAATATCTGTAGATGCTAGAGTGTAAACAATGTCAAAAATAGCTATTTTTTACATTCAAGGGCAGATAACTCCGGACTTTCCGGTCTGATCTGACCCAAATTCGAACTCATCCGAGAACTCATGGTCATACATGCTTTGACCAAGTTTGGTTAAGATTGGCTTATATTTGTAGATGCTAGAGTGTAAACACCATATTGTTGACACACGGACGGACGGACGGACGGACATACAGACAGACGGACGGACGGACGACAGACAAAAGGCGATCACAATAGCTCACCTTGAGCACTTCATGCTCAGGTGAGCTAAAAAAAGAACAAAAAATGTAAACTTGTATTCAATTGAAACTGTTGTCTGCTTCATCTTTGAATTTGGGTCGTCCTAAAGTTTTGCCATCCAGTAATGGGTTAAGAGAGAAAATCGTTTTGGAGGGATTTAAAACTGAAAATAAACAATGTCATATTTTACATAATGTATAAATAAGTTAAAATCTTGCGTATTGTTGGTGGGAGGAATAACCTGGTAACTCCATCTTTTTCAAGCTGTAGTTGCCAGGTTTTGACCTCCCACTAATGATATAATGAAGTTAAAATGTCTTGAATATGATGCCTTTACAATAATCAAAATAAATACTCTTACAAAATGTTTAAAAGAAACATAAAGCCAAAGGGAGATAATATGATAGTTAACAGTATTTTCTTACTTTATCCCAATGTTTTCAAATTACAGTCATCAATAGTATTACAAATTCAGAAATCATTTGAGAAAAGCATGATGTGTAAGTGAAACAAGAATATTGTGTATGGAATGTTATGAAAAATTCTCATATTAGTACATCATTATGCTAATCCCGCATTAATGCAGTATGGATAGGGATTTTTTTATTCAAACCTTCTCGGCCATGATTGCTTAATGCTTTCCCAAATGGCAAAATATTAGACTGTTCCAATTTCAAAGATGTTGCAGACGACAATTTCAAGCGAATGAAATTTGAAATGTTTTGGTCTATTGGGGCAGAAAACATTGTAGGAAATGAAGAAATTGCTTGCCACAAGCTATTTCTTCATTTTCCTGAACGTTTTCCAAAGCCATAATCTTATATTAGTCAAAAAGAGTCATTGTGTGGTAATGGATTAATGCTTTCCCAAATGTCAAAAATGTTAGACTGATCAAATTTAAAATGAGATGCAGACACAAAAATAACTGGTGTATGTCAAAAGTACACAATACCGGGTATGTATATTGAAGCATAGAAAATATTTAGGGAAAGGAGAAATGCAATTTCTTCTTTTCTTTCAATGTTTTCCCAATGCTTTTCTACCAAATTTACAAAATCGGGTCTTAATTAGGAAATAGTTAAAGTTCTGCAACTATAATGCAGATTGCAAAGGTCACATGGGTGGCAAGTAATTTTAGTAAAGTTGTTATGAAAATAAATTTAGTTCTAATCAAACTAATGAAAATCTAATATATTGTGATGAAAAAAGTGAGTATTTATTCTTCTAACTACATTCCCAATTTTAGGCAGTTGGCTTGAAAGTCCAAAAATCTAGATCTATTCACAATTTCATAAAGGTCCCAAAAATTCCTGGTAATTAATTAAGCACTGGGATTTCAATCCTAAAAATATTCTGGAAGAAAAAGGGTAAAGCCTTTCAAAGCAGGTCTTGGTCTTGATGACCATTACAACATACAATGTGTTATTTGATAAGAAATCCTCAACCGAAAAGAATAATATGCTGATCATCAGCATTTCCTTCTTTTCCCTGAAGGTTAGGCAAGGTTAAAGTTGGGTCTACATAACCGACACAGACAACAAAACCAAGACTAAAGTTTTTGTGGATGTTGAGTGTAGGACAATATTTCTACCGACAATTTCGTCCCAAGCGAGCTAAAAAAAAAGGTTTGACAAATCATTGCAGTAAACAAGTTATAACCAGCGCCTTTTGCCTCAATATCATCTGTACTTAAAATAATGTAAACAATGCAGAGCACATACATAATCAGCGTTTTCTTTCTGTCTCAATGTTTTCTTATGTTATTCGTTGCTTTTCAACAAAAACCTTGTAATTGCAGCCTGAAACAAGCTGTAGTTACAGGGTTTTTGTTGAAAAGCATCGTTTTGCTTCCAAAGCCAGACATTGTTTGGGTAAGAGTTAAACCATATCAAGACCATCAAATCCAGTTGCAGTTGGTTGTTGACTCTAAGATGATCCTGGCCTGGCTTGAGTATCGGAATCTTTCCCTTTATTGGTTGTATCTCTTTCCGTTTCGTCTGAGTTCATGTAATACTCCGCTTCCATATTTTTTCTGTCAGACTTGGGTCCATCGGATTTCTTTGATTTTTTGTCTTTCTTTTTATCTTTACCCTTGCCATTTTTATCATGTTTATATTCTGCACCATGGACTCCGAAATGATCTAGTCTAGCTCGAGTACCATTATTTCCTTCATCCATATTTCTTTCTCTATTGACATTGTTGTTGTCTAGTGGTTCTTTGTTGGTCTTATCAGCATCTGCTTTACCATGTTTACCTTTAGATTTTAGGTTAGATTTGTCCTTTTCCTTGACATCTTTTCTCTTATCGTTTTTATTCCTTTTTAGTTCACTGGTTTTCTCTGTGGGCTGATGAGACATATGTTTATACTTCTGAAGCTCTGTATCCTTCAGCCTCTCTAAATAGGTCTGAAATATTACAACCAATGTTTTCACGGTGGATAATCATATAATACAACAATTTCAAAAAATCTTCCAATAATTTTGTTAATACAGGACCGATTTGAATTCAGTTTGAAGCAGAGAAAGTGGACAGACGTCATACATTAGATGGGTGTGGTGCATTTTTTAAAACTTGGCTGATAAAAAAGTTATTGAAGATCAACCAAAATTTACAATAAACAATAACTTTTTATCACTTGATTTTTCAAAAACACACCATGTCAAGCTTATTCTTGGTATTTTCCCACCTTCTCTGCTTCAAACCGAATTTAAATTGGTCAAGTGTTTACAAAAATTTTGATGATTTTCTGAAATTCTTAGTCACATGATTAATCACCATGATTTTGTTCTTTTGTCTCAAAACTGTAAACATTATCATTTTCCAAAATAAGACCTGCATTTGATGTCTTTGCTAAACACAGACTCAGAAAAATTTGAAAGAAAAGATACATTGTTGACAATCAGCATTTTCTCATTTTCCTCCAAACTTTTCTGTTCTGAAATGTTAAAGTACTCCAGTTTTTAAACAGCCTTTTGTCTATTGCTTTGGAAAATGAGTAGCCGTAAATTCTGCAGTAAGGGAAAGGGTGAATTTAAATACATGTACAAGGGACGGTCGGAAAGTAGTTGGACTTTTCCTGCTGCTGTCTCTCCATTTGCAACTGCATAAACACATTACATGTTGGTGGAATCTACATCCATTTGCCAATAATATGGTCAGTTTATTATCAAAGATAGTTGTATATATACAATATTCTGTCCACTTATATGTGATAGGTGTTTTGTGTATCATAGGCTATTTGTTAGAGGAACAACAAGGGTAACCAAAACAAAAGAACATTCTAGTCATTTTAATCATGAAAGAGTTCAGTTTTTGAAACACATCATTACTTGAAATTGAATAAGGGTTCATAATTCCGAACTTGGGATAAAAAATCAGTCACAGCAGTCATGGAAACAAGCTGGTTCCCCACAACTGAAAAGATTAAGCTGTTACCTTCGGTTGGTAGTCATGTTTGTTGCTTTTGGGGATTCACGAGGATTGATAGTTACTCGTTTCATGTCAAGTGGTAACTAGAAGACCTGAAGGTCTTGAGTCGCTCCACAGGCCTGAATTTCATGTAATATTTAATCCAAGTTTTGATTAGATTGTTCAATGCTTGTATTTCATAGAGCATAAAGAAAGTTACAAAACTAGATTGTTCAAAATGTTTGGTTCTTGAAGCAAAGGAGGTAAAACTACATATATATGTTTGCCATTTGAGAAAGGGTAAAAGGAAATAGTAGAACATTTCAGCTTAGGATGATACTAGCAATTAAAATTTTCCTTCTTCCAAACAGATCTAAATTAACAGACCATTGATTACTCCAAAATATTTCATATTTCTACAAATAGATTTTGAGCTAAAAATAGATTCAGGGAAATACCCTTTTCCAAAATTAATGAAACCTGAATTTCTTGTAATATCAAGTTTTGACAAGATTTTTCAATACTTGTTGCTCTTAAAGCAATAATAAAGTAACTAGAAGCTGAAAATACATTCATATAAGATCTATTGGTTACCAAGCTGTGTCTTTATTAGAGCGAGTTTGGCTGTAACTTGGAGTGAAAACAAAGTCACAATTAGCAATTTTGTCAAATTGAAAGATATATAACTGAGAATTTTATATTCCTATCTAGCTAAGAATCACACTAAAGCAAGATCTTAACTTCACCTAAACTGACACGATTTAAAAACGCAAAAAGGTACTTTTACAAATGGTATCTCCTACATCTTACAAAACCGATATATAGCCATGTAAAAGTGTAAATGTTACAATTGTTAACATGACAGGTCAGAAAATGACCTTTAAAGCCACGAATAATGCCTGAATGGACGTCAGATTATGCCAAAATACACGTTGAGTCAAGAGTCTGGCATCGAACATCTGCGACAGCGAACCCAGTGTTTTCACAGGCGATTTATCACCATGTCGCGATGTATAGGCCGCCTGCGATTACCAACCATAGCATTTGCTGTAGACTGAGCCGTCATAAATCTGTTGCGTTAGTGACGTTGACGTATACAATTATGTTGACGTACAGTTGTTACACGCAGCTGACCGGGACGCGGGTGGTCTGTAAATCTTCCAGTGTTGTTTACACGTCTCATAGACCTTGGAACAGTCGATTCGGCTTCATTAAAGCGTCTAGCTACCTTCATTTGCGAAACACGGCAAACCAAAAGCAAAAAAACTCGGTTCCTTTTTCGCAAAGTAAGCATCAGCATTTTATACACATTTTTCTTTCGTTGTTCTCGTATGTTTTCAATAAGTAAATCAAAGTGGCAATATGTACACAAAAAATCTTAGTGATTTAACACGTGGTCTGAATGCACAAGACACACGAGCATTTAGTGATGGGCGGTTCAGATGTCCGGATAGTTTACAGAAAACGCGACAAAATCGCTTGGGCGTGAAGCGTATACATTGTCTCATACATGTCCCAAAATATGGTGCCGATCGAGGCAATAGGAAAGGAATGGTTAATGAAAACGTGTTTTGCGTTTTTAAATCGTGTCAGTTTATATCTTGTTTAAGTTTTGACTTGATTGTTCAATATTTGTGGATGAAAGAGTGTAAAATCAAAGTCGAAACAGCAATTTTGTCAAATTCAAGGGCAGATAAATCATGATTTAAGATTCCTATGAAGCTGAAAATAACACACATGCAAGATCTTATGGCCAGTAAGATAACATGAAAATTTTGTGTTGATTGGTGGATATTTATGGTTGTTTGAGTAAGAATAAGGTCAAAAATGGTAATTTTGCCAAATTCAAGGGCACATAACTCAAGATGTAATAATCAGATTAAGCTGAAAATTGCACTCAGGCAAGATCTTATCAGCACCAACATTCTAATTAAGTTTTATCTAGATTGATAAATATTTGTAGTGGCTAGAGTGAAAACAAAGTCAAAACAGCGATTTTTTAATTCAAGGGCAGATAACTCCAGACTTTCTGGTTCAATCAGTATCAATTGAAGGAATCTGATAGAGGACCACCTAAGGATCATTCCTGTGAAGTTTGATTGAAATCCATCCAGTAGTTTCTAAGGAGAAGATTTTTAAAGAAAAAGTTGACGACCGGACGGACGGACGCACGCACACACGGACGCACGCACGACGGACACCGCGCCATGACAATAGCCCGCTGGCCTGAAGGCCAGTGGAGCTAAAAACTGTCATTGCCAAGTACAATTCTGAAGTAATTCAGAAAAAACTTAGAATAAATGCTGAAGTAAACGCGTCCCAGATTAGCAAAGAACTAGACAGCCCTGGCGGTCTGGAAGCGCTCCACAGGCCTGATTGTTTGTCTTGTTGAATGCAATTTCAAAGGTTCAGGCTGCACAATAAAGCAAGCTGAAAATTTCAAGCAGGTAAGATCTTATAGTCAGTAAAATTCTGTGAAAGTTATTGTATTGACTAATTAATACTAATGGTTGTAAAAGTGACAATAAAGCCGAAAATGGCAATTTTGTCAATTTCAAGGGCACGTAACCCATGACATAAAGTTCAGATCAAGCTGAAGATTATACAAAGGCAAGATCTTATAGTCACCAACATTCTGTACAAGTATTGTCTTGATAAGTCAATATTTGTAGTTGCAAGAGTGAAGACAAAGTCAAAATAGAGCCGAAAATTGCAATTTTGTCAATTTCAAGGGCACATAACTCATGATGTAACAATCAAATCAAGCTGAAAATTACACCAATGTAAGATCTTATGGTCACAAACATTCTGTACAAGTATTGTCTTGATTAGTCGATATTTGTAGTTGATTGAGTGAAACAAAGTCAAAATAGAGCCGAAAATGGCAATTTTGTCAATTTCAAGGGCACATAACTCATAATGTAAAATTAAGATCGAGCTGAAAAATATACCAAGGAAAGATCATATAGTCACCATCATTCTGTCAAATTTTTGGGTTGATTGGTCAAAATTTGTAGTTGCTGAAAGTCAAAGTCAAAATAAAGACGAAAATGGCAATTTTGTCAATTTCAAGGGCACATAACTCATGATGTAAGATTCAAATCTAGCTGAAAATTACACCCAAACAAGATCTTATAGTCACCATCATTCTGTCAAAGTTATGTGTTGATTGGTTAATATTTGTAGTTGCTGAAGTGAAAACAAAGTCAAAATAAAGCCGAAAATGGCAATTTTGTCAATTTCAAGGGCACATAACTCATGATGTAAAATTCAGATCAGGCTGAAAATTATACCAAGCAAGATCTAATAGTAACCATCATTCAGTCCAAGTTTTGTGTTGATTGGTTAATATTTGTAGTTGCTGAAGTGAAAACAAAGTCGAAATAAAGCCGAAAATGGCAATTTTGTCAATTTCAAGGGCACATAACTCATGATGTAAAATTCAGATCAGGCTGAAAATTATACCCAGGCAAGACCTTATAGTCACTATCATTCTGTCAAAATTTTGTGTTGATTGGTCAATATCTGTAGTTGCTAGAGTGAAAACAAAGTCAAATCGGCCATTTTTGACATTCAAGGGCAGATAACTCCAGACTTTCTACTTCAATCAGAATTCTTTGAAGGAATCTGAGAGAGGGTCACCCAAGGATCATTCCTGTGAAGTTTGGTTGGAATCCATCTGGTAGTTTTTGAGAAGAAGATTTTTAAAGGAAAAGTTTACGGACGGACGGACGCACGCACGGACGCACGCACGACGGACACAGCGCCATGACAATAGCCCGCTGGCCTGTCGGCCAGTGGAGCTAAAAATGTTTTCTACTTCACGATTACGCACGCTCCCACACTACCACATCTACAGTGGAGATTATCAACTTTTATACTTGACAATAGTTGTTTCATCCTTCTTATAGCCCATACCTCTAACACATGAATTTTGTGTCTAGAACTGAAAAAAAATGCTTGCTGGGAAGAAATTTGAGACCAGGGCACATTTGATTCCGGCTGTTACACTGTACCTAATTCAGTAGGTCTACATCATGGTTAATAGTGGGAATAATAAAGCTGCTACAAAGACGGCAAAAATGCACAGACATAGATAGACAATTTGTTCAAGCAGTGTAAAAAGAATTTTGTTAAAAAGTTGAATAGTTTTAGAGAACTAGTCAAAAGTCCAACTACTTTCCGACCGTCCCTCGTACTTATGAAATATAACCTATGAAATATTGATTTTTTTGCAATGAAGATTGGGCAGTAAGATCCCTTGACCTGCAAAGTTGACCGGCACAAGCTCTAGTTTTGACTACAATATAGGAAGGTATGTGCTTGAAACCTTTAAAGGAAAATAAGAAATTGCATATACCAGTAAACACAATTGAATCTTTTTCCCTCAAGATTGTCTACTATACACATGTATTGCACACCAGTCCTGTTTGAAGTAACATCTGATTTATCTTCACATGTATATAAAATATCTTACCGACTTTTCCTCTTCTTTTATCATTCCTTGCTTGACCATGAGCTCATCTCTAACTTCAGTCAGTATATACCCCAGCCAGTTTTTGCCATTCCATTTAGCCTCATCCCAGGCTTCACAGTCCTCCTCAGCGAACCCTATACCCCATATCTTGTCATATGGACTCGCCTCTACCAGCGTCTTTGGGTAGGTTGAAACTATTTCATTCATCAGTTCAGCATCCTGGGAAAACTGTTGAAGAAATGAAACAAGATGTCTACTTTTCTTAAATGTTAAATTTTAATGTAAATGGTTGGTAAGGGTTAATGGATGACCTTAAGGAAGGTCATATTGCATGGAACAGATACAGTCAAGGGACATAATTATTCGCCACCCTGCTAATTTTTGCATAAATTTTACGCATAATTTTATACTAAAACTGATGTTAAATCCTCATTTTCTTACACACCACACAATATTTTATATCATTTTAAAGTATAACCAATTGCAGACAAAATCTGAATAAAAACTTTTTTCAAATGGCCCAGAGTCATGGTTGCTAGGCAACTTAAGAAAATCGGTGAAAATTTCTGACCAGCCTCCATAAAATCGTTGCCATGGTAACATAAGTTTCACTAAAGATATGATTAATTGAAAAATCGATCTACAATAGGTAAACTATTTAGCTGTTATGTTTGCTGCAATATCCATAAAGTTTCTTCTGAGAAACAAATGTTTGAAATTTGTTTTTCGTTGCAAAAATACCAAAAATGCAAATTTAACATAGGAGTGAATAGAGCGTTGCATTTTTCTGCAGTAACTTGGCCAAATAAAATTGTAGTACTTTGTAAGTAGCCATCCAATCTCATAAAAAATTTGTCACTTTTATATCTAGTATGTTGTGCATATTTTCATTTGCTTAGTTATCAAACAAGAGTTGTCCGCGGACAACATAGCTCGCCTATACGAGAGCTTGTCACAAAAAAGGAGTTCAAGGTCAAAGGTCAAGGTCACTAGGTCAAGGGTCATGGTCTCAAGGTCAAGGTCATCACATGAGGTATCCATATGTGAAATATCAAGGCTCTATCTGTAACAGTGCATGAGATATAGGCCAGGTTAAAGTTTTTCAAAAGTAGGTCAAACTCCAAGGTCAAGGTCACTAGGTCAAAGGTCATGGTCTCAAATGAAAGGTCTTGACGAGAGGTATCCATGTGTGAAGTATCAAGGCTGTATCTCTAATAGCGCCTGAGATATAGACCAGGTTAAAGTTTTTGAAGACACGACGCTGACGCCGACGCCGACACTAGGGCTGTGACATTAGCTCCCCGGACATAAAGTCCCGGCTCGCTAAAAAGTCACTATCTGTTGCCATAGCAACGGGTTTATGGAGGATTGGCAGAAAATTTCACTGATTTTCTTATGTTGCCTAGCAACCGTGTCTTTGAAATATTCCGAAAGAAATTTCAAGCAGACTTTATCCAGTAGTGTTTTTACTTTTGAGTCATATCTATGTTTTTCTGCTAAGTGAAGGAATAAAGATTCTGTGGCAGTTCTAGTCCAGAAAATCTCTCAATTTTTCAGTAAAAAATAGGTGGGTGGCGAATAATTATGTGTGTATGTGTATGTGTGTATGAGTGTAGATATTATTGAAAGAAAGTTGCATACCAAATTTGAGCTTTGTATGTCCCATACTTTTGGAGAAAAGGCCAATGTTAAGTTTTCACTTTAAGTTTACAGACAGACAGATGGACACAAGTAAAACAACATGCCCCTGATCTTTTGATGCCAGGGCATAAAAATGAAACATACGATGATATTTCAGAGCAATAGATAAGATTGGGTAAAGGCATTCTAAATTTGTTATTTCAAGTCCAAACCCTATGTAGTGGGTACTCATTGGAACCTTCTCACTGTGTATCTAAAACATAGGGTTCGATAAACATTTTAAGATAATTTCATTTTGAAAAGCCATCACTCTCTCTTATCTGTAGTGTAGCTGTGATATATATTGAGGGATAGGTGTAAAAATATGAATTCCATATGAATGTACAATAGCTTTGAACTGACCAATCCATGCGACAGTTTGGAGACCACCGGTATCAAGCAGTGGATACAAAACTTTTTAAAGTGCATTTACCATTCCCGAAATAAGACCCAGCATTGACGCTCCTAGAGATCTACAAGATAAAGGCTCTAGAAAACATTGTGGAAAATGAGGACATTGCAAAAGGAAATCTTCATTTTTCAAAATGTTTTCTACCAAGAAAGACTTGAAATGGTAGTCTGCAACATATATGAATTTGAACAAGACTTGAATTTTGCCATCTGCAAATGGGTTAAGAACGCATTATTGTTGTAAAAAATTCCCTTTCCAACTAACCTTTTTGATATTGGCCTCTTTAACGATATATAAACAATTATGAGCCCACATCTGCTCATTAAAACCTTTCACTTCACGACCAAGCGCCTTAATCTTTCTGGGATCCTTTTCTCCCAAAATTTTCCTGGCAATCTTTTCATCTTGAAATAAGACTGAAATACAAGACAGTAATGTTGGTAAATATTATGCGTGTACTGTAATACAAAAGGCAAAAATTAAGGCTGCTCCAGCATTATCTTCTGTTCTCTTTCTGTTTTCCAAGTCTTATTTAGATTAATCATGCACGGTCATATCATTTTCAAGAACACTTACAGAGCTTCAGATTTATTTGAAGAGTGGTGGGTCGAAATGACCCATGGCAGGGAAATTGATGGGTCATTTTTGGAAATGATGGGCCATAGCAATGAAAATAAACATAGTGATATAAAAAATTTGTAAAAGCTTGGGCCGCTTGGCCCCTGGAGTTGAAAAGTGATGGGCCATATTTGCAAATAGTGTGTCAAATGGCCCGGGCCCACTGTCAATCTGAAGCTCTGCACTTATCAATCATATTTCTAACAAACATATCAAAGACTAAGTGTACCATAAATTTGAAACTATCTTAGCATGTATCTAACAATTTTCTGTTTCTCCAAATAACTAAGTGACCAAATGCCTTTTCGAATGTCATTGCAACCAAAGATATGTTGCAAATACTGTATATATAAGTGTATTAAGAGCACTGAATCATTAATGAGAAGAGTTTCAGTTTATTGGGGTTTTACACCGTTTTCAACTACCAGGGTCATATTGCGGCGGCTGGAGCACCTACCCATGGATTCCTGTTGTTTCTCAAACCAGTACTACCACAACACCCTTACCGAGCCTCCAGCTGCTCGCCCACTTAGGTTAACAATTTCAAACCCATTAATGAGAAGACATCATTTCAGAGTACTGGAGTATTAAATTGGAAGGGTAACAGAATACATGATTAGTAACATTGGTACTGATTACCAGCCTTAAATTTTACCTTTCAATTTGGTTAGTTGACCGTTTCATTATATACTCAGCAAAAGAGCTAACGCATCACTTTTTAAATTTGCATAACTTCTTTATTGTCAAAGATTTAGATTTACAATTTTGCGCATGTTTATCCCACAAGGTTTTGCATTCATCCATAAAACTATTCCTGAATTTTCTCTTTTATGTGACCGCGTCATACGAAAAGGAATCAATACAGTTTTTCGGCTTGTGTAACCTGTGATCTTTTTCAATCATTTTTGTTTGAATTGATTTTGAAAGCTGCTTTATTGTTGGATTGAAATCTGAAAAAAAAATCCTTATCTAACGTAACAAGGGCTGTTCGCGGACAACATAGCTCGCACAGACGCACCTTTTTAAAAGAAAATGTCAATTGTTCAAAGTCAAGGTCACAAAGTCAAAATTGATGGTCTCAGATGAATGGTGTTGGTGTGACCTATCTATGTGTGAAATATCAAGACCACATCTTACACAGTTCATAACATATAGACCGATACGTTTTTTGTCTTCGTAGCCGACGTCGTCGTCGACGCCAACAATGACACCAACAACACTAGTGATGTAACTTTACCTCTGCAAGAATAAATTACGCGCCCACTAAAGTGTTAAAGTCGTCGGTTTGTTTGATAAAAGGTAGCTTTTCTACACAGGGACTCTTTCAGCCAATACAAAAGGTTTGAAAGTTATGCGTGAATTTCGCATTTTAATCAAATTTCAGAGTTTTTGAATTTTCGAATTAAGGGTGTCCTTACTAAAAGTTCATTATTTCAAAACAGACTATAGCATTTACTATGAAATTGCATAGGCTTCTTATCAAGCGGTGGTAGTCGGCATATGCAATTTTTGAACGCATTCTGTAGATTCGTTAAATAGATATTAACAAAGATCTGAGTGATGCGTTAGCAGTTTTGCCGAGAATATATGATATATTAACCTACCAGCTTTTCTATGCATCATGAATTGTTCAGCACAGTTGAACTTTTGACCCTCATCATCGTAGAATTTTGATTTATACCACTGACTGTAAATATCCCGATTTCTCCAGAAATAAACATATTTCTTTGTGGCCTCTATGTAAGCTTCATCTTTTCTCCAGTTATAATGGCTATCATAGTAATCATCATTAAATGTACTCCATGAGTCTGCTCCCTGTCCATATTTGTTGTCCATTGAACCTTCTCTGTCTTTTGATTTATCCTTATTCCAAGCATTATCTTTATCTGTGAAGGCATTATCTGATGTTTTTGAACCTGGAAAGTCATTTTCTTTTGACAAGCGAATTGCCATCTCTCTATCTGATTCACTGTGGGAGTCTTTAGAATTTGATTCATTCTCAGATGTATTCCATGCTTTTGCTTTGGCTAATGCTTTCTGTTTATTGATATCCTCTTTCTGTTTATTGATATCCTCTTCAGTACTTTTAAAATCCATATCTGACAGGTCATCTTGTTTTGACAAATGTATTGCCTTCTCTGTATCTAAATCAGATTTATCTGATGTTTTTGAACATAAAAGGTCATTTTGTTTAGACAAACAAATTGCAATCTGTCTATCTGATTCACAATGGGGGTCTTCAGAATTTGATTCATTCTCATATGTATTCCAACCTTTTGCTTTGGCCAATGCTTTCTCTCTATTGATATCCTCTTCAGTACTTTTAAAATCATTGTCCCTATCTGATGTTCCTTTCCTTGACAGTTCATCTTGTTTTGACAAATGTATTGCCCTCTCTGTATCTAAATCAGCTTTAACATCTACCCAGTCTGTCACACCACTATCTTTACATGAATTATCTTGCTCATGTAATCTTAAATTTTCCTCAGAGTCAAAGTTATATTTATCTGCATCAAGTAATCTGCCACTATTATCTAAATTAGGTTCATAACCTGGTGGTGCTCTGTAAGGTCTGCTATCTGACTTGTGATTCATACCACTTAAATCATTCACATTTTCAGTAGTTTCTGTACTGTCTACATTAGGCGTTTCATGCATCTTTGTATGTCTTTCATGTTGATTATCATCAGGGTTTTCATGTAATAATTTTCTGTCAGATGTAACATTGCCTGGATATCTATGTTCAGATTCATCTGTATGGGCAGTGGATGAAGCTTCTTGCTTTTGGTAAAATAGGCTACTGGCCTGTGATTCATCATCATCATATGCTGTTCTGTTTATATCATAAGCTCTGGTTTCAAATCCTGGTGGTGGTGGCGGCCCAGTACATCTGTTTTCATCTCTCTCATTTCTCCCACTGGTTTCAGTGATATTATAATCAGCTACTGAATTTCTGTCAAAACCAGGTGGTGGTCGCATCATTTTCTCTTGTCTGTCATGTTGAAATGCACCATGCTGGTTTATATTCGTGGTTTGTGTACTTGTGCGATAATTCTGTTGATAGTCGTTTGATGATGCCCCTTCTGGAATGGGGACAGCATGCCCAGGAACATTACTACTAAAATTCTGTTTGTGGCTGTCTTCATCCATTATTTCAAAATATCTTCACTCTAGTAACCTGCAATAGAGTGGTAAAATGGCTTTAGAACCACAAAATTATCAAAATACTAGATAGAATTTTGAATGACTCAGGTATGTTTTTAACTTCTTTCTCCCTCATCCATGTTTAACTTTAAGACAAGTAGTAACAATTTCTGTTTTTCTTTAATTTCCTTTTGAATTTAGTTTCTTTTTGAATTTTTTTCAACAATTCTGTTGAAATTGAAGCAAATTGTGAAAAACAATATGACACAGATGATTCCCAATTGCCGTTAAAGTCTTAACATCTAGCATACGAAAATGATTTTAAGTAAAAGTGGAATGATACACCTCAAACCTCAGAGTGTGATCATTTACTAGTCGCATATGGTCAGAATTCTTAAAGTAGGAGAAAACTTTTTTGAAAAGGGATATCCAAAATTGGTGCTCATGCATGATAAATTTTCCCAATCAACCCATAGATGCATATATATGCTAACTCTGATAATTGATTGAACAGGATTTAATCATTTTTAGTTATATTGTTACAGCTGATGCACCTAGTAATCATGTGTTCCTGCATTTCTAAATTCATGTAACCAGTGTAAACATGTAAAATCCAAGCTAACAGCTACTCATCCTATATATACTGGCCAAGAGTCCTAACCGGCCACTTTAAAAATGATGATAACTTTCTTAATAATTATAACATTTTAATGAAATTTGATATGTGAATTTTTAAGCATAATGTACCTGGATTTCCATGATGATTTACCAATAATTATCAAATTTGGATGCGCAATGAAGGAAAAGCTCAAAAAGCTCTAAATCTTAATAGAGCTCGAGATATTACTTTTTCAACAATTTAAGATACACAAATCGTTAGCTGCAACCCAGACCAAGTAAAAAATTGGAAAACATTGTCAATTTTGTGTGATTTTTGACTACAGCAGAAGCAGACAGAATAGGAGGCATGGTAAAATGGTGTTCAAATTCAACCGGCAAAACATTTTATCAAGCGAATATGCTCAAATATGGTCTGGTGTGGAAAAATGATGCAACAAACCGATTTTTTTTACACATATCCTTCATTTTGTAGCTCACCGGGAATCATCGGTCTATATTTAAAGCATTTTCGAAGAAAAGCATGTTTAGACGTTGTGTTTAAGAACCGTTTTTCTGCATACATAAGCTCTTTCATTTACTTCTAGGGCCATATGCTGCGCACAATCGTCAAACATTTTCAATTTTTTTCTTAGTCTATGTTGCTGCTAACGATCCGTAAGACCCAAAACACAACATTCACAATATTTTGAGCTCTGTCTGAATTTAGAGCTTTTTGAGCTTTTCTCACCTTGCGTTTTTGATTCAATAAAACAACGGTGATTTTTTGCCAAAATCATCTGGAAAGTTGCTTAAAAATCCACACAGCAAATTTTATGAAAATCCAATCACCACAGAAAAAAATATCTTTATTTTTAAAGTGGCCGATTAGAAGTTTTGACTAGTATATATGGTGGTAACACTAGTGGGAAAAGGCATAGGGTCTGTAAGTTGACTCCCAGCATCTAATGAACCTATTTTTCTTGGTTTAAGTTATAAGTATATTTTATCAAATAAGTAAAGACTAGAAGGTGTCAAGGGTCAAATTACAGACCCCTTTGGGCAAAAGAGCACTACTAGATAATGAATAAATTGAGACTTGCACACTACTCCAGAGCAACAGATCTATAAGAGGGAGTGATGGCTTTTCAAAATAAAATATTTCACTATATTTTTATCAAATACTATGTTGTGAAGACAATTCAAATGAGTACCCACAACATAGCGTTTGGATTTGATATGAAATATTTAGAATGTCTTCACCCCAACCTACACTCAAGGGACATAATTATTCGCCACCCACCTATTTTTCATTGAAAAATTGAGTGATTTTCTGGACTACAACCGTCACAGAACCTTTATTCTTTCAGTTAGCAGAAAAGCATAGATATGACACAAAAGTATAGACATTACCGGATAAAGTCTGCATGAAATTTATTTTGGAATGTCTCAAAGACACGGTTGCTAGGCAACATAAGAAAATCAGAGAAAATTTCTGGCAATCATCCGTAAAACCGTTGCTATGGCAACAGATATTGACTTTTTTGATAACTGAGCAAATGAAAATATGCACAACATACTAGATGTAAAAGTGACAAATTGTTCATGAGATTGGATGGCTACTTAAAAAGTACTGCAATTTTATTTGACTAAGTTACCACAGAAAAATGCAACGCTCCATTCACTCCTATGTTAATTTTGCATTTTTGGTATTTTTGCATGGAAAATAAAATTTCAAACATTTGTTTCTCAAAGGAAACTTTATGGATATTGCAGCAAACATAATAGTTAAATAATATATCTATTGTAGATAGATTTATCATTAAATCATATCTGTAGTGAAACTCATGTTACCATGGCAACGATGTTATGGAGACTGGTAAGAAATTTTCAACGATTTTCTTAAGTTGCCTAGCAACCATGTCTTGGAACAATTTGAAAAAAAAAATTTGCAGACTTTGTCCGCAATTGGTTATACTTTTAATTGATATCAAATATTGTGTGGTGTGTTAGAAAATAATGATTCAGCATCAATTTTAGTCTTAAATTATGCGTAAAATTTATGCAAAAATCAGCAGGGTGGCGAATAATTACGTCCCTTGACTGTATCTGTTGCTCTGACTTTTATCCCCTGGTCCTTCTATATTACATAGTCTACTAAGCAGTGGCGGATCCAGGATTTCTGTGAGGGGGTGTGAATAGGGGGGGTTTGTTTTCCTAGTATTACACAATTGTGACTGAATTTCTACATGAAAATGAAATAATCTGGCTAAAGAGTAGAGGGGTTCGATTGAGCCCCCGAACCCCCTTAGGATCTTCCACTGCTAAGATAAGGATGCATTTTAAATGATAGTACAAGCATTAATTATCTGTCTAATGGTGCTCCTTTCCAAACTATCATCGCTGATTTGTAAATTATTCAGTCGTGATCAAGATTCAAACTGTTGACTATCGTAACTCCTTTATTAGCTGCGATATCGTAGCCACAAACTTGATGATGGGTATTAGTTTGTGAAACCCAGATCAAAGTTAAAAAAGGTTTTGGTTACATTATTGCAACTACTTCTTTATGACCAGACACATACTGTAAGAGGATTGTCCTGATCAGAATGTAAAACAGCATAGACAGTGACTGATCTGATTCTAATTCTAAAATGTCAAAAGAACTTTATTTTTCCAAATCCCAGCTCAGATTAATGTATCCTGTGCTTTGGATAATCATTAGATTTTGAAATGGTTTGAATGAAGAACGATGTTGGTGTAAGAATGAATCATAAATGTCATCACTCACTCTCTTATCTATAGACCTACCTCTGACAAATGGCTAACCTCCCAATCCTAGATAAGAAAAAGGGTGAAGGGTGTCAAATAAATCAACCATCATCTTTTCTTGTTTGACGTAGTCCTATCTATAAGCCCTGGCATATTTTATCTTTGAAGTCATGCTATTGTTTGACGATGATCTGATCGTTTTAATTTGAAATGAAGTAAAAAAGAAAACGTTATTACAAAACGTTATTACTATGTAGAATTGGAAAGATTCTAAACTGTCCTCACCTTTTCGTCCTACAACATGAATAATTTGACAACAGGATTTGGGGTTTGTTTTGTTTACTTTCGGTTTCACAATCAATGTGTAATCGTGAAAGTTACTATTTCATGTAAAATACTCTGAATAAAAGGGGAGTGGAAATCCACCTAGTCGTGCCTATTACACATGTTAATCCTTTCTTTTAGAAGAGGTTGCAGGTGAGAAAACAAATCTACTTCGAGCAATAAAAGATTTTCTAGATGGAATTCACAGTATTGAAAGAAAAGGAGGAATTGCTGGTTGTCAGTATTCCCCTTGTGTGTTATCTAATTTATCTATCAGGAAATTGAGGGTTAAGTAAGTTTTAACCCTTTTCCAAACAAGACCTAGATTTGCCAACCGTAACAGATAATGTTTTAGAAAATATTGATACAAAATAAGAAAATGCTGATCATCTGCATTTTCTCCCTTTGCATCAATATTCTTTCTGCTATATTGTACGCATAACTTACCTTTATACCATCCCATTTTGTTGTCTGCAGGAGCTTTCAAATTGGGAATGATCTTATCCAGATAACCTTGACATAATTTCAGACAAACATACAACATTTCATGGGTGTTGTTATAAACTCTCGTAACTACGGCTTGATTCAATCAAGCCATAGTTATGAGATTTTATAACAACACTGATGGTTTATCAAAACATAATATACTCAGTTCCAAAAGAAAGTGTGCACTTTTAAATTTTGAATATCTCGAAAAGTTTAATTACCGTCTACCATAAGTAAATTTCGTATGACATATCTCAAGACTATTGACAAACGATATTTTGATTTAGAAATCACAACGCACGCACAAATTTTCGGCTTTATTGCGATTTTGCATTTTTAGTGTTTTACGTATGCCTCACGTGTTGGATGAGTTATTGGTCAGAAATTACACTCACTGCAAACCTTTTGCCATACCTTAACATAAAATCAAATTTTCATTACATTTGAACATAGTGCATTAACGTGAAACGAATTACAATTAACGTCGTTGAACACGACCGAACATGGTGAAAACAAAAGCCGTCACCAAATTTGAATCTATACGGTATTTATGTTCTTATAGCAAGTGTCCATTTTTCTGACATCTAACAGGCATACAAATTTGTTGTAGAACGTTGTTGCACCGTTCAACGACAATTTACTAGACTACTAACGTAGCGATTACTAACGTTAACATACACATAACGTCTACAGGAAAGTTTAAACTTTAGCCTGGAAATTGCTTGGAAGGCCTGATCAAACCAAATAACGGCATATAAGCGTGTAACTCTTTCCATCGAAGAAGCTGTAATGAGTGCAAATCTCAACACCATCAACACCATAATGATCTGACTGCGTGTGTGCAGTATGAGCAGTTCTATCGACATTTGTTTTGATTCCGATTTGCTTTAAGGTCTAATCTGAAGTATGATATCACTTTTACTCCCTAAATTGCCATAAATTTTGTGAAAATTAAGGTAAAAGCAAAACGCGAAAGTGCACACTTTCTTTTGGAACTGAGTATAGTAAACCAAGTCTCTTTTGAGCACAAAATTCATCGAAATTGGACTTCATTTGACATTTGAGAAAGTGTTAATCTGTATTGACCTTCATCTGCTAGATATTGATGTATTCAGACTTTGTCTATAGCTTTACAAGATGTATCTGTACATTTTAACCCTTTACCCGATGGCAAACTTTAAGACTGGTCCAAATCCAAAGATGTTGCAGTGAACAATTTAACCCTTTCCCAAATAACAAAATTTTAGGGTGATCCACTTCAAAAAATGCTACAGATAACAAAATAGATGTTATTAAAGATATAATTTGTGTAAAATATGGCATAGAAAATATTGGGACAAAAGGAGAAACTGCTGGTTATCAGCAGTTTCTTCTTTTGTTTCAATGTTTTCCCAAGCCTTTTCTATTACGGACGTCAAAACCAGGTCTTGTTTGGGAAAGGGTTAAAGCGAATAAAATTTTACTTTTTTGGTCTTTCTGGAAAAAAAAAACATATTGGAAAATGAAAAAAATATTCTTGTCACAAGTAATTTCTTCATTTGCCACAATGTTACCTAAGCCTTTATCTTTTGGGGCGTCAAAAGGTGTCATTTTGCGAAATTGGGAGATCACTCATAACCATCTATCTATATATGGTGGTGAACTCCCCTTTCCGGTATTACTGGCAGGTTACCATAACCATCACTCAATGCTGTACATGGTATTGAATCCCTTCTGGATCAGCCACTATTATTCTACATCCTATGATCCACATGTTTTGTGAAACAAGCTCTTATATCTTAGATAAATCTGTCTCCATTCTGCTTCATGGAAGCTGCACAAGCACTTGTTCCGATTGTATAGAAAGTCCAAACTTAACTTACCAGTACAACTTCTCTCTACAGGGACCTCTAGATACTGAGGCCGACATTTAATGACTTGATCAGATTTTGTTCTTTATGTTTTAACCCTTTCCCAAATGGCCATATTTTATAGTGGTGCAAACTGAAAGGTGTTGAAGATGACAAAATATTCACGGTGTCATAAGTAGAAAATATGTGTGTTATTACATAGAAAATATTGAGGCAAAGGAGAAATTGCTAGTTATCAGCACTTTCTTCTTTTGCCTCAATCTTTTCCAAAGCCTATTCAATAAGGGACATCAAAACCAGGTCTTATTTGGGAAAGCGTAAAGGTAGACCTTCCCTAATATGATTAATGTGAAGTTGGAATTTTGTGCCACATCCTGAACATTTGTTACATATCCAAACCTATTCTGACAATGACGTAAACATTCGGTTGTGGAAAGTTCTAACATTGTATGTTTACGACGTGACCTGAATAATCAAATTGTCATGTGAATCTCATTAGGGGAGAAGATGGACTACCTTAACAACAGCATTTTCATAATCAGGTATACATAAACTAATATCAACAATGAAAAGGTCTTGTATAAAATATGTTTATTACATAATATTTATAAATCAACAATTAACCACTTTTAACCCATTACCACACAATGACTCCTTTTGACTCCCTACTAGATAATGGTTTTGGAAAACATTGTGGAAAATGAAGAAATTGCTTGTGGCAAGCAATTTCTGCATTTACCACAATATTTTCTACCAAAAAAAGACAAAATTATCTTTCCTTTCATTCACTTTAAATAAATGTTACTATAACAGGAAATGTGAACTTTTCCCTCCATGTTTTCCTAACCTTTCTCTGTTTTAAAAGGGTATTGGAAAGCATTCAAGAACAAAGCAAAAATATTCCAACAATCACAGCTTGGGAAAAAGCAAAAATGATGCATCTTTATAAATAAAATAATTTTTTATCAAATAATTTTTAACATCATTGACATGCTCAACATAATCAAAACAAAAATTCAAACTTGATGAGTTATAGATCTATAAAATATCAAACATCAACTACATTCAACCTATTACAAAAAAAGATACAAAATTGAAAAGCTTTTGGGTAACTTTGTTTATTATTTAAAAAAAAAAAAAAAAAAAAAAAACCACAAAAAACACAAAAAACAAAAAAAACAAGCCACAAACCAGAAGGAGGTCATTACATCTTAAAATGTACTTCGCCTTTCTTTTATGTTTTTAGACAAGAACAAAGTTTTTTCGAGAAAGTAAAATATTTATACATTTCTATTCCATGAAACTTTAATTGCACTTTATCATTTCGGGCAGTAAGACTGAGTTGCATCCTGAACACTTCCTCAAAGCATACTTAAACATTTCCCAAACAACAAAACTTAGACTGCTCAAACTCAGAATATGAGGCAGATTACAAAATGTATGTTTATAGAATGGAAAATTTGAATATCATAACACATAAAATATTGAGGCGAAAAGAGAAAATGCTGATCATCAACTTTTTCTTCCTTTGCCTCTTGTTTTCAAAAACTCTTTGCCTCAATGTTTTTCTATTTTTTCCTATAAAGAACACCAAACCAGAAATTGTTTAGAAAAGATGTAAGTATACTCTGTCAAGTGTTTCAAAGCAAGGAAGACAAACTGTTGTTTGGGGACCTTGTACACATTGCAACTCAAGTGAGAGAACACTGCAATGTGTTAGACTTCCCTGGCCGACTTCGATTGGGATTATCCGTGCCAATGACTTTGCTGTCTGTCTATTTGAATTGCCACCATTGTGTCAGCAAATCAGAATCATTTACCTTGACACTGATTAGTTCGTTGTTTACATGCCTGCATAAAGGTATATTTTCTTGAACACAGGTTTAAGGATGGTTTTAAAATTAAACTATTGCAGCAGAAATGATGTCAATAGCCTGCGCTATTATTGTTCGCTTGGAGTAATAGCTAAGCGATCGCTTGATGATAGTCCCTATCGAAGTCAGCCCCTATTTCCCAACTTGAACACATTTCAACTCAAGGGAGGTAAGACTGTGTTGGGTCCCCCACACTCTGTTCTATCCGTTCAAAGTTCCGGCCCATGGCCTCTAGTTCATTGTCTAAATCCTCAGTGTTGCCCGATGTGTCCTGATCATTACTGATTGTATGGCTGTGTATTGACATGTCACTGATGGAGCGCCTGAAATACATGCAGTGTTGAAAATAATACATATGTGACCCGTCACGCTAAAAGGGACCTTATCCGAACTCCAAAAATCCAAATTTTGACAAACTTGTCAGACCCAGCACAGATCAATCAGGTATCATATGCGAAAATGAATATATAATAAGATAGGGAAAACATTCTGGATTTAGAAAATTACATAAAAGTGAAAAGTGTCGGCCCTAGTCTGGCTGCACGGACTGCCCAGACTGACTAGGGTCGATATTTTTCACACTTCCTATAAGGTCCCTTGTAGCGTGACGGGTCACATATAGTTGATACAGATATAGCAGCATATAAACAGGGGAGTTCATTGAATAACTTTCACAGCATTTTATTTCAGTGCCTTTTAAAGCATAGGCACAAATTCAAGATTTTGACACCAATTTTGTCATCTGCATTAACTTGGAATTTGGACCACTCTTAAATTAAAGCCTCTGGGAAAGGGTTAATTAAGTTTTTACCCGCTGCAATTCGTTGTAAATTAGTTATGGGATTGAAGATGAGAAATCCATTAAAAGAATTGAAATTCTTGAAATTCAAATTACATGTTTTGTCAAAATTTATGTGATAGATTGTTGTATATTTAAGTGAATATGTTACAATACAATATCAGATTTTCACTACATTGAAAAGATGGAACTTTTGAAAAGGTTGATATCTGGAATACTTCTTTTCCCACTACATTTTCATTTCTATTTGGCTTTATCTCACTGATTGATCTGCCTATAATAAAAATTGATCTCCAAACTTTCCCATATGGAATGAATTTAGACCAATTAAATTTTGACAACTGCTGCAGCCAACAAAATTGTTGTCGATAAAGATATGATTTATGTACATAATAGCACAGGAAACATCGAGGCAAAAGGAGAAAATGCTGATTATCAGCATTTTCTCCTTTTGTCTCAATGTTTTCCTTTAACTTTTTCATATTTTTGTTAAACAGCATCATTGTTTAGGTAAGGGTTAACCTACGTGTAGAACTGTGGAGGGTATGTTCTGAAGCCACTGAATGTCCCATGTCCGATCACATTAATGTCATACTTCTTCAGAAACTCTTCAAACACAGCACAGTCACTCTCGGGTATAAATGGAAACATTCCTGGAAAAGGATAAAGATTACTTGTTGTCATTCATTTGCCATTAACCCTATCCCATAAGAATAAAATCTGTGTTGCAGAAGAAACAATTAATCAGGCTGTAAGGATAAATCCACATTTTCTACTTTTTCAAAATTTTCAAATCTTTTAATACTTATGGTGCCTCAAAATACATAATTATTTGGGAAAAGGTTTAAAAAGCTACAGTATTATTATCCTCTGTCATTATCAAAACTCCAAATCTGATATCTTTTGAAAGAACCTCTCGAATGAGTTATTACTTCACAGTTAACTTCTGATACAAATTTGTCACAAAACAAGGCCAAAACAACAATATTTATGATAATCATCGAAAAATTAAGCAGACAACAAAATGTCAATGAAAGTGGCATTTTATACATTTTCCACAACAAAATATTTCCTGATGAATTCTGGTTGCTGGTTATCTTCTTATATCTAGATTTTTCAAAACCAATTATTGTTTGAATAAAACGATGAAATATCACCTGTCAATAGATATTTTCTATCTGGTCCATACAGCTGATACAAGCTCTCGCAGAATTCCTTCAACTTGCTAGAGTTATAGTTCCAGTTCTTAAGCAATGTTGAAAACTCCATTATCTCTTCAGGTCTTAGTTTGGCATTCAACTAAAATGAAAGAAACAAATGCACATGAAGACATAATATTTTAGTAAGATTTTCCTACCCTTGTATTTGTTTGTAATTGCACAGAAAAGTTTTAATAGCTCACAAATCTGAATTTCTGATGCAAATCTTCCTGCACATGAGAAACAAATGTAAAAAGCACAGGAATATCATGATATCAGATCAAAATTCATTTCATTACACAGTATTTTGACAAATCTTAATTTTTTCCTAATGATTTGACATGTTCTTTTTTCTTAGTAACTTTGCAGTGTCCATGAATGAATGGAAATATATGAAAATTACATTAGGTCTCATTAGCCTTAGGAATCCTATTTATCACTTTTGCTTTCCATACAATGAGCCACAACATCCACACAATCTAAGTAGAACAATTATCCCACCTGCCACATGTATTCTCTGAGCAGTTCTGCCTGACTAGACTCGTTACTGATGTCACTTGGAGCTGGTCGGGGTCCGGGAGTGTCTGTAGATGAGGGAAATGGCCTGAAATATACCATACACAATCGTCCAATTTTGTGTTTACAAACAACTTCAGAGTTTTCTTAGTCTTTTTGGGAACTTATTCCAACTGGGGTATTGCTATGTGAACTAATCAAATATTTTACCTTAAAACACAAGTCAATCAATATACCAAGTTGATCTTAATTCATTGGTTTCAAGTTGATCTTAATTCATTGGTTTTCAGGAATTTTATAAGCATGATATATCTAACATACAGTCGACACTCATTGTGTCAAAGTCTGAGGGGTCGTCAAAATACCTCGACAAATCCAGAGTTCGACTCATCCAATTTTGTTCGGCTTTGAGATATTTGATATTTGACCGTTTTTGAAACTTATCAAGTAAGAATATTATTGAAATATAGTAGGAAAAGGAAAGAAATTGCTCGTGTCGAGCAATTTCTATCCTTTTCCTACTATATTTCAATGGCTATATTCAGTTCGACATTTTGTTTTGAAAAAAAATATGTCAATAGATGAGGACGGGACCAGATTTGAACTTCGACTTAAGCAAAAATTTGACTTATCCGATGTCGAAATAGCGAGTGCCGACTGTATATTGTTCTTCATACTTACATGGGAGGACCAACTAGTCCTGGTGAGATATCTGAAAAGAAAGACAATATTTCATTTTCTTAACCCTTTCCCAAACGGCAAAATATTAAGACGGTCCAATTTGAAAGCTGCTGCAGACGACAAAGTAAATGATCACAAAAGGTCAAATGTTAATCTTATAGCCAAGAAAATATTGAGGCAAAAGGAGAAACTGCTGGTTATCAGCAGTTTCTTCTTTTGTCTCAATGTTTTCCCAAACCGTTTCTATTAGGGACGTCAAAACCAGGTCTTGTTTGGGAAAGGGTTAAGCCAAGAGCAATCAATAAAATTTCAAATTGATCAAAAAAGAGCCACAGGATTGCATGGTGCGTAGTGATAAGAACATGGCTGTGACAACATCTGCACTTTTCAATGAGAGTGTTTGACTTTTAAACAAATTGCAAGCATTTGTGTAATCCCATCTGATTATTGAATCTTTACTCTGATCTTGAGAATCTTTTTTTCCCATCTGCTAATGCTATTTCTGGGATTTTTTGCCTGAGCGTGATATGTAGAATACTTTCCTTTTCCCTCAATGCCTTTTATACTTTTGAATAAAAATTTAAGGCATTTTGACTTCCCGATTGTCTCTAAATTAGAAGCTTCTTTCCATTCAGAATGGTATTAAGTTTATAAGTTTGGGAAAGGGGGAATGGTATATCTTACCTTGATCTTGTGGAATAATTGCTTTATCGATAGTATCCTCTATAAGGTGTATCATCACATCCGTATAGACTACGTGAAAACAGTGGTTAATGAGGGAACAGATCGCTTCGGCAGTCTCCTGTGAAAAAGACATGAGAAGTTTCATCAGGCAGGGAATTGCAAAACCTTACCTTTATTTGCAATGCATTGAATAATACCGCTATTGGCATGTGCCTGCAATTTGAATTTTCCATACAGCGAGAAACAACCAAAAGGCATGGGAATATCCTGGCAAACGTTATTTGTCATGCACCAAAATACTTTATATTATCAATTGTTAAAAACATACTGAGATTTTCAGTCAAACATTTGAAGGTTCTTTCAGAGTAGTGCACCGTTTCTACAAGTCAATGAAATCATGGCAAGAAGCATCATATGGGCTCAATGTCATCATACATGATTGTAATACCATGCAATACTTCATACTCAACCATTTCCCCAAAAAGACTTGGCCATGTCCATTAGAGAAGGCATGGCAAATTATTGAGACAAAAGAAGAAAATGCTGGTAACCAGCATTTTCTCCTTTTGTCTCAAAATTTTCTGAGTTATATTTACATCTGTACTCAAATCCTTTTTCCCTTTAACTGTCATTTTCTCCACTGCAGCCAGTTTAAAATTGGACTACCCTACATTTTTACTGTTTGAGAAAGAGTTTTAGTTTACAACTGGAATACAGATTATTTCTGTCATGTCTGATTATTCTACCAAAGCTTTTTTGTTAGATATATAAACCCATTACCTGACTATCACAGTGTAACACAGCTAGGTGCATTCTCTCTGGGGTACCTGCAGAATAAATTACATCCTCATTTCATCATCGTTTATAAACACAATTACAATTGATGCTGGTAAAGTGTTACAATGTACAGACCACCAATAGGAAAACTAATCAGTGTCATACAACAGTAAACCACTTTCTTGAATTATTATTACTTTTCTTCTATCTTTTGATGCTTTATTATCTTTTCACTTTCCATGTATGTAACAAAATAGAGCTAAATTTCTATACAGGCCTCCTAGCAGACCAAAACAAAAATAAAGGTTTTTATAAAGGTTCCAATGTGTCAAAATAAAGGCCTTTTAGTGTAAAATGTGCCAAAAATTAAGAGTAAATAAAGGCTATTTTCGTCAGAAAACTCGTGATCATAACCCAAGTCATTTCTATGCAACCCTCTAATAAGGGGGGTTTGGGGGTCTCCTAAAGAAAATTTTGAAAATTTAGGTAAGATTTGGTGGCATCTGATGATATCTGCATTGTAAGACAATACATAAAAGAAAGGAAAATGCAGAACTAAGTACATTTCTTGCTTAAAGCTGGGACAGCAACCAGTCAGAGCAAATATAAAGGTTTTGAGAAAGAATTACAGGTTATTTTGGATTTTTAAAGGTTTTCTGTGAAAAGGTAAAGGTTTTAAAGGTTTGCTCTGAAAGTAAAGGTTTTTAAAGGTTTCACTAAGAGGCCTGTTCTATATCTCTTTTATCTTTATTGGACAAATCAGGCTCTAAATGAACACAAAATGTTATGCCCTTTCTTGCCTCCTTTTCTTCAATAACATTGACAATATTTTTAAAGCCTTTACATTTAGTTGCAGTCAGAAGGTGTCATCATCTGGAGAAAGGTTAAGCCATTACCATAGAGTGACTCTTTTTGACTCCAAACAAGATAATGACTTTAGAAAACATAGTGGAAAATGAAGAAATTGCTTGTACCAAGCAATTTCTTCATTTCCGACAATGTTTTCTACTGAGAAAGACATGATAAAAACTTTAAAATTTCATTCGAAATCTGCAGCATCTTTGAATTTGGACAAGTCTAAAATTGTGCCATCTTGTAAAAGGTTAATTGAATTATTTAAGACATCTTACCGTGTTTAATGGAGAGTATTTCATAATCTCCATCCCTCACATAGCATACTTGAGCAATCTCATTTAGCTGTAATGTTAGTAGCACCTCCTGCAATTGTACAAATCAGATAATTAGTCAGAGCTAAAGTGGGAGTAACTTCAAAATGTGAGATTTCATTTATCATTCATCAAACCCTATGTTGTTGGTACTCATTGGATGATTCAAATGAGTACCCACAACATAGGATTTAGATTTGAAATAACAATATTAGAAAGCCTTTATCCTGTCTTATCTTGTAGCTCCGATGAGCCTTTCAAGTTTCACATTTTGGCAGACCAGTTTTTCAAATTGGATTCAATTGGTTAACTAACAGGCAACGAAATTGATGGTGAGGAAGATAGGATTTTGTGTTCAATATAGCATAGTAAAACACGGTGGGTAACCCATGTGACTTTAGGAAAGCGTCCACACGAAAAAATCGTCCGCTTCAAAGTATGTTTTGTTTAATTTCTCAGCTTATACTCTATTGATTTTGATGAGATAAAGTGCACGGAACGCGCCTTTGAGAGGGCTATTCCCGGCTCTAACTCACTCTGCTCCAAATATTGTGGTTTCTTCAAACATTCGAGCCAGAATTTTGGTAAGGGCAAAACGAAAGTGGGAAGCGTCCACATGCACCGAAAAAAACTTTCGCTTGAATGTTTGAAGAAACCACGGGATTCGGAGCAGAGTGAGTTACAAACGGGGATAGCCCCCTCAAATGTGCGTTCCGTGCACTTTATCTCGTCAAAATCAACACAGTATAAGCTGAGATATTAAACAAAACATACCGTGAAGCGAACAATTTTTTCGGTGTTAACGCTTCCCATAAGTCACGTGGGTTATCCACCGTGGTAAAATATGGGTCGGTAAAATATTGAGAAAATGCCTCAATAATTTCAAAACGTTTTCTGTAGAGCGCATTAAGCCTCTTCCACTCACCTCTTTATGGTCTCTATATTTGCTGACTTTGACCCTCTGTTTACTGAGATAAAATATGGCATCATGACCGTAGGTGTAGTATATGGGTATCAAACCTTGATTCTGAAATAGAATTCGGGAATAAAGGATGGAAGGCAAGATCTTGCAAAGGACCTTTACGCATTTTATTATACCAACTTGTATCCAGATCAGCATGCATGCAAACACAATCTGATCAAGACTAGAGTTGCTGTCTAAAAGTTTCTTGAAGACCTGTAGCAACCGTAAACGATGAGTGCACATCTCAATGAGGCTCCCATTAGCGAAAGGCTTATCTAGCAACATGGCAATTTACTAAATGTTGGATATAATCATTCAATGGGGTAGAAATAAATGAGAGAAAGGAGGAAATATTGGTAATTAGACAATGTTTTAGAAAAGGTTAATTCAATATCTTTAATTGTATTAGCCTTCCACGCTAAATTGGGAGTAACATAGGAACATATTTACATATTTCAACCAATTAAAATTTTTGTTTATCATGTTCACAATAAACAGTACAAATCAAAACAGTTGATTGGTTTTTAAACAGTAAACTAAGGCATATACCACTTCTATTTTGGGGTGGTAGATTAATAAATCTGTCATCACATTATATATTATTAGTATGAAGTTCAAAATATTTCTTTAGTTCTGTTGCACTCATTGCGTAGAACTTGCATATTTAACAAAAATATTATATTGCATCATGCTCTTTTAATGATTTATAATTAATCAAAATAACCATAATCAAACATGATCATTTATAATCTAGATTGATATGAAATTATAATAATAAAATCTTCAAACCTTTCCCCTGTCAATTATCTTTAAGACTTCAGTTCTGTTGGTTGTATCAGCCTCTAGAGAGACTCCAGGGACATTACCAAGATACTGTAACAGAGTCAAAGTATGACATATGAATCCTTTAAAAAACAGCAAATTTGGAATGTTCCAATTTGAAAGCATCTGCCAAAAGCATTGAGATAAAAGTAGAAAATGCTGATAATCAGCATTTTCTTCTGTTCTCTCTATGCTTTCCAAGGCTTTCAAGACCCAGGACATAAAAACCAGTTTTGTTTTGGAAAGGATCAACAGGCATTATCCTGGCAAAATGCACCACTGGTGAATCATACATCCATAATGCAATTAAGTATAATTAATTAAAGGTCACAGCTTTCATAATTTTATCAAAGCCAATATTCTATCAAAATTCAAATAAGTATCAACTTTACGATTGTTTTCAAATTCGAAGGTAAGGCATCAAAAGAAATGGTTTAAAACATACTAAATGTATCAATTACAGTTAAGGCATGGAATCTTTGAAAGAATACGAGGAAATATTCATTATTATTTCTAGTAGTTTCTTCTTTTCTCTCAATGTCTTCTGAAGGTATTTTTAGACCAGGAATTTGCTAAGGAAAGGATAAATAATGAATTTCTTTGGATTTTACCATGAAATCAGATTTGGGTATAGTATAATTCGTCCCTTGACAGCCAGAAGTGGCTATCAGCAGTTAAATTTTAACTGCTGATAGCCACTTCTGGCTGTCAAGGGATTATTCTTACCTTTGTTTCAAATTCCACATAATATCCCTCTCTTTCCTGGAGGTTGTTGAACTCTGTTGCCAGGCCAGACTGTGTAAGTTCTGGTCTATGTAGGGCTCTTCGTTCTTGGTGAGGAAGTCTCGAACCTCTCAGAGGTGCTGTCTAAAATGGATAACAATTATTTGAGTTTGAATACAGGAATTTGGTCCTTAAATCCTTTCCCAAAATGACAAATTTTAGGGTTGCATAAAATGAAAAGCAGTAGTAGATGACAAAACAAATGATGTTAAAGAAACAAAATGTGTAGTATTGTGTACAATAGCACAGAAATATTGAGGCATAAGGAGAAAATGATGATTATCAGCATTTTCTTCTTTTTCCTCAATATTTTACCAAGCTTTGCTTTCCTATCTGGGACATCAAAACCAAGTCATGTTTTAAAAAGGATTGACATGGCATTTTATATCATCAATCATCTTTCTCAGAGAGGAATAAAACGCAAGTAACAAAAGTTCTATAAGAATTGGTTGGTAAAATGTCCATGGTTGAGCGAGACTGATGTCAACATGAAATGCAAGACTTGTTTAAAATCATGACTAAAATAGTTGTTACTTTAGCTTGTCCCCCAAAATTTCCCAATGTCCCCTTGAAATTTAGGTAGGGAGACACCTGTGTCCCCCAAAAATTCTGATCTAGGCACAACCCTGCCACAAGCATGCCTGAATCAATGAACTTAGTGGTCTTGAGTGCCAATATGGTCAATAGCCTCTTTTCCAGATTCAGGCTCATTTATTTTCATAGTTTTTTCTGCTACAAGAAAGGAACCTGCCGGTCTTTTTCTGAACCCTAAAACCAAACCAGAGACTAGTACCCTAATTTCATTCACAGAGGTCCCATTCACGCACATTTGTGCGTAATTCACGCACAGTAAAGAAAATTCATGCACGCAAAATCTGGGTAAAGGGTGCATGCACGCACAGAATTCATACAAAGGAAATTGCTTTAAGACAAATCTTTCATGAGATTCTCTGTTTGTCAGGAAAAAACATTTCTAAGTCAGTGAAAAACTGAAAATATATTTTGCTGGTTAAAACTGGTCAAGTAAGGATGTATTGCCCCTTGAAATAGAATAAAATCATATAACTTTATTGTTTACATTCAGAATGTAATTTTCATAATGAGTAATTATTATGAACACCCTGTTTCAAAGACACTCGCTAATTGGCTTAAATAAACCAATCAACAGGCATATCTCAAAAGATTTTTGATAATTATGTCAAAAACCATGCTGTCTGCTTTCTGTAGACATAATTGAAACGAAAATGTAAAACAGAATGATTGTTTGTTCAAGTAATAAGCAAAACAGCAACTGAAAAATGGATGGGAATGACAACTTGTGTTAATGATCAATGTTTATTTTTAATTTTGGGGGAAGGCGGTCAGGGCCCATCGGTGGGGGAAAATTTGCGTGTGAACGCCCAAAAAGGGGAAATTTCAATACATGCTTATACTCTCAAATACAGTGTTATAAACGCATTTAAATTGCTTGTAAATCATAATGGGACATTCAAACAACCATTAGAACTGTTAGAGATGCCTAGAATCTAAATATGATTTGGATTTTTCTTTGTAAGAAAAAAATCTAGTTCCAGGAGGGGAAAATTTCTCTGAAATGGGGGAAAAAAGTATATTCCTCAGAGAGGGGAAAGGGGCCCAATAACGACCGTTTTTTTAAGAAAAAAAATCACTGATGATGTTCGCTGATTGAGTTTAGATGCAAGTTCAAATAGGTAAACTGGTTTGAGAAATGCTATTTCTGTTCAATAGTTCATATTCACAAAACTCTGAAACTCTGTCACTCGCCTTTACTTTAGAAAAAAACTCTAATTTCACTGTCACCTTTTTGAAAAAAAAAACTTTTTTATTAAATGTTATTAAGTATTTTAGTGCACCCCCAGTTTTCATTTTGCAGTCCCAACTTTTTACTACAGGGAGCGCATGCACTCCCAACAAATATTTTGAGTGGGAACTCTGATTCATTGTAAAACACTAGGTGTTGTTATAAATGCTTAGTCCCACCACATATGGTGGTGGGATTGTGCACTTACACTTGGTATAGGGTTTGATAAGTACCTAGTGCCTTTTGTCTTAGGGGGAACTTGTCAACCCCTTACGGGTAATGCCGTTAGGCAGTTTTGCGCAGTCATCACAGGAATTTACAGAAATAGATAGATAGGGCCAACAGATTCTAAAGTCTAGCCAAATACTGTAATGTACCCGACTATAAATTATAATGAGCGACACGATAACCACTTTAACCAGTTTCTAGTTTTGACATCCGCAATTTGACACCCATCCGGATACTAGTTCACTTTGTCAAAACAAAAAATCGTTTGATTTTCAATCGAGGGCTCACCTTTGCTGGACGTGTTCGAAACATATCACCCATTTGAACACATTCCAATCACCAATGGTTCCATTCTTGGATATTTCAGCGATTTTGCGGCATTGACTGAACTTCTTAAAAAAATTGTTGTTGTTGTTGTAGTTTGATTGCGGATACACTCTACTAAAATATCGGCTGATGGTAGTCTGGTTCCCGTACCTGAAATCTACTATGAATATAGGTACGGTAATAGCTAATTGGATTAATTTGGGGTAGGTCTAAAAAGCAGACCAAACCTAGAGGACCAGAGGACTGAGGATCAGTCCTCTGAGGACCAGAAGGGTCTAAAAAGCAGACCAAGTCTAGAGGACCAACTACCTATGGGGGGATTATTACATAATATTATGTCACATGTATGTGATAGACAGAAATACACTTTGGCCATCTGTTGGGTCTTGTGTATTGGTGATTTATGATCTTGAAAAAGATAATTCACCAATATTTGATGACTGATTTTCTCATATTTTGATTTTGATATCCTGATCTCTTTTTTTATTTTATTTATTTTTCTAAAAAGAATATTTTGTTTTATTCATTTATTTTTTGTTGTTGATTTTTTTTCTTTTTTGATTTAAAAGTCTTAGTAAATTTTGAATTTGTCTTTTTTTTTATTTCTAAAAAGAAATATTTTGTTTTATTCATTTATTTTTTGTTGTTGATTTTTTTTTCTTTTTTGAATTAAAAGTTTTAGTAAATTTTGAATTTGTTATATTTTTTATGTGTTTGTGTTTGCTTAATTTTAAATTTTACTTTATAATTTAATTTCATACTTATGTTGTTGTTGTGTATATTATTGTTTTTTTTTTTTTTACATTTTTCAAGGTAATTCTTTTTAAATAAAAACATAGATTATTTAATTTATTTTGTGAATTTGTGATTTTTATACTAATGATGATGAAATTACTTTTTTTTAAAATTTGCATCAGACAATTTATTTTTATCGGCATGTTTTTTGTTCATTTTGACATTTTTTTATTTTATGTGTGCTTTATTCTTTATTCTTTACTTCTGTTGTTGTTGTTGTTGTTGTTTAAATCAAATTGTTAATGAAATACTAGTAAGTTGGTATTTTAGTGGGTCGATTTTTAACCCTTCCCCAAACAAGACTAGGTTTGGATGTCTTTTCCCTTTCCCAAACAATACCTGATTTTTACGTCCCTGACTGAATAGGCAAGGAAAATATTCAGACAAAAGAAGAAAATACTGAAAACCAGCATTTTCTCCTTTTGCCTCAATATTTTCTGTGCTAACTTGTTTACAAATCCTATCTCTAACAACATACATAATGTCCCCTGTAGTAGCTTTCAAAATAGATGACCTTAATGTTGGCTGTTTGGGAAAAGGTTAACAGATAAAACATGTGAAAACATTGAGGCAAAAAAGGAAATGCTGATTAATTTTTTGGACCGGCAGAACAAGAATAAGATAATGAGGACCGGCACAGGGGACCAACCCAGAAATTGAGGACAAGTTAAGTGGAAAGTATGGAAAATGAGGACCAGCAGAGAGGACCAGTTTAGAAATGAGGAACGGCAGAGAGGACCAGTTTAGAAAATGAGGACCGGCAGAGAGGACCACTTTAGAAAATGAGGACCGTTAGAGAGGACCACTTTAGAAAATGAGGACTGGCAGAGAGGATCACTTTAGAAAATGAGGACCGGCAGAGAGGACCAGTTTAGAAAATGAGGACCGGCAGAGAGGATCAGTTTAGAAAATGAGGACCAGCAGAGAGGACCACTTTAGAAAATGAGGACCGGCAGAGAGGACCAGTTTAGAAAATGAGGACTGGCAGAGAGGACCACTTTAGAAAATGAGGACCAGCAGAGAGGACCACTTTAGAAAATGAGGACCAGCAGAGAGGACCAGTTTAGAAAATGAGGACTGGCAGAGAGGACCAGTTTAGAAAATGAGGACCAGCAGAGAGGACCAGTTTAGAAAATGAGGACCAGCAGAGAGGACCAGTTTAGAAAATGAGGACTGGCAGAGAGGACCACTTAAGAAAATGAGGACCAGCAGAGAGGGCCAGTTTAGAAAATGAGGACCAGCAGAGAGGGCCAGTTTAGAAAATGAGGATCAGCAGAGAGGACCACTTTAAAAAATGAGGACCAGCAGAGAGGACCAGTTTAGAAAATGAGGACCAGCAGAGAGGACCACTTTAAAAAATGAGGACCGGCAGAAAGGACCTCTTTAGTAAATGAGGACCGGCAGAGAGGACCACTTTAGACAAGAGGACCATGATGGTCCTATATCGCTCACCTGAACCAAAATGATATAAGCAACACTTTTCTTCATTTCAACAAATATTTATGACTTTAAGACTGAAAACGAACTTATGGTCAATAACATTGTGAAAATCGAACTCATCCAAGATTTCATCGTGCCCAACGTTGTGTCCAAGATTTGTCTTGTTTGATAAATAATTGTAGATTCTGGAGTATAAACAAGGTCGAAAACAGCCGAAAACAGCAATTTTGTCAAATTCAAGGGCACATAACTCTCGACTTTCTAGTCAGATCAGGCTGAAAATCAAACTCATCCGAGATCTTATGATATCCAACATTGTGTCCAAGATTTGTCTTAATTGATAAATAATAGTAGATTATAGAGTGTAAACAATGTCAAAAACAGCCGAAATCGGCAATTTTATCAAATTCAAGGGCACATAACTCTCCATTTTTTTTATCAGATTGGACTGAAAATCAAACTTATCCAAGATCTTACGGTCTCAAACATTGTGTTCAAGTTTTGTCTTAATTGATAAATAATAGTAGATTATAGAGTGTAAACAATGTCAAAAACAGCCAAAATCGGCAATTTTATCAAATTCAAGGGCACATAACTCTCACCTTTCTGGTCAGATCAGACTGAAAATCAAACTCATATGAGATCTTATGGTCTCCGACCTTGTGTCCAAAATTTGTCTTGATTGGTCAAAAATTGTAGATTCTAGAGTGTAAATAAGGTCAAAAACAGTCAAAAACGGCAATTTTGTCAAATTCAAGGGCTCATAACTCTCATCTTTCTGATCAGATAAGACTGAAAATCAAACTCATCCCAGATCTTATGATCCCAAATATTGTGTCCAAGTTTTGGATTGATTGATCAATAATTGTAGATTCTAGAGTGTAAACATCGTCGAAAACAGCCAAAAATGACAATTTTGTCAAATTCAAGGGCAAGTAACTCTCGACTTTCTGATCAGATCAGACTGAAAATCATACTCATCCGAGATCTCATGGTCCCAAACATTGTGTCAAAGTTCTGTCTTGATTGATGAATAATTGTAGATTCTAGAGTGTAAACAAGGTCAAAAACAGCCGAAAATGGCAATTTTGTCAAATTCAAGGGCACATAACTCTTGTCTTTCTGGTCAGATCAGGCTGAAAATCGAACTCATCCGAGATCTTATAGTCTGCAATGTTATGTTCAAGATTTGTCTTGATTGATCAATGATTGTAGATGCTAGAGCGTAAACAATGTCAAAACTAAGTATTTTTCGCATTCAAGGGCAGATAACTCCTGACTTTCTAGTTCGATCTGACCCATAATCGAACTCATCGGAGATCTTATGGCCATACATGTTTTGACCAAGTTTGGTCAAGATTGGCTTATATTTGTAGATGCTAGAGTGTAAACACGAAATTGTGAACGGACGGACAGACGGACAGACAGACGGACGACGGACAAAAAGTGACCACAATAGCTCACCTTGAGCACTTCGTGCTCAGGTGAGCTAAAAATGAGGACCAGCAGAGAGGACCAGTTAAGAAAATGAGGACCGGCAGAGGACAAATTTAGAAAATGAGGACTGGCAGAGAGGACCAGTTTAGAAAATGAGGACCGGCAGAGAGGACCAGTTTAGAAAATGAAGACCGGCAGAGAGGACCACTTTAGAAAATGAGGACCGGCAGAGAGGACCACTTTAGAAAATGAGGATTTTTGTCCGCCCTATTAATTCTACCGAGGGGATTTTGTCCGCCTATGCCAAAAATGACCGAGGGGATTTTGTCCTAAGGGGATTTTGTCCGACATTCTTCTAAACTGGTCCTCTCTGCCGGTCCTCATTTTCTAAAGTGGTCCTCTCTACCGGTCCTCATTTTCTAAAGTGGTCCTCATATTCTAAACTGGTCCTCTCTGCTGGTCTTCATTTTCGAAAGTGGTCCTCGCTGCCAGTCCTTATTTACTAAAGTGGTCCTCTTTGCTGGTCCTCATTTTCTAAAGTGGTCCTCTCTGCTGGTCCTCATTTTCTAAACTGGTCCTCTCTGCCAGTCCTCATTTTCTAACTGGTCCTCTCTGCCGGTCCTCATTTTCTAAACTGGTCCTCTCTGCTGGTCCTCATTTTCTAAACTGGTCCTCTGTGCCGGTCCTCATTTTCTAAACTGGTCCTCTGTGCCATTCCTCATTTTCTAAACTGGTCCTCTCTGTCGGTCCTCATTTTCTAAACTAGTCCTCTCTGCCGGTCCTCATTTTCTAAATTGGTCCTCTCTGCCGGTCCTCATTTTCTTAACTGGTCCTCTCTGCCGGTCCTCATTTTCTAAAGTGGTCCTCTCTGCCGGTCCTCATTTTCTAAAATGGTTCTTTCTGCCAATCCTCATTTTCTATACTGGTCCTCTCTGCTGATCCTCATTTTCTAATGTGGTCCTCTCTACCAGTCCTCATTTTCTAAACTAGTCCTCTCTGCCGGTCCTCATTTTCTAAATTGGTCCTCTCTGCCGGTCCTCATTTTCTAAAGTGGTCCTCTCTGCTGGTCCTCATTTTCTAAAGTGGTCCTCTCTGCCGGTCCTCATTTTCTAAACTGGTCCTCTCTGCTGGTCTTCATTTTCTAAAGTGGTCCTCTCTGCTGGTCCTCATTTTCTAAACTGGTCCTCTCTGCTGGTCCACATTTTCTAAAGTGGTCCTCTCTGCTGGTCCTCATTTTCTAAACTGGTCCTCTCTGCCAGTCTTCATTTTTTTTCTAAACTAGTCCTCTCTGCCGGTCCTCATTTTCTAAACTGGTCCTCTCTGCCGGTCCTCATTTTCTAAACTGGTCCTCTCTGCTGGTCCTCATTTTCTAAACTGGTCCTCTGTGCCGTTCCTCATTTTCTAAACTGGTCCTCTCTGTCGGTCCTCATTTTCTAAACTAGTCCTCTCTGCCGGTCCTCATTTTCTAAATTTGTCCTCTGCCGGTCCTCATTTTCTTAACTGGTCCTCTCTGCCGGTCCTCATTTTCTAAAGTGGTCCTCTCTGCCGGTCCTCATTTTCTAAAATGGTTCTTTCTGCCAATCCTCATTTTCTATACTGGTCCTCTCTGCCGGTCCTCATTTTCTAATGTGGTCCTCTGTGCCGTTCCTCATTTTCTAAACTGGTCCTCTCTGTCGGTCCTCATTTTCTAAACTAGTCCTCTCTGCCGGTCCTCATTTTCTAAATTTGTCCTCTACCAGTCCTCATTTTCTAAACTAGTCCTCTCTGCTGGTCCTCATTTTCTAAATTGGTCCTCTCTGCCGGTCCTCATTTTCTAAAGTGGTCATCTCTGCTGGTCCTCATTTTCTAAAGTGGTCCTCTCTGCCGGTCCTCATTTTCTAAAGTGGTCCTCTCTGCTGGTCTTCATTTTCTAAAGTGGTCCTCTCTGCCGGTCCTCATTTTCTAAAGTGGTCATCTCTGCTGGTCCTCATTTTCTAAAGTGGTCCTCTCTGCCGGTCCTCATTTTCTAAAGTGGTCCTCTCTGCTGGTCTTCATTTTCTAAAGTGGTCCTCTCTGCTGGTCCTCATTTTCTAAACTGGTCCTCTCTGCTGGTCCACATTTTCTAAAGTGGTCCTCTCTGCTGGTCCTCATTTTCTAAAGTGGTCCTCTCTGCCAGTCTTCATTTTTAGCTCCACTGGCCGAAGGCCAGCGGGGCTTATGTCATGGCCCTGTGTCCGTCGTGCGTCCGTGCGTGTGTCCGTGCGTCCGTCCGTCCGTGCGTAAACAATTTTCAAACATCTTCTTCTCCAAAACTACTGGACCAATTTCAATCAAACTTCACCAGAATCATCCTTGTATGAATCTCTACCAAATTTCTTCAAAGAAATAAAATCCGTGTAGAACTTGAATTTTAATTAATTTAAGTTTAAATTTTCAAAAAATCTTTAAAAATTCTTCTTCTCCAAAACTACTGGACCATTTTCAACCAAGCTTCACAGAAATCTTCCTTGCATGAATCTCTACCAAATTCCTTCAAAAGATTAAAATCCGCGCAGAACTTGAATTTTAATTAATTTAATTGATTTAAATTTTCGAAAAATCTTTAAAAATTCTTCTTCTCCAAAACTACTGGACCAATTTCAACCAAACTTCACATGAATCAGCCTTGCATGAATCTCTACCAAATTCCTTCAAAAGAATAAAATCTATGCTGAACTTGAATTTTAATTAATTTAATTAAATTGAATTTTCGAAAAATCTTTAAAAAATCTTCTTCTCCAAAACTACTGGACCAATTTCAACCAAACTTCACAGAAATCTTCCTTGCATGAATCTCTACTAAATTCCTTTAAAAGAATAAAATCCGTGGAGAACTTGAATTTAAGATAATTTAATTGATTTAAATTTTCGAAAAATCTTTAAAAAAAATTCTTCTCCAAAACAACTGGACCAATTTCAACCAAACTTTACAGAAATGTTCCTTGCATTAATCTCTTCATAATTCCTTCAAAAAAATAAATTCTATGTAGAATTTAAATTTTAATTTATTTAATTAAATTAAATTTTCTAAAAATCTTTAAAAATTCTTCTTCTCCAAAACTAATGGACCAATTACAACCAAACTTTACAGAAATGATCCTTGCATTAATCTCTTCTTTATTCCTTAAAAAAAAATAAAATAAATTCTTTGTAGAACTTAAATTTTGATAAATTAAATTAAATTAAATTTTCGAAAAATCTTTTTTTCCAAAACTACTGGACCAATTTTAACCAAACTTCACACGAATCTTCCTTGCATTTATCTCCTCTAAATTCCTTAAAAAAATAATTTCCGTGTAGAACTTGAATTTAAATAAAATTTAATTAAATTGAATTTTCGAAAAATTGTTAAACAATCTTCTTCTCCAAAACTACAAGACCAATTTTAACCAAACTTCACAGGAATCTTCCTTGCATGAATCTCTTCCAAATACCTTCACGATCGGACGAAAAGCTTGGCCGTTGTGGGCTAGGCTTTTTTTTACTATATGAAACAGTGTAATTTTAAGAAAATTTTAAAAACATTTCTGCTCCTTAATCACATATTGGATTTCATTCTGGTGTAGCATGAATCTTCTTTGAATAGACCTCTATTGTATTCCTTTAAGAAGTTTGTAGTCTAAATGTCTAAAAGCCAGTGGAGCGATACAGGGCCATCTTGGCCCTCTTGTTTTTCTAAACTAGTCCTCTCTGCCGGTCCTCATTTTCTAAATTGGTCCTCTCTGCCGGTCCTCATTTTCTAAAATGGTCCTCTCTGCTGGTCCTCATTTTCTAAAGTGGTCCTCTCTGCCGGTCCTCATTTTCTTAACTGGTCCTCTCTGCCGGTCCTCATTTTCTAAAGTGGTCCTCTCTGCCGGTCCTCATTTTCTAAAGTGGTCCTCTCTGCTGGTCCTCATTTTCTAAAGTGGTCCTCTCTGCCGGTCCTCATTTTCTTAACTCGTCCTCTCTGCCGGTCCTCATTTTCTAATCTGGTCCTCTCTGCCGGTCCTCATTTTCTAAAGTGGTCCTCTCTGCCGGTCCTCATTTTCTAAAGTGGTCCTCTCTGCTGGTCCTCATTTTCTAAAGTGGTCCTCTCTGCCGGTCCTCATTTTCTTAACTGGCCCTCTCTGCCGGTCCTCATTTTCTAAACTGGTCCTCTCTGCCGGTCCTCATTTTCTAAACTAGTCCTCTCTGCTGGTCCTCATTTTCTTAACTGGTCCTCTCTGCCAGTCCTCATTTTCTTAACTGGTCCTCTCTGCCGGTCCTGATTTTCTAAACTGGTCCTCTCTGCCGGTCCTCATTTTCTAAACTAGTCCTCTCTGCTGGTCCTCATTTTCTAAACTGGTCCTCTCTGCCAGTCCTCATTTTTTAAACTGGTCCTCTCTGTCGGTCCTCATTTTCTAAACTAGTCCTCTGCCGGTCCTCATTTTCTAAACTGGTCCTCTCTGCCGGTCCTCATTTTCTGAACTGGTCCTCTCTGCCAGTCCTCATTATCTTATTCTTGTTCTGTCGGTCCAAAAAATTCATCAGCATTTCCTTTTTTGCCTCAATGTTTTCACATGTTTTATCTGTTAACCCTTTCGCAAACAGCCAACATTAAGGTCATCTATTTTGAAAGCTACTACAGGGGACATTATGTAAT